>OY882878.1:9423093-9960593 GCA_963693515.1 Pipistrellus nathusii | reverse complement strand
TGACCGGGAATCGAACAGAAACCTTCTGGTTCCTGGGTCGACCATCAACCACAGCCACCCCAGCCGGGCGTCCCACAGGGAATGTGGAGGCGCAGCTTTCTCCACGACTCAAAATCAAAACAAAGACCCTGGCATTTGCGTGCGGGCTCAGCTCTTGTCCGTTTCAGGTCGAAAGTGAGCTCCTGCCTGCTGTTCACGGACCCGCGGAGCCAGCACGCCGTGCGGCTGCCCCACAAGCTGCCTGGCATGCACTACAGCGCCAACGAGCAGTGCCAGATCCTGTTCGGCACCAACGCCACCTTCTGCAGGAACATGGAGGTGAGTGGACACTCAGAGTCAGGTTTTGTTATGTCACGTGCTCACTAGGAAACCCATATTGCTGTTGTATGCATTTGTAGTTAGTTTGTGTTTGGAATTATATTTGCATTGAATTGTTTCCTTGGTAACCTTCTGTCCTTCATCACTGTGCATGGACAGACAGTACCCTGAGGGGTGCAGAGTCCCCGCCCAGTGCATCTGTCCCCCACGGCATGAGCCGGCCTGCGTGAGTTATTACTCTTCAGAGAGGGAGGGAGAGGGAGAGGGAGGTAGAAACAGCAACGATGAGAGAGAATCATGGATTGGCTGCCTCCTGCACGCCCCACACTGGGGATCGAACTCACAACCCGGGCCTGTGCCCTGACCGGGAATCGGCCTTGACCTCCTGGTTCGTAGGCCGACGCTCAGCCCCCTGAGCCATGCCAGCCGGGCTATCCTTTGGGTGAGATTTGAATCTAGAACCTCCTTCCGCTGGACTCCACGTGCCTTCCTCTTTGGGCATTCACCATGTGGAGCCTAAAGGAGCCGTTTCCTCGCTTAGAACTCTGGGAAAACACTGCCTCGGGTGGCGTGGGGGCAGCCTGGCTTCCTGCGTGCGCCGGGCCCCTGCTTCCGGAAACACCTGCCTGGCAGAGGACCAAGGAAAGCTAGGGTCCCCCCGTCCTCCCTCCTAGGGCCCTGGAGACACCCCCCACCACCACCATCACCAGCAGCAGCATCGCGTCTCCCTTGTGTGCAGGGGCTGGCGCTGTGGCTCCGAGCTGCCCATGGAAATAAGAAGTGAAAAAAAAACCAAAAAAAACACCACCACATTGGCATCGCCGAACTGGCACTTGTTCCAAGTCCTTGGCAAACAGAGCCGTCTCCTCTCTTAGCCAATGGCGATGTGATGTTTTTAATTCAGGAAAGCGTTTCAAGACAGTCCAACCCTGCACGTTACAAACAGCGGGTGGTAAATATTTATTAGAAAGAGGAGACGAACTTGACCGGCGAGCCCACTCAGGGCTTTATTTATTGATTTATTCGTTTATTTATTTATTTTTTACACTGACCAGTCACTCCTGTGCTCGTCAGCAGCCCCCGCAGGGCAGTGGCTCCTTCAGGGGGAGGCTGCGGGCGGGTGGTGACAGCCAGAAGGAACAGCCTGGCATTGCCCTCTCCCGGCCCCCATTGTTTTTAAGTGATTTAAAAAAATAATAATAAATATATAAATATATTTGTATTGATTTCAGAGAGGAAGGGAGAGAGGGAGACAGAGAGAGAAACATCCATGAGGAGAGAGAACCATGGACCGGCTGCCTCTTGCACGCCCCGCTACTGGGGATCAAGCCTGCAACCCGGACCTGTGCCCTGACCGGGAATCGAACCCTGACCTCCTGGTTCCTAGGTGGAGGCTCAACCACCGAGCCACGCCGGCCGGGCAGAAGTTCCTCGTTTGAATATAACATAACTCGTTCGCGTTTCTCTTTACAGTTCAGACGTGGTGTTGTGTTCCACTGAAGACATCTTTGCCTGACCTCATTCTCCCCCCCCGCCCCCACACCCCCTCCTTTTATTTTATTTTTTATTTTTTGACGACTAGGGAAGTTTTACGGGAAAGCGCTGTCTATAAACAGTTCCTCCCCCTCCTGCGGGGCCCCCAGCCCCCGCCCCACACATTCCTCGGGCCTCCGCCGCGTCCCCAGAGCTCCGGGGTCGGAGGGCATGGAAGCAGCCGGTTAACGAGGTGCCGCCGGCGGTCGGTGGCTCTCTCCGGGACCAGCTGGTGCCGAGCTCCGGGCTCTCACTCTGTCCCGCTCACGGGGGGCGCGGGGGCTTTCCTGAACCCCAGGCCGCAGTATTGCGCCTGCGTCATCATCTCCTCCGGGCCCCGGGCAGCTCCCGTGTCCTCGGGAGCTAAGAGGCCCTGGGGCTGTTCTTGGCTCTCGGTCCAGGTCCACCCCCCTTGGGGTCTGCTTTCCTGCCTTTTCCCTTCCGCCTCTGTCCCTCCACATCCCCTTCTTGTCGTTGCTCCTCGCCGTTGGTTCTTTTTTGTTTTATTTGTTAGGTTTCTTTAACAATATATTTAATTGATTTTTTTTTTACACAGAGAGGAAGGGAGAAGGAGAGAGATAGAAACATCGATGGGAGAGAAACATGGGTCGGCTGCCTCCGGCACATCCCCCACTGGGGATGTGCCCGCAACCAAGGTCCATGCCCTTGACCGGAATCGAACCTGGGACCCTTCAGTCCCCAAGCCGACGCTCTATCCACTGAGCCACACTGGTTAGGGCTTTATTTATTTTTAAAAAATATATATATTTTTATTGATGTCAGAGAGGAAGGGAGAGGGAGAGAGAAATAGAAACATCCATGGTGAGAGAGAGTCATGGATCGGCTGCCTCCTGCACTCCCCCCACACTGGGGATGGAGCCTGCACCCCGGGCCTGTGCCCTGACGGGGAATCAAACCATGACCTCCTGGCTCCTAGGTCGATGCTCAACCCCTGAGCCACGCCCGCCGGGCATTTTCCCATTGATTCTTAGAGAGAGTGGAAGGGAGGAGGAGAGATAGATGCTCACCCTCTGAACCGCACCGACCGGGCACCTCCTCCCCTCCCGTTTCGAATCCCAAGTCCAAACCCACCTCTGGGCTCACCCCTGGCGACCCATTGGGGTTCCCAGCAGTCTCGTGTCTCCTCTCTGTCCGCAGCATCTGATGTGCGCGGGGCTGTGGTGCCTGGTGGAAGGAGACGCGTCCTGCAAGACCAAGCTGGACCCGCCCCTGGACGGCACCGAGTGCGGGGCGGACAAGGTAACCGCCTCCCTCCTGCCTGCCCCCGGGGCGTGGGGCGCGTCTCCCCGGAGGCCGTGTGCACTGCCCCCTGGGGAGTCAGTCCCCGGGCCCAGACGGCCGGGACCTCGGGGAGGCAGCGGATGGGAGGCCGGGAGGCAGCGGATGGGACGGGGGAGGCTCCCAGGTCACGCGGAGGCCGCTGTGTTGCAGTGGTGCCGCGCGGGCGAGTGCGTGAGCAAGACGCCCATCCCCGAGCACGTGGACGGCGACTGGAGCCCCTGGGGCGCCTGGAGCATGTGCAGCCGCACGTGCGGGACCGGAGCCCGCTTCCGGCAGCGGAAGTGCGACAACCCCCCGTGAGTGCCCCCCGCCCCGCCCCGCCCGGCCTGCCCCTCACAGGGTCTCCCTGCCCCTGACAGGGTTTGTCTCACAAGGAGGGGGGCGCAAGGAAGCGGAACTACGACCAGGAGCTACACCAGAGCCAGTGTTGTCCAGTGGTTAGCGTCCACCGAGGAGCCATTCCCAGTCTCGGTTCCATTCCCGGTCAGGGCACACGCTGGGGTTGTGGGCTTCCATCCCAGTAGGAGGCAGCGGATCCATGATTTTCTCTCATCACTGATGTTTCCCTCTCTCCCTCTCCCTTTCCTCTCTCTCTCTCTCTCTCTCTCTCTCTCTCTCTCTCATCAATCATCTCTGGCTGGTGTGGCTCAGTGGATAAAGTGTTGGCCTGCAGACCCAAAGGTCGCAGGTTGGACTCCGGTCAAGGGCACGCACCTCGATTTCAGGCTCCACCCTCTGCCCCAGTCTTGTGCGTGCGGGAGGCAGCCCATCCATGCGTCTGTCTCTCCAATCGGTGTTTCTCTCTGTCTCTCCCTCTCCCTTCCACACTCTCTCAAAATCAGTCCAGGAAATATCCCGGGGGGAGGCTGAGCAGCATCAACCACAAAACCAATAGGCAGGAAAGATTTTTAAAAAGGCTCCCAGGGACAGATGGGGGACAGACGCCCCGGGCGGGCGTCTGGCTCCTCCGCGGAGGTCATTCCGGGGGAGGCCGGGCTGGGGGGGCCCGGCCCGGGCTGCTGGCTGCCATGGGAGCTGCCGGCCACGGCGTCAGGGGGGCGTCCGGGCAGCTGAGGAGCTCACCTGCCACCTCAGTGCTGGGCAAACTGCGGCTCGCGAGCCACAGGCGGCTCTCGGGCCCCTTGCGTGTGGCTCTTCCGCAGAATACCACGGCCTGGGCGAGTCCGTGTGGAAGAAGGGGCGTTCGAAGGAGTTTACGTCTAAAAAATGTGGCTCTCCAAAGCAATTTCGGTGGTTGTCCTGTTGGTATTTGGCTCCGTGGACTCATGGGTTTGCTGACCACTGGGCTATCTGAAGCCGTCCTCCTGCAACTGTGACTGTCTGTCTGTCTTTGATGGGGGGTGGGGGGGTCTTTGCCGGTCAGTTCGGAATACGTGGGGTGAGTTGTGCGCCCGGTCACGCTCCCCTCCCACGTGGGTCTTGCTCTTCCCTCACCGCCCCCCCCTTCACTCTTTCTCAGAACGGCCGGCTCTCCGCTCTCCATCCCCTGGGCCCTCAGCTGCATCCCATTAGCGCCGTAAGGAGCGCCCTATAAAGGATGACTCACCCGACAGGCTCTCCATCCACAATTAAGTCATGTTGGTGAATAATTAGCAGCCCCCTGGGCAAGCCCTGCCGCCCTGGCGGGAGCCCAGCCATACCTCCCACGCTCCGGGGCGGGGGCAGGACCTTCGGCTCACAGGGAGGCTGTGCCAGGAGCACCGCTCCCTCCCGGGGGCGCTCAGGGGATCGGTGCTGCACAGTTGGTCCCGTTAAACCGCTCCTCCGGCCCCCAGCAGAGCCCGGCTCCCAGCGGGCGCTCAGCGCTTCAGGAATGACAGTTCCGTTAAGAGCGCTGATGGTGCACTGAGGTTCCCCAGAGAAAGAGAACCAATAGGAGATAGATAGATAGAAGGATAGATAGATAGATAGATAGATAGATAGATAGATAGATAGATAGATGGATGATAGGTAGATAGGTGATAGATAATAGCTAGATGATAGATAGATAGATGGATGATAGGTAGATAGGTGATAGATAATAGCTAGATGATAGATGATTGATAGATAGATAGATGATAGGTAGATAGGTGATAGATAATAGCTAGATGATAGATAGATAGATAGATAGATAGATGGATGATAGGTAGATAGGTGATAGATAATAGCTAGATGATAGATGATAGATAGATAGATAGATGATAGATAGATAGATAGATGATAGGTAGATAGGTGATAGATAATAGCTAGATGATAGATAGATAGATGATAGGTAGATAGATAGATAGATGATAGGTAGATAGGTGATAGATAATAGCTAGATGATAGATAGATAGATAGATGATTGGTAGATAGATAGATGATAGATGGTAGGTAGATATATGATAGATGGATAGATAACAGATGGATGATAGAAGATAGATGGATAAAATAGATGATAATTAGGAGGACGATAGAATATAGCTATATAGGTAGACGATAGATAAAAGATAGATACATGACAGGTATATGATAGATGGGTAGTTTGATAGATAAATAGAAGATAGATGATAATGAATAGATGATAGATAATAGATAGGTGATAGGTAGATAACAGGTGATAGAATATAGGTAGACAGATAGGTAAGCGTTACATAATAGATATATGATAGATGGATAGCTAGATAAATAGAAGAAGATGATAGAGTACAGATGATAGATTATAGATAGATGGATAGCAGATAGGTGATAGGACGTAGATACTACCGTCGTAGGCAGATGGATAGATGGTGGATGATGGAGAGATGACAGACCCGCCCCTGCTGGGCACCACTCAGCGCAGCCCTGCAACATCTGTGCCCCTCGCCCACCTGGGCGCCCGCTCACCGAGAGGCAGGGACCCTCTGTGCTTCCGGCGCCCTCCGGACACTCCCCCCCGGGGTTCCCTGACGCGCGGAGGTCACTGCACAGGCCGTGCGGGGGGTGTGTGTGTGTGTGTGTGTGTGTGTCAGGCGGCCTGGGACGCTGCTTCCCCCAGGCCACCCGAACGCCACGGACAGCCAGGGAGCGGCCAGGCCCCGCACACCAGGGCGTCTTCACCGGTGCCCCCTCCCCCTCCCCACCCCCCGCCGTGAGACTTGCCGCCCACGTACAGGGTGCTCCGTGGCCTCTCAGGACCAGCTCTAAGCCCTGCCCCAGTCGGGTTTACCCCGAGGGAGCCCAGCAATCTGGTACTAGTGACACCGCGGTGCTCTGTCTGAGCTTCCTGCCGGGCCCGGGTGGCTCCGTGGTTGAGCGTTGACCTAGGAGCCAGGAGGCCACAGTTCGATTCCCGGTCAGGGCACAGGCCCGGGTTGTGGGCTCCATCCCCAGTGTGGGGTGTGCAGGAGGCAGCTGACCCATGATTCTCTCTCCTCATGGCTGTTTCTCTCTCTCCCTCTCCCTTCCTCTCTGATTGAATACAAATCTATATATTTAAAAACAGCAGACTTTCTTTTCTAACGGGCAATGGCTGTCTTCTCCTCGCCCTCAGGGACCGTCCCCAGGTGAAGGGGGAGCGAAGGGGCCGGTTGGGGGGGCTGTTCCGGCCGCAGGGGCGCCTCCGGGGAGCTGTGAGAGGGCCAGGCCGCTCAGCTGTCTCAGCAGGAGGCCCTGACGTGGTGCCGGTTACAGGACACAGCTGATGGCGGCCCGAGCCAAACTGACCCAACAGCACCCCCTCCGCTCTGGCTCCGGCCCCGCTCACCAGGCTGGCCGCCCCGCCCGGTTCCCAGGATGGTTCCCAGGACGTGCGCGAGCCTCCGCCCCCGCCCCCGCCAGTCCCCCTTCCCTGCAGGCCTGGCCCCTCTCCCGGCTCCCAAGCACACCGGCCAGAGAGTCCGCCTTTTCTCTCCGCCTCGGTCATCCCGGCCATTGGAACGCGCGCCTCCTGCCAGCCGACATCGGGGCCTGGGGTCATCCGTGTCCTGGGCCCAGCCTCCTCGGCACGTGTCTCCCGGCCCCAAGCCATGTCCCTCCCGGTGCGGGTGTCCGCCAGGAGGCTGCAGGGCGGAAAGGCCGCCCGCAATCCGGAGGCCGGCGCCCCGGGCACCGGAGGGCATCGCTGTTTGGGGGAGAGCCAGCTGGGGAGCCCGAGGCGGAGGGGCGTGGGAGCGGGAGGACCCAGGAAGGCGGCGGCGGGTCCCAGAAGCATCTGGAAAGGAAGCCGCCTGCAGGCCGGCCGAGGCCCCTGCCCCGGCTTCTGCTCCCACAGGAAACCCTGTATGTGCCCTTCCTTGCCCCTCGCCAGCGACCTGCTGTCCACGTGGATGGTTTTTCGTTTTTATTTTTTAAAATATATCTTTATTGCCGAAACCGGCGTGGCTCAGCGGATAGAGCGTCGGCCTGCGGACCAAAAGGTCCTGGGTTCGATTCCCGTCAAGGGCATGGACCTTGGTTGCGGGCACATCCCCCATGTGGGGTGTGCAGGAGGCAGCTGATGGATGTTTCTCTCTCATTGATGTTTCTAGCTTTCTATCTCTCTCCCTTCCTCTCTGTAAAAAAAAAAAAAAAAAAAAAAAAAAAAAAAAAAAAAAAAAAAAAAAAAAAAAAATCAATAAAATATATTGATTTTATTGATTTCAGAGCAGAAGGGAGAGGAAGGGAGAGGGAGGGAGAGAGAAACATCCATGATGAGAGCATCATCCATTGCCTGCCTCCGGGATCAAGCCCACAATCCGGGCATGTGCCCTGCCCGGGAATCGAACCCTGACCTCCTGGTTCATAGGTCAGTGCTCACCCCCTGAGCCACGCCGGCCGGGCCCGATGGCTACGCTTTACGTTGGGATGAGAGACACGGTGGGTGGATCTCGCTCACCCGTACTCGCCACATTGCGTCCAGGTGACCCTGGCGGACGGCCTCGGCTGCCCTCCCCTGGGGGCTCCCTGACACCGAGGCGGGAGGGCAGGGAGCAGAGGGGGGCGCTCTGGAGACCTTGCCTGGGCTGGCTGACCCAGGCGGCCGCTCTCTCTCCCCCCCCCGCAGCCCCGGGCCAGGAGGCGCGCACTGCCAGGGCGCCAGCGTGGAGCATGCCGCGTGCGAGGGCCCGCCCTGCCCCAAGGGGCTGCCCAGCTTCCGGGACCAGCAGTGCCAGACGCACGACCAGCTGAGCAGCAAGAAAAAGGGGCTGCTGGCCGCTGTGGTGGTGGACGGTAAGGAGCGGGGCGTGTCCTCTCCCTCCGATCCTTCCCCGGGGGGGGGGGGAGCCTGGCACCTCCTGGGAGGACCCGGGGGGGGGCATTCCCACCGCAGTCCCCCCGCCCTGTTAGCCTCGGAGGGACCCCCGGGCAGAGCCTGGCGTTGGCCTCAGAGGCCTGTGCCATTTCCCAAGAGCACCCGCAAGGCAGGCTGCAGCCCAGATGCCTCCCGCACCCCCGTTTGCAGCAGTGGGGGGGGGGGGTGGGAGATGGGGGAAGACAGGAGGGGGGTTCCGGCAGTCTGCTATCTGTTTCTGGGGTCCCGGGGCCAACTGTGTGGGGCAGGAGGCCGTGCAGGGCCGGGACAAGGGCGTCTGCTTGCTGCCTCCCTGTCCAGTGTGGGTGCTCCCTTGCAATTTCCAAAATCATTTTGGGTTGGTTTTTACTCTTTTTGTAAATGTTTTTATTATTTTTTTATTTTATTTTACTTTTATTGATTTCAGAAAGGGAAGGAGAGGGAGAGTGAGAGAGAAGCATCCATGAGGAGAGGGAATCATGGATCGGCTGCCTCCCGCACGCCCCCTTACTGGGGATGGAGCCCACAACCCAGGCCTGTGCCCCGACCCGGAATGGAACCGTGAGCTCCTGGTTCCCAGGTCGATGCTGCACCACGGAGCCACGCCAGCGGCCGGGCGCTGAGAAGGCCACGCACGGTCTGGGATAAGGAAGTCGGGGTACAGTCAGCATTCCGCCTTTGACGGGGAGACTGGAACTCAGGGCTCGGCAGGGGCCGCCTCCCCCCTGGGGTGCGCTCTCTGGCCTTCTCGCCGATTTGGTCTCATCTCCCTCTCAAGCAGAAGCAGGCCAGCCTTTTGTGGAGGAGCGTGGCAGAGGAGGAAGCCCAAACCCTCAGTGGCTGGCCCAGAGCAGGGAGGAGGGGGCCTTTCAGCAAGCAGGCAGGACCCCGCGGCCGGCGGCTCTCGGGGAGTCACAGCGACTGCCCTATTCCTGCTCTCGCTGCGGAATGCTTTGGCCGGGGAGGGAGACGCTGTATTTTTTCCTATTTTCTCTTCTCCAAAGAAGGAAGGGGGCTGGGGGGGAAAAAGAAAGAAAGAAAACAAGGAAATTCTTGCCGAGGTAGATTTTCCAAGGCAGGACTCGGGACCGCAGACCCCGGCCGCCTCCCACAGGCCACAGAGATGCTCCTTAGAGTGACTACCCCGTGGAAAGGCCTCCGACAGGACCCCGTGGCCGTGGCCCGGGGCCAGCCCACCCGCTCCCGCCTTCCCCGTGGAGCCTCCTTGGGGCCAGGACCCTGACGTGCCCAGGCCTCCCCGGCGGCCGGGCCAGCAGGCCGTCCGCCCGCCCACGCGTCGGAGGGCTTGGCAGAGGCCGGGAGGCACATTCCAGCCCTCTCCCGGCACAGCCGAACCCCTCCAGGCCGGAGCCCCCCGCGACCCGGCGGGTGTGGGGGTGAGGGCTCAGTTAGGCCAGCTGGAGCCGCTTAACAAAACAGAGCGGAGGTGCCTGCCCGGCTGGGATGGCGCAGCAGCTGAGCGTCCACCAGGAGGTCCCGGTTCGATTCCCGGTCAAGGGCACAGGCCCGAGTTGCAGGCTCGATCCCCAGTGTGGGCCTTGCAGGAGGCAGCCAGTCCATGAGTCTCTCCCTTCATGGATGTTTCTCTCTCTCTCTCTCTCCCTCTCCCTTCCGCTCTGAAATCAGTAAAAATCAGGGAGGAAAAAAAAAAATTTTTTTTTTTAAATTCAGTTTTGAAACTGCTTTAGCCAGGGGGCGCTTCCTTATAAGCTTAGGACACTGCCCTCTAGCCTTCGAAGGCACGCCTTCCCACCGACGGCGTGGCTCAGGGTGCCACGGGACCCCAGCCACGGAGAGCAGCGAGCCCGTGGCCCTCCCGTGGCAGGCCCGGGCGCTGGGGGAGAGCGGATCCCCTAGGCAGGAGTCCTCCAGCTCCGTGTCCAGTCCTCTGAGGCCCTGCAGGCCCCACGGGGCTTTCCACCCCCCCACCCACCCCCCTCCCCGGCTTCCTAACCCCCACCTGCCCCCGAGGACCCCTAGGGAGACACGGAGCGCGCACACAGGCCTCGTGGGCCGTCACCGCGCCCGGCATGGCCCTCCTCACGCCGCTGTTCACCCCTTTCCCTCCCCAGACAAGCCGTGTGAGCTGTACTGCTCGCCCCTGGGGAAGGAGTCCCCGCTGCTGGTGGCCGACAGGGTCCTGGACGGCACGCCCTGCGGGCCCTACGAGACGGACCTCTGCGTGCACGGCAGGTGCCAGGTGACGTGTGCGCTCCGTCCGTCCGTCCGTCCGTCCCCGGCGGGGCTGCCAGGAGGCGGCCCCCTCTCCTCGGGGGCTCGGCAGGGGCGGGGGCCGGGGAGCCCCGGGGGAGTGGGTTTTCATTAAAAAAAAAAAATATATATATATATATATATATATATATATTTTTTTTTTTTTTTTTTTTGTATTGCCCTGGCCGGTGTGGCTCAGTGGACGGAGCGTCGGCCAGCGGACCGCAGGGTCCCGGGTTCGATTCCGGTCAAGGGCACGTACGTCGGTTGCAGGTTCATTCCCAGCCCAGGCCCTGGTCGGGGTGCCTGCAGGAGGCAAACAATTGGTGTGTTTCTCTCTCACCCATGGATATTTCTCTCTGTGTCTCTCTAAAATCAATAAGAAAATATCCTTTGGTGAGGATTAAAAAATATATACATTTTAAATTTATTTTAGAGAGGGGGGGGGGACATCAATGAGAGAGAAACATCGATTGATGGATCGGCTGCTGCCTCCTGCACGCACCACACTGGGAATGAAGCCCACAACCCGGGTCTGTGCCCTGACCGGGAATCGAACCTGTGACCTCCTGGTTCACGGGTGGACCACTGCTCAACCACCAAGGCGAGCCTGGGGGGAGGGAGGTGCGGGTGAACGTATGTTTTTGGACAAACGATACAGACAAATCAGATGCCTTTGCCAGTGGCACCCCAAGGGGCACAGACGCCTGGCTTCCGGGAACCTGCCCCCACCCCCTGGGACATAGTCCCCAAACCCACCCACGTGGAACCCCCCCTCCCCACCCTGCGCGTGCGACACCCCCACCCTCAAGCCTAGCCCCCCCAGGGCTGGTCTTCCCGTGTGCCCCCTGCTCACACGGCAGCCGTCACCCGGCGATGACCTGCCGTTTGAAGGAAAGCAGCCGCCGGCCCCAGAAAGACCAAGAAAAACACACGGGAGAACGCACCCTGGCAGGAGCCGCGGAGATAATTATAGACTCCGGCCGAATGTCTAGGATCCGGCTGCCAAGTCAGCAACCACGCATGGGAGCAAAACAGAGCGAGATAGGCGAGGCCGCGGCCATGTTCTCTTCCAGGCAGGCGCCGCGCTCGGAAATGGCCGCCCTCTCACCAAACAAGGGCAGAGCCGAGAAGGGGGAGGCCAGCCCGGGCCGGCAGGCCGGCCGGCGCGGCTCCGTGGTCGAGCATCCACTCAGGAACCAGGAGGTCCCGGTTCGAATCCCGGTCAGGGCACAGGCCCGGGTTTCGGGTGCTCCGTCCCCAGGACGGGGAGTGCAGGAGGCAGCCGATCCGTGATTCTCTCTCATCATCAATGTTCCTCTTCCTCTCCCTCTCCCTTCCTCTCTGACATCAGTAAAAATATACATTATAAAAATAAAAAAAAAATAGGCGAGGGCTGCGAATTGGTAGAGCTAACCAGGAGCCCAGTGGAGGGTTGGTGTCACTGGCCTGGAAGCCCATTCCCAATGGAATAAGGAGTCGGTGGCATTCCCTCCCATGGGGGGGGGGGAGAGAGAGAGAGAGAGAGAGAGAGAGAGAGAGAGAGCTGCCATTGCAAGATGGCTGTTAAGTCACAGAAAGCCGCGTGCTCGCCTTTCCCAGCCAGAAACACAACCCACTGAGCCACACCGGCCAGGCTGGGGCGCCGCTGCCTTCCTGGGCCCCCTTTCTCCCCGGCAAACACTAAAGGACGCATATGCAGCCACGAGGTCGGTGCAAGGCCGAGCCTCACGCAAGCGGGATCCCATTCACGCTCTGCTCTTCCGACGTCAGCCGTCTGCTGGGGCCTCCGGGAGTAACCGGGCCCCCGCCTCCGCCCCGCCCCCCCCTGCCCCGTCTGCCGGGCCTCACGGGGGTGTCGCCCCGGTGCCCGGCCTTCCTGAGGCGGGGGGCCCCGGCTCACGCCGCTCTCTGCACCCCTCCCCGCCCCCAGAAAATCGGCTGCGACGGCATCATCGGCTCGGCGGCCAAGGAGGACCGGTGCGGTGTGTGCAGCGGCGACGGCAAGACCTGCCGCGTGGTCAAGGGCGACTTCAGCCACGCGCGGGGCACCGGTGAGCCCGGGGGCTTGTGGGAGAATCCGCGCCTGCCCCCCGGCCCCTGAGAGGGATGGAGGGGGGCCGGGCGGCTCCGTCTAGTCTCATAGCCAGCCACTGGCCACCGAGCCGCTTCAAAGGTTTTTGTTGTTCATTTTTTCCATTTATTTTTCCCCAAAAATATGTTGTTTTTTTAAAAAAAAAAATTTTTTTAATATATTTTATTGGTTATTTACAGAGAGAAAGGGAGAGAGATAGAGAGCTAGAAACGTCGACGAGAGAGAGTCATCGACCAGCTGCCTCTTGCACACCCCCACCTGGGGATGTGCCCGCAACCAAGGTACATGCCCTTGACCGGAATCGAACCCGGGACCTCTCAGTCCCCAAGCCGACGCTCTATCCACTGAGCCAAACTGGTTTCGGCCCAAAATATGTTTTTATTGATTTCAGAGAGCGGAAAGGAGAGGGGAGGGGTGGGGAGAGAGAAACATCAGGGAAGACAGAGGATCCTTGTGGGGGGGACGGGGAGGGGACTCTGGAGGGAGGTGGGCGAGGCGGCTCACCCGTGTGATCCCGTCCCCGCAGGCTACATCGAAGCGGCCGTCATCCCCGCGGGCGCTCGCCGGATCCGCGTGGTGGAGGACAAGCCGGCCCACAGCTTCTTGGGTAACCAGCGCTACGGGCGGGCGGCCCGGCCCCCGGGGCCTGTCCGGAGGGCGGAGGTGGGGGGCCGGCGGGGCAGCGGGGGCAGCGGCATGCTCCCAGCCCCGCGGGCGGCAAACTGCGGCTCTCGGGCCCCTTGCGTGTGGCTCTTCCACAAACTTACCACGGCCTGGGCGAGTCTGTGTTGAAGAAGTGGCGTTGGAAGAAGCTTACGTTTCAAACACGCGGTTCTCCAAGGACGTTCCCACTGCTGCCCTGTTGGTATTTGGCTCCGTGGGCGAATGAGTTTGCCGACCCCTGGTCTAGGCCGCTGGCGGTAACCTCCTACGTTAGGTGTACGTGTGCTGGCTGCCGAGACTTCCTGTCGCCATTGCTCACCTGACCCGGGACCCGGGTGGCGAACAGGATTGGGAACATTATCTCTGCTTTTCCGTGGAAATGTGGGAAGGGCAGAAGGGTGTCAGGGTCCAGTAGATCTAATTTCTAATTCCCACCTGAAATGGAATATATATATATATATATATATATATATATATATATATATATAGCCGAGACCCGTTTGGCTCAATGGATAGAGCGTCGGCTTGGGGAATGAAGGGTCCCGGGTTCGATTCCGGTCAAGGACATGGACTTTGGTTGCGGGCACATCCCCAGTGGGGGGTGTGCAAGAGGCAGCTGATCGATGACTCTCATCGATGTTTCTAGCTCTCTATCTCTCTCCCTTCCTCTCTTTTTTTTTTTTTTGATGTCAGAGAGGAAGGGAGAGGGAGAGAGGGAGAAGCATCAATGATGAGAGAGAATCATGAATCGGCTGCCTCCGGCACGCCCCACACGGGATGGAGCCCACAACCCCGGGCACGTGCCCAAACCGGGAATCGAACCGTGACCTCCTGGTTCCTAGGTCGACGTTCAGCCACTGAGCCGCGCCAGCCTGGCCTGCCTCTGTCCCCTTATCTCCTCGGCCAGGCAGACCCCAGGACCCCAGGGCCTGGGTTAGGCACGGGGGCAGGCCCGGAGGCGGCGCACGCTCCTTACATTCCTGAACCAGCCGTGCTGGCCCCGGGCCGGGCGCCCTGGAAGCGGAGCCCACGGAGCTCCGAGCTCCCCTCGTAGCTGCCTGCCGGGAGCGATTCCCGAGGAATTCCACCCGCCTCCCTCCCTCCGGCCCACGGCCTGGCCCGCGGCTCGAAACCACCTGGAACAGGAAATGCCTCTGCCGCTCGCGTCCGCGGGCCGGCCTCCGGGTGGAAATAAAAGGCGCTGACGCGGGGCCAGGGCCAGAAGTGGGTTGACTGCGGGTCAGGCCTGCCAGTGCAATCCAGGAGAGGCAGACATAGGGAGCCGCTCCCGCCCAGCCCCACGCGGGGAGGGGCGGGGGGGACGGCCTGGGGGCGGGGGTCAGACCCCCGCGTGGGCCTGCAGCCAGCTAACGAGGAGCCCGCCCTGCCCCCCATACGACCAGGAGTGCCCCCTCCACGCTCCCCAGCACGGCTCACAGTCTCTCCCCCCGTAGCCCGTGCCCAACGTGCAACCATCTGCAGACACGCATGTCCACATGCAACTATCTGCAGACACGCATCACGTGATCGCAGGCTCCGGCCCCGGAGGAGGTTCTGTCTGTCCTGCCCTGGGGGTGAGGAGGGCAGGGACCCACCCTCCCTCGTGGGGGAGTTCCTCTCCCGTTAAGCGGCTCCTCGTGGCTCCTAATGGCTCCTCAGCAAAAGACACAAAGGCAGGCCCTGCTGTGTTTCTTTCAGACAGCGATTCCAGAACGTCCGACCGGCCCATCTCATCTGCTCAGTGGCTAGGCCTGGGGACTGAAGGGTCCCAGGTTCGATTCCCGGTCAAGGGCACAGGCCCGGGTTGCGGGCTCGGTCCCCAATAAGGGGGCGTGCAGAAGGCAGCCGATCCATGCTTCTCATCACGGATGCTTCAATCTCTCCCTCTCCCTCTCCCTTCCTCTCTGAAATCAATTTTAAAAAATATATTTTTTTAAAAAAAACAAATAAATAAAAAATAAAATGCCTGATCACTGACTCCGGCGGAGCCCCAAAATGAAATTGTTTTTCCCGGCCAATCAGACCCCCCCTCTCTCCCCCCCCCCCCACCCCGGACATAAAATCACCAGACAGAACCAGGTCCCTCCAGAATTTTCTGTGCTCTTTTTTTTTTCTTTATTTTTTTTCTTTTGATGTTTTTATTGTGTGTGTGTGTGTGTGTGTGTGTGTGTGTGTGTGTGTTTAGTTTTTGAGTTTTTTGGGGGGGTCTGTGCCCAGGAGAAGGGGTGGCTGGGCCTCAGGGCCGCTCCGCACAGACCTGCTGCGCGGCCTCCGCCCCACGCCGCCCGCTCTCTCCTCAGCCCTCAAGGACTCCAGCCGCCGGTCCATCAACAGCGACTGGAAGATCGAGCTGCCCGGGGAGTTCCAGATCGCGGGCACCACGGTCCGTTACGTGCGCAGGGGCCTGTGGGAGAAGATCTCCGCCAAGGGCCCGACCAAGATCCCGCTGCACTTGATGGTGAGGCTCGGTGAGGGCTCTCTCCCCGGTTACTGCCTCCCGGGGTTTGGGTGGCGGGCAGGCGCCCCCGGGTCCCCTGGTGGCTTACCTGGGCCCCCCCCCCCCCCCCCACACACACACACACAGCTCAAGACTCCCTCTGGATCTCCTCTTTTCTTTGTAAATATATTTTTTTTATTGATTTCCGAAAGGAAGAGAGCTGAAACCGTTTTTTGGCTCAGTGGATAGAGCGTCGGCCTGCGGACTGAAAGGTCCTAGGTTCGATTCCGGTCAAGGGCATGTGCCTTGGTTACGGGCACATCCCCAGTGGGGGGTATGCAAGAGGCAGCTGATGGATGTTTCTATCTCGTCGATGTTTCTGACTCTCTATCCCTCTCTCTTCCTTTCTGTAAAAATTCAATAAAATATATTAAAAGAGAGAGAGAGGGAAAAAAAAGGGGGGGGGGAGAGAGAGAGAGAGAGAGAGAGAGAGAGAGAGAGAGAGAGAGAGAGAGAAAGAAACATCAATGAGGGGAGAGAATCAGGGATCAGCTGCCTCCTGCACGCCCCCTGCTGGAGATGGAGCCCACAACACGGGTGTGTGCCCCGACGGGGAATCAAACAGTGGCCTCCTGGCTCCTAGGTTGATGCTCAACCTCGGAGCCACATCCCCCTGGGCGTGCTTCAGGTTTCTCCCGGCTCAGGACCCCGCCCGGCTCCCCGCAGGCAGGGCTCCGGCCTCTTCTCACACGGAAGGGCCCCGTCCGGCAGACGGCCTGTGCGCAGCCTGTGTTTTTATATCAGATGGCACCGGGCCGCCCCGCGGCGTGTATCTCCACGCCGGAAATTACCTTCTGGAAAGGAGCTGTTGACTCCGCTTCCTTCCAAACCAGCAGCGCTCAGATTTTCCAAGCTCGGCTTGCAGCAGGCATCCGGGAACTGGGAGGAGAGGGTGGCAGGTTCTACGGGAATGCCGACTCCCCGGGTGGCCTCAGGAACCTGTGGGGTCCCGCCTTACCTGTCGGCCCAACCCCCAGACCACCTGCTGATGTGTCCTTTTTTATTGTTTATCTTGGTGAGTCCTCACCTGCGGATTTTTTCCATTGATCTCTTTGCAGAGAGTGGAAGGGACAGGGAGAGACAGAAGAAAGGAGAGAGAGAGAGAGAGAGAGAGAGAGAAAACCATCGATGTGAGAGAGGCACTTTGATTGGTTCCCTCCCGCACATGCCTCAACCAGGGCTGGGCCTGGAGCCTGCCACTGAGGTACAGGCCCTTGAACCCGAGCCAAACCTGCAACTCTTCAGTCTGTGCCCAACGCTCTATCCACTGAGCCAAACCAGCCAGTCTGATGCATCCTTTTTAAGAATATCAAAGCCTGTTGTGAGCCCTGAACGCAATAAAAATGTAAAAAAAAAAAAAAAAAAAAAAAGAAAAAGAAATGAAATAAAAGCAGCCCTGGCTGGTTTGGCCAGTGGTTAGAACATCCACCTGCAGACCCAAGGGTCGCAGGTTCGATTCCCGGTCAAGGGCACGTAGGGTAACCTGAATCACAGGCCCCAGGAGGGAGCGTGTGCAGGAGACAGCCCATCGATGTGCCTCTCTCCGGTCGATGTTTCGCTCTCTCTCCCCCTCCTTCCTCCTCCCTCCCTTCCACTCTCTCTAGAAATCAGTGGAAAAACGGTTCTCGGGTGAGGATGAGAAATCATGATGATAATAATAGTAATAATAATACAATAAAGCAGTTATGCAGAGGGCCTGAGAGGAAGCCAACGATAAGGCCCTCACTGTCACGTCCCCGGTCGCCCGGGCACTTGCTCTCTGTAGCAGGCGCCAGGACGGGTTTATTTCCCGTCCCTTCTCAAAGCGTCCACGGCCCCAGGGCATCGCCCGCCGGGCTCAGGCCCAGGCCCAGCCGGGATCCATTCAGACCACGAGAAACAGCTCAGAGAGAGGCGGCCACCGCTGCCGCCCCAGCCCCGGGCCCGGCCCCGTTACCGCGAACTGCTTCTCTCTCTCTCCAACGATGACGGTTCCTTTCCGTTTGCAAATCTAAAACGAGGGGTGCCCTTCCAGCTGTCCGTAGACGCCATCGCCCCCCAAACCGGGACGCACGCCGGGGAGCCACGGGCCCCGCCTGGGAAACTGGTCGTGCACACGCGCGCACATTCTCTGTGGCTGCGGAATTGCCCGAAATCGGTTTCAGATGGCTCCCCCCATTCACCAGCCTTGTGTTCCCAGACTGAGATAATAAAAGATCTCTTTTATTGAAGAGACTGCTTTTTTTTTTTTTTTTTTTTTTTTTTTTTTTTAACTCTCTTTTCCACCGGAGGCAGGTTTCCAATTGCGTTCCTGCAGGCCTGCTTCTTGGAGAGGGAGATGTTTGTGCTGCCGAGGGAGGAGGAGGAGGGAGGGGGAGACCCGGGGAGGGAGGGAGAGAGGAGGCACCCCCGGCTAAGGCACTTGCCACCTGGCCTGCCCCGCGTCTGTCTGGTCAGGCGGGCCCTGCACCGTCTGCCTCCCGCGCCCGCGGCCCCTCTCCTGCGCCTCCCGGCCCGGACGGGAACTTGCTAGGGGTTTCGACCTGGGGGGACTCACTGGTTTTAGGCCTACCCTGGGGACACCCCCCTCTACCCCAGCCAGGCCACTTGAAAGTCCTACATGAACCCTTCTTTTGCAATACTAATTTGAATATATATATATATATATATATATATATATATATTTGATTTTTAGAGAAAGAGAGAGCGAGGGAGAGGGAGAGGGAGAGAAACATCAACGAGGAGAGAGAATCATGCATCGGCTGCCGCCTGCACGCCCCCTCCTGGGGATGGAGCCGCAACATGGACACGCATGCGCCCTGACCTCCCGGTTCTTGGGTTGACGCTCAGCCACTGATCCGCACCGGCCGGGCAGGTCGAACCTGTCTGAAAACCCCCGTGCCCACCGGGGAGGGTGACCGCAGGGCGAGGCCCTCGGCCCGCCGTCAGCAGCCCCGGGTCTTTTCCTTTGCCGCCCGCCCGCCCGCCCGCCCGTGCAGGTGCTGCTGTTCCACGACCAGAATTACGGGATCCACTACGAGTACACCATCCCCGTGAACGCCACGGCCGAGAACCAGAGCGCACCCGAGAGGCCCCAGGACTCCCTGTTCCTCTGGACCCACAGCGGCTGGGAGGGGTGCAGCGTGCAGTGCGGCGGAGGTGAGCGCCGGGCCCGGCCCACGGGCGCGGGTTTCGTTAAGGGAAGGAGACGTGGGAGCTGGGCCCTCTGTGGTCGGGGCACGGAGAGGGCACAGGCCGGGCACCTCGCCAGCGTTTGTTCCTTTCAGAGAGGAAGGGAGAGAAAGAGAGAGAGAGAGAGAGGGACATCGATGAGAGAGAGGAGCATGGATGCCCTGCCCCCCCCCCCCCCGCACGCCCCCTACTGGGGATCGAGCTCATAACCCCGGACATGTGCCCTGACCCGGAATCAACCCGTGACCTCCTGGTTCCCGGGTCCACGGCTCAACCACGGAGCCAGGCCGGCCAAGCAGCGGCTGCCTCTTTCTGGCCCCAGTCTAGAATGTCCCTCCCGCCCCGTACTGCCCTGCCCACGTCTGGCACACCCTCCTGGCTGAGGTTCTAGTCCAGCCCTGACACAGTTGGTTCAAGGGCCCTCTGATCAGAGGATGCCCCGGAGGCCCCTCCACAGCGGGACCTCCCTCCCCTCCCCTCCCCTCCCCGGCGGCAGCCATGGCCCATCGGCTCCCCGTGCCGGTCTCCAGGGGAACGCAGGACCGTCGTGTCCTGCACCCGCGTCGTGAACAAGACCACGGCGCTGGTGAATGACAGCGACTGCCCCCCGGCGAGCCGCCCGGAGCCCCAGGTCCGGAGATGCAACTCACACCCATGCCAGGCGCGGTAAGGAGCCGGGGGTCTGCGGGGCCGAGCCTCCGGGGCGGGGCGGGGCGGGGCGGGGCGGGGCGGGGCGGGGCGGGGCGGGGCGGGGCGGAGGGAGACAGCCGGGCCAGGCCGCCCCGTGCCGCCTCCCCTGGCTGCTGGGGGGGTCTGTGTGCGCTGGAAACACTGCGTCTCCGGCTGCTGAGCCAGAACCGGGACGGACACGGACAATCCGTAGGCCGGGCCGGCTCAGTGGTTGAGCGTCGAGCCATGAACCAGGAGGTCAGGGTTTAATTCCGGGTCAGGGCACAGGCCCGGGTTTCAGGCTCGGTCCTCAGTAGGGGGTGCTCAGGAGGCAGCCGATGCATGATTCTCTCTCATCATCGATGTTTCTCTCTCTCTCTCTCTCTCTCTCTCTCTCTCTTTCTCTCTCTCTCTCTCTTCCCCTGCCTCTTCCTCTGAAACGAGTTTTATGGCCCATCACCACGAGTGACAGCGAGACCCGTAACTATACGGGTTTTCTATCTAGCAACACTGACCTTCAAGTATCAGGGCTTTAGAGAAGTATTTGTAAACATGTAAGCGTTTTCACGCCGTAGCATGACTTAGTGGTTGAGCGCCGACCTGTGAACCAGGAGGGCACGGTTCCATTCCTGGGTTTCCAGGTCGATCCCCACACTGGGGGGCGTGCAGGAGCCCATCGATGTTTCTCCCTCTCCCTCCCTCTCCCTTCCTCTCTCTCAAAATCAATAACATACATTTGAAGCGAAGGAAGCCAGAAACAAAACGGATCTCCTTCCCTTCATCGCGGAGGGCTCCTGGACGCGGTTTCTGTAGCTCGTTTCGCTATTAAAACGATTAACAAATTATGATTTCCAATTGGTAGCGGTTACGGGATTCCTTATTGCCTCTCGTGCCAAGACTCGATTTATGCGATTTGCTCTGACCGTGAGTCAGCCGGAGCCGTCCAGAGCTCCTACACAGGCTTGGACCGGCCTCACCGCCTCGGGCCCAGCAGGCCACTCGGGGCTGAGCCACCGAAGGCCCCCCCCACCCCACCCCCCCGCTTCCCCCGCTCCGTGATTTATTGGGAACTTAATTGACACTAATTATTGCGTTTCCGTTTCCTGCTGTTCCCGGAGGAGCATCTGTCCAGCATCTGCTGTGACACCATGTGCTCAGGATGCCTGCATCGTTCCGGGACGGGAACGGAGGGGCACGGGCGACTATGGGGGATGTGAGGTTTTACAGAAACTCCCAGCGGTTCCCTGAGCCTGCGGTGTGAATGCGCAGTGTCTCTCCCGCGTGCCGGAGCCGAGCTCCGCAATGACCTTCATAGCCCGCCGCCCCGGTGAGACCAGCCCCGAGGAGGAGGCGGGTGGCTCTGTGGATCGAGCACTGTCCCAGGGACCGAGGGGTCTCGGGTTCGATTCCCAGTCAGGGCACATGCCCTGGTTGTGGGCTCCGTCCCCAGTAGGGGAGGCGTGCAGCAGGCAGCCGGTCCATGTTTCTCTCTCCCTCTCCCTTCCTCTCTGACATCAATAAAAATATTTATATATATATATATATATATACATATTTTTTTTAATTGATTTTTTTAGAGAGAAAGAGAGAGGGCTAGAGAGTTAGAAACATCGATGAGAGAGAAACACCAATCAGCTCCCTCCTGCACGCCCCCATACTGGGGATGTGCCCGCAACCAAGGTACATGCCCTTGGCCGGAATCGAACCTGGGACCCTTCAGTCCTCAGGCCGACGCTCTACCCACTGAGCCAAACCTGTTTCGGCCATAAAAAAAAAAAAAAAAATATATATATATATATATATATATATATATATATATATTTTTTTTTTTTTTTTTTTTTTTTTTTTTTAAAGAAAGAAGCAGCTAAATTGGCGGATTGGGGGCGCAGAACCCGGGCTGTTCTGTGAGGGGCCTGCGAAGGCCTCAGCTGGTCCGGAAGGGGGTACTTCGATGATAGCAGGCCGGCCTCGAGGAGAACAGGGGCTTAATGAGCACCAGCAGGCAGCTCCCCCCTCCCACCCGCTCCTGCCCCAGCCGGCGCCCCTCGGGCCCAGCCCCACACAGCGGTGCAGGTGAAGCCACGCCAGCAGCCCGCCCTGCACGCCTGCCTTGGCTCAGCCTGTCTCAGCGCTCTGCCTGCCGAAAGGAGAGGTTCCCAGGGGGCTCCCCAGAACCAGAGGGAGCCAGCTCAGCCTCTCGGGGGGGGGGGAGTGTGCAGGGGTACGGGCCGAGGGGACTGGGAGGCCAGACGCCGGGCTCCCAGAGGGACCAGCCAGGGAGCCTGCTGCCCGCACCCCGAGCCCACCCGCCCGCCCGCCCTGTGAGGCTTGGCACGCCGCTTTACGAGCAGGCAGCTTGCAGTTCTGCCTGCTCCCACCCAGGACTGCTTTTTAATACATTTTTACTGATGTCAGAGAGGAAGGGAGAGGGAGGGAGGGAGAGAGAGAGAGAGAGAGAGAAACATCCATGAGGAGAGAGAATCATGGATCGGCTGCCTTCTGCATGCTCCCTACTGGGGACCGAGCCTGCAACCCGGGGGTGTGTGCCTTGACCGGGAATCGAACCATCACCTCCTGGTTCACCGTGGGGCCACGCCGGCCGGGCCACCACTACCTTTAGTGGACAGCCTCACGTTCGCCCCCGAACCCCGCCTGCCAAGGACAGGCTGTCCACTCTCTCTAAAAATCAACGGGAGAGTGTCCTCGGGTGACAGAGTCCCTGCAGAGCTCCCTGCTCTGCCTCCTCCTACGCCCGCAGGCCTCCCCTCACCGTCTCTCCCCCCGCAGGTGGGTGGCCGGGCCCTGGAGCCCCTGCTCGGCCACCTGCGAGAAGGGCTCGCAGCGGCGGGAGGTGACCTGCGTGCACCAGCTGCAGAACGGCTCGCACGTCACCACGCGGCCCCTGTACTGCCAGGGCGCCCGGCCCGCCGCCACGCAGGGCTGCGAGGGCCAGGACTGCCTGTCCATCTGGGAAGCGTCCGAGTGGTCACAGGTGGGTGCCCCCTCATGGTCCCTCTTCCCACGTCACGTCTGTGTCACGGCTTCACCCGGCACGGCCCTCGCCGGCCCCCCCAAATCAACTCAGAGCTGCACCGGCGCCCACATGCTCTCGATGAGTCCCTCTGCGATAGCAGCGTGCCCCGAAACACGGGAAATGGGTTACTGATAACGGGTAGGCGTTTTTTTAAAAAAATAATATACCACAGTGCTCTTAGGTCCCCTTTCCTATGAACATTCTCATGGAGATATAAATGGCTGGACAGATGAATAGAGGTAGACAAATAAGTAAATAGATGCTACATAGATAAAGATGTATAAATAAATACACAGATACATAGGTGATACATAAACACATAGATAGATATGTACATAGACACATAAATACATAGTATATAGCACATAAGTACATACATAGATAAATACATAGGCATAGTTACATAGATACATATGTAGTTGATACCTGAACACATAGATACATAGTACATAGACACATAAATACGTAGATAATAGGTATATAGTTACATAAATACGTACATAGATAAAGACATAGGTGTAGATACATAGATACACAAATACATAGATAGATACATAGACATATAGATAGATACATAGCTACATAGGTAGATCCGTAGATGGATACATAGACATATAGATAGATACATAGATACATAAATACATTCATAGATGGATACAGAGACATACAGATAGATACATAGATCCATAAATACATTCATAGATGGATACAGAGACATACAGATACCGTGTTTCCCCGAAAATAAGACATCCCACGAAAATAAGACCTAGCGCATGGAAAGATAAGACATCCCCTGAAAATAAGACCTAGCGCCACTTTGGGGGGGGGGGGGAAATTAATATAAGACACTGTCTTATTTTCGGGGAAACAGGGTAGATACATAGGTAGATCGCAGATGGACACACAGACACACCCTAGAGGGATACACAGACGCGCAGCCTGCCTTCCTCACCCGGGGGCTCGTTTGACCTTGGTGTCGGATTGGGAAGTGGGGTCCAGGCTTTCCCTCACCCTGAGGCCGGCTGTGCGACCCGCGGCGGACGCCGGGAGGGCCCGCTCCCCTGGAGCCCGTCCAAGTCCCCGGTCCCGCGCCCTCGCCGCTCCGGGAAGTCCGAGGTCGTCCAATCCGAAGGCTGCTCCTGCCCCTGCCGCGTCCTCTCCGGGGACAGCGTTCCCGAGGCCTCCCGTCCGCCCTGCAGGCTCGGCTCCGATGGTCTGGCTGTGAGAACGGCAGCTGGGCCGGTGAAGTCAGGGGGCTCTGGCCAAGACACTGTGCAGTGCGGAAAGTATTTTTAAAGCCCCTTCCTGTTGCCAAACAGTTGGAACGACTTTGAATCGGAAAGCAGCACGCCGGTTCCTTAATGAATGAAAAGTCTGAAGCGTGCTTTCCGACCGGCCTGGTCACGTGCCCAGGGAGAGACCTGCGTGCTGACCCACCCTTTACGATACCTTAAGAAAGGAAGACGGTTTAAATCGTCTGAAAATATGTTTGTGCTGATTTCAGAGCGGCAGGGAGAGGGAGAGAGAGAGAGAGAAACATCCATGAGGAGAGGGAATCTCGGATCGGCTGCCTCCCGCACGCCCCCTACTGGGGATGGAGCACACAACCCGGGCCTGTGCCCCGACCAGGAATCAAACCGTGACCTCCCGGTTCCTCGGTCGATGCGCAACCCCTGAGCCACGCCCCCCGGGCCAGGCGCTTAAACATTTTGCTTGGTTTTTTTTTTTTTTTTTTTTTCATTTTATTTACATGGACTTAGGTGTGTAAGTGTAGCATCCCAGGGACCTTTTTCAGGGAGAGAGGTACTCACTGCAGGGGCAGGGGCAGGTAGTGAGTGGTCACTCTCCCCTCCGCCGCCTCCCAGGAGCCAGAGGGCCTTAGTCACCTGGGTCTTGATTTCAAACAAGATTTATACTTTAATCAGATCAAAACCATACATTTTCTATTTGGGTTTTTTTTTTTTTCTTTTCTTATATGGAAGAAACACACATACCTCTTTCCCCAAATACCCGAGCCCGACACTGACACTATCAGCTGTCAGCATCGGATTCACCAGCCCCGCTGGGTGAGCGTGAGCCAGCGGAGGCGAGATTTATAGTAGCGTCTCCGTCTGCCTATGTGCCCCGTCACGCCCGGGCCACCTCCCGAAACCGCACCCGCACCCACCCGGCCCCAGGGGGCTCAGCCCCGGCCTGAGCCGAGCGCTTCTTTCCTTCTTATTTCTCTTTAAATGTGTTTGTACTGGCGTCAGAGAGGAAGGGAGAGGGAGAGGGAGAGGGAGAGGGAGAGGGAGAGGGAGAGGGAGAGGGAGAGGGAGAGGGAGAGAGAGAGAGAGAAACATCCATGAGGAGAGTGAATGATGGACCGGCTGCCTCCTGCGCGCCCCCTACTGGGGATCGAGCCCACAACCCTGGCCTGCGCCCTGACTGGGGTGTTCCTCTCTCTCTCCCTCTCCCTCTCCCTTCCTCTCTGACATCAATAAAAATAAATAAATAAATGTATATTAAAAGAAGCAGCCTGGGCCCCGCCCCTGCATCCTCAGCCCCGGCATCCTCAGGCCCGGCATCCTCAGGCCCGGCCCCGGCAGGTGCCCCCGGGGCCTCGGGGCGCCGGCCCGGTGGCCGCCCGGCCTCAGCGCCGCCGCCTGCCTTGCAGTGCTCCGCCAGCTGCGGCCCGGGCACGCAGAAGCGCACCGTGACCTGCACCAACTCCCAGAGCAAGTGCGACGCGGCCACGCGGCCCCGCGCCGAGGGGCCCTGCGAGGATTACTCCGGCTGCTACGCCTGGAGGACCGGCGCCTGGTCCACGGTGAGCCGGCGCCCGCCCGCCCGCGCTCCCCTCCGCCCCGCCCCGCCCCGCCACGCCCGCCGGGCGGCCCCCGCGCGGCCAGGGAAACCCTCTTTCTTTCTGTCCAAACGCTGCGCAAGCCCACATTGTGCCATCGGAGAGGGACAGTCCCTCTGCCGCCTCGAGCTGCTGGCTTTCCGCCCGCAGCCCTGCCCCAGAACTCTCACCGATGCTTTTACTTATTTACATTTGTATGCATGCATGCATGTATGTATTTTTTACTGGTGTCAGAGAGGAAGGGGGAGGGGGCTCTGTGTGAGTGCAGGGGCACGTCTCCGACAGCATCTGCTGCCTGCCTGGAGCCCGGGGCCAGGACGGGGGATTTCCATCATTGCTTAAACCTGCCGGCTCAGGTTCCAACGGCGTCCGAGGCCCGTGGCGCTCATGCCAAGTTGGGGGCGATCTGTCACACAGGCTTTGACATTTCCCCAGGCACAGGAAAAGTTCCTTTAGGGGTGTTCTCTCTCTCTCTCTCCATTTCTCTCCCCCCCCACCCCCGCTCCCTCCTTCCCTCTCCCCACTCCCTTCCTCTCTCTCTCTCTCTCCCCATTCTTTGGGACCCACACCTGCCCCAGACAGACCAGGCCCTCCGAGAATGGCCCAGGGGCCCCATCGGGGTGATGCTGGACTGTGAGGGTCCACCTCGCATCCTGTCACCCTCACCGGGTCCCCTGCCCGGCCCCCTCCCCCACCCCCCACCCCCCCCCGGAGCCCGGGACCCGGGCTCACGCACACACGGCCGTGACATTCCCGCAGCGAGTCCCTCTCCCGAGACTCCTACCACCTCCTTCACGAACTCTCCGAGCGGCCCTCCGGGACCTGGGGTTCTGTATAGCCGTGACTTTACAGGCGGGAGAGGCGGAGGGAACGGCGACCGCTCGCCCTGCTGGAGCCTGTCCTCGGGGTCTGGCTCCCCTGTCTTTCATAGACGCGTCTGCTGGCGCTTTGAAAGCCTGAGAGGTGGCCTCCCTCCCGTGCTCGGGGCTAAGCCGATGCTATCAGGCCTCACGGTGGGCGGCCTCTCGCTGTTTGATTGAAGCCCAGGCCGGTGGGGTGGACAGAGTGGGGGCGGAGATGGAATTCCTTGCCTGTGCCCGTCCTCCTTCCTGTGGGCGCTCAGCTACTGGCCCGGGGACACCAGGCAGCCCTGTCCTCCGCTCCTGGCCCCGTGCCTGCTTTTGCTCATAACCATAGTGCTGCTCAGCCCTCGCCGGTGTGGCTCAGTGGGTAGAGCATCAGCCTGCAGGGGTGAAGGTCCCCGGATTTGATTGCGGTCAAGGGCACATGCCCGGGTTGCAGGCTGGATCCCCAGGAGGGGGTGTGCAGGAGGCAGCCAGTCCCCTCTTGTACGCACCCACACCTGGGTGTCGAGTCTGCAGCCCGGGCATGTGCCCTGACCGGGAATCGAACCCGGTTCGTAGGTGGAAGCTGAGTTTTAGGACGGCCCTCGGTCATTTCTGGGGAGAGAGCCTGTCAGTGTTGCACTTGATTTTATATAATAGCCCCACAGAATCGAGGCCTCGCCTGATTTCTCAGAGGCCCGGCAACCGGGCCTGCAAAAGACACCAGAACCCTCGCGGGCACGGGCACCCCTGGCCAGCAAGAGCCTCAGCCAGGCCCACTGCCCGGCTGGCAGGGCCCGCCCCCCCCCCCTGGTGGCAGGGGGCGCCATGGGGGTGCGGCAGGCATGGTTAGGGCGACTTCTTGGTTAGCCAGTGCAGTCAGTCTCCTGGGGACTTGGAAGCCCAGCTGCCACCTGCCCCACGTCCCTCCGAGAAGGGCCTGGGGAGATGCCGAGCCGGCCGCCCTGTGCCCGCAGTGCTCCTCCACGTGCGGGAAGGGGCTGCAGTCCCGCGTGGTGCAGTGCATGCACAAGGTCACCGGGCGCCACGGCAGCGAGTGCCCCGCCCTCGCCAAGCCCTCCACCTACCGGCAGTGCCACCTGGAGGTGTGCAACGACAAGATCAACGTGAACACCATCACCTCGCCGCGCCTGGGTGAGTGCCCGTCCTCTCCCCGTGCCCCCCTCCGCCAGCGAGTCCCACCGGGGGCGAGGGGAGGGCCAGGAGCCGGGAGGCGCCTTCCTTGGGCCTCACCTGAGCCCTGGAGAGGCGACACGGGTCGCCTCGGAGCAGATCGGAGGTGGAATGCCGTCCTCGTCATGAGAAAGCCGTTTGCTAACTTCCGCCTCAAGCCCAGAGTCCCGCCGGCCCCCCGCCGCCCCCTGGGGAGCTGTGGGGAGGGACTCCCGATGCTTTAGGATTCCTGCATGGGGCGGGGCAAAGGGGGGCGCTTTCTCCCGCAAACGAAGGCTGTGGGGGTGTCATGGGCGAGCCCCCGGGACGTCCGCACAGCTGCTCCTCAGGCTGGAGGAGACGGTGTTGGCGGGCTTGTCCCTCGTTCAGCGGGGACCTTCTGTGTGAGCAGCGCGGCCCCTCGGCTCCCAGCTCGGCCGTCCGCGGGCACGGCCCGGGCCGCAGGGTGAGACACACTGAACGCTGCTCCGGTGGCGCCTGCAGAGTCCCTGCTCGTCCAGCCAGAAGTCCCCGGCCCGGGGTGTGTTTCGCACCCACAGCCTTCCTGACGCCTGGCCTGGCGCCGGAAGGAAGGGCGTTGCTATGTGGCTGCACTGGGGGGGGGGAGGGTGCTCGAGCTCATAGAGGTGCACCCCAGGCTGCTGCATGCACAAGCTCCCCGGGGTCCCCCAGGCATGTCCCTCAGGCACCTCCTTCCTGCAGAGCTAGGACCCTGGAGGCGACTCAGGTCCCTTGCTTATGCTGTGACCTTGTGCTGTGACCCTGTGCTGTGACCTTTGCGCTGTGACCTTGCGCTGTGACCTTACCTTGCGCTGTGACCTTTGTGCTGTGACCTTGCGCCGTGACCTTGCTCTATGACCTTGCATTGTGACCTTACGTTGAGACCTTTTGCTTTGACCTTGCGTTGTGACCTTTGTGCTGTAACCTTGCGCCGTGACCTTGCCTTGCGCTATGACCTTGCACTGTGACCTTTCGCTGTGACCTTTCGCTGTGACCTTGTGCTGTGACCTTGCGCTGTGACCTTGCGCTGTGACCTTGCGCTGTGACCTTGCGCTGTGACCTTTTGCTGTGACTTTGCGCTGTGACCTTGTGCTGTGACTGTGCGCTGTGACCTTTCACTGTGACCTTTCGCTGTGACCTTGCGCTGTGACCTTTCGCTGTGACCTTGTGCTGTGACCGTGCGCTGTGACCTTGCGCTGTGACCGTGCGCTCTGTGGGCCCTTTGATCCTCAGCGCCCCGTGTCCTCGTGTGCCTTAAGTGCCCGTGGTAACGAGGTCTCCTGCCACAAGGTAACAGTAAGCCCCGCTCCGCTCAGAAGCTTGCGGGCAGCGCCCCAGCCCACGGAGGCAGCCAGACCACCAGGCTCGGCCACGTGGTCACGCTGGGCCCAGGGGGGTGTCCCCCGTAGGAGCAGGCAGCAGCCACGGTGCCCCCGGCCGGGGCCACGCCTCCTCCGTCTCGGCCAGGTCCGCCGGGCCCGCGTCCGGACGCCCCCGTGCCACCTGTAACCCCAGGCCTCTCCCCCCGCTGTCCCTGTAGCCGCCCTGACCTATAAGTGCACGCGGGACCAGTGGACGGTGTACTGCCGGGTCATCCGGGAGAAGAACCTGTGCCAGGACATGCGGTGGTACCAGCGCTGCTGCCAGACGTGCAGGGACTTCTACGCCAGCAAGATGCGCGGGCCGCTGCCCCCGCCCTCGCCGAGCTCATGACAGGCGCTCCCGGGTCCCGCCGTCTCCAGGCCCTGACTCGAGGGCCCGCCGAACACCCCGCCCACCGGAGGGCACAGCAGTCCTGCAGCCAGGATCCTCCGCAGCACAGCGCCCCTCGTCCCAAGAACCCAGGCCCCGCAGAACCCCGCCCGTGTGGACCCGACCTCTGCCCTTAGTGCTTTTATTCTTAATATATTGTTCGGAGCCACTGGATGGCTTTCCACAGGAAAGGGGGGAAAGAAAGGAGGCCTGAACCACAGAATCGGCACAGTCTCGAAGGTTCCCCGGACCCCCCCCCGGGGGGCACCTCTGACCACCGACAGCAGAGCCAGGCGTCAGGGCCGCCTCCGCCTCGGCTCTCCGCCGACGGCAGGATTCCCGGTGCATCTCGTGTCACCAGGCGGGACGGCCAAAGCGAGGCCCCGGACACCGAATCGGGCTTTATCCTGAGACCCGGCGGCACCCGGTGGAGGGACCGATGCCGTCTGCCCGGCGCTGAGGGCATGTTCTCTGGACCCTGGGCCTGGCCCGGGGGACGTCCCTCTGCGAGGCTGGATCTGCGTGGACCCACGGGGGACCGGGGCCACGTCGCACTGCAGCCGCTGTGTCGGAGAGAAGATTCCGGAAGGGTTTAGGCTTGGGGAGATCTCATTGTCGGATCTCTGCTGTCCGCCCAGGGAAATGGAGGACCTCTCTTGCAGGCGCTTCCTGGCAGACGGGGGAGCTCAGGACAGCTCTGTGAGGGTCGTGGGGGCTTCCCTCTGCCTTCCGGAGCCCTCTGCTTTACGTGTGTGTGTGTGTGTGTGTGTGTGTGTGTGTGTGTGTGTTTGGGGGGGCCTCCATTCTAGCCAGGACTTCATGAGCTTGGCCCCGTGCGGATGGCCTCCCGGTGGTGACCTTGGCCACCTGTCTGGAGCGGATTATCTCCGGAACCTCAGAGGATCCACGCTCAGGCCCGGCCGCCTCGTCCACCACAGGCGGGTTTCCTCCAGGGGGCGCTCCGCCCAGTGGGCCCGGCCACCCTGCAGCCTTCCTGCAGCGCAGACCTTGTCGCGCCGTCCCTGCGGACCGTCTCCCCCCCGCGGGGCAAGAAGGACACTCAGAAAAGCACGCAGTGTCTTCCTCGCCTTCAGTCCCTTCGCCCCTCCGAACAGAGCTGTGCCTGCTCCGGAGCCCGGGGAGGCGGCCCCAGACAACGGGGCGCAGCAGGCGTGCAGCCAGGATCCTCCAGCCCACAGCGCCGCCCGCGCACAGGCCACTCGCCGATCACCACTCACCTCCCGGGAGCTGGGGGAAGGGGCCCCAGCCCGGGACCCGGGGCCCTGCACGCCAGGCGGGACGTCTGTTTCCCTGAGCAGCCCGGCGGCAGTCGGGCGGGTGCTCACGTTCAAGGACTCTGCCACGAGGGCCCCGCCGTGTCCCGGGCGGGGGTCTCCTCCGGTGCTTCTCCACTCACTGGTGCTGCGCCTGTGACCGGGCCTGGCGTTGACGTTCAGGCCCACTTCGGTCACAAGGACAAACCACACATCCCTCTGCTCTCTCCAGCCCGCTCCCTCCGGGGATGGGGGGCCGTGGAGGGGCGTGGCCGGGGCTTGCCGCAGCCCCACGGCCCCCGCCCCCGCCCCCAATCCCTGGAACCCGTGAGGCCAGTGGAGAAACCTCCTTCGGTGCTCAGTGCCCGGTGCTCTGCGGAGAGAAAGGACAGGACACCCTCTGATGCCACCCCCCCCTCCGTCCCCGCCAGCTCTCGTACCCACAAAGTTCTTAAATCTCGGAGCACTAGGATTTCCTTTTTCCTCAGCCCCAGAGGTCCCGTAGTCCATCCCAGATGGACAGAGCAGGGGGGCAGGAGGGTTGGGGGGGTGCCAGCTAAGGAAGCTGGGGCAGCTAGCTCACACGCCCCCGAGCTGAGCCCCTTCCCTGCCGCCTCTGTATCAGGGGCCTCGCCCCCTGCGAGGGTGAACGCTGACTCGGTTGGTATAAAACACCCATCGCTTCCCACGGTGCTTTTCACCAGCAAGGACCGACCTCGGTGCAGCCCTCGCCCGCTCTGCCCGTGCCTCCGTGGTCCACAGCGCCCTCTACTGTCCGTCAGCCGAGGGCCGTCCCCGTGCGGCCACGCACACACATGCGTGGCTAACTCCCGTCTTAGGATCTCATGGTGCTATTTTTTTTTTAAATATATATTTTTATTGATTTCAGAGAGGGAGGGAGGTAGAGGGGGAGAGAGATGGAAGCATCAATGATGAGAGGGAATCATGGATCGGCCTCCTGCCGCGCCCCTGACCGGGAATCGAGCCCGGCCGGGAACCGAACCTCCTGGTTCACAGGTTGACTGACGCTCAACCACGGAGCCGCACCGGCCAGGCTCACGGTGCTATTTCCGTTTCAGCAGCCCTCTCGGCCGAACCGTGGCTCGGCCGTCTCTGCACACGGGGGTTCGGTCTCGGCGGCCGTCAGACCTCATCCCTGTTCTCTCCGGAGTCCGATGTATATAGTCCCCGTCAGCTCACTCACTTCGCATCCTGTTCCACTTCTCCGGTGCTGGTTTTCGAACAAAGAAGAAGGGAGTGGGGAGGGGGAGGACATACAACAGGAGACACGCCTTGGACACACTGTACACGAGAGGTGTGTGTGTGCGCGTTGGAAGCGAGCCGAGTATGTTCAATAAAACGTTTCCCCCGTATCCATCGTCAGCCGTCTGTGCAGCAAGAGACAGACGCGAGTCCTCGCAGCCGAGCGAGAGCGGCCGTGGTGCCCCTGCCTCCGGGGACGTCGGGGGGCCTGCCCGCGGGGGGCCGCCGGCCGGCTGTGGACAGCGTCAGGGGGCGCCGGCTGTGTCTCCCCCAGCGAGCATGTGCTGACCAGCCATTCCGTTATATGCACACACACACATATACATACACATACTTACGTATATATGCACATGTGCCTGTGTACATATATATACACACTCTCTATGCTATCCTTCCACCAGGTGAGGCTGCAGAGAGAAGGTAGTTAGTCATTCACACCCAGAAAGAGGCCCCCCCCCCCCCCGCCCGCACCCCATCCCTGCACTCACACACCTCTCCCGGCACCCTGAGCTCCAATGATTGACAGCAGGAGACTTTTAAACCCAAGCCCTGCCCCTCCCCAGCTGCGTGACCATCTGGAGGGAAAGCCCCAGGCGAGGAGCCAGCGCTCAGTGAGGCCGGGTGGATCCACGGTGACATCACAGCGCCGCCTGCTGGCCGGCACCCTCCCCTGCGCCTCCGGTCCGGCTGCTCAGGGCCACAAAGGACTCTTTCATTTTCAAGGCGATGGCTGCGGTATTTTTTTATCCCCAATGTTGTGCATTCAACCCAAAAAGCCAGCCGTGGCGTTTTAAGCCTCTTTACGTGTGCTTAAAGACGCCTGCTCACTTTATATTGGACCCGTATTGGATCAGTTTATATTGGCTCAATACTGGATCGATTGATATTGGATCAGCCGAAACCGGTGTGGCTCAGTGGATGGAGCGTCGGTCTGCGGGGTCCCGGTTCGATTCCGGTCATTGCCTTTCAATGTGTGGGTTTCCCTGGGCGGCCAGTGCGATCCCCTTCCTCCATGCGCCTTCGCATTTATCGGGGTCCTTTTTAAATCCCTTAGACCTCAGCGTCCGGGTCCGCCACTCCTTTTGTTAAAATGTCCTCCTGAGTCTGCCCTTCTCGTTTGGTACGACTGTGAGTGTGACCACTCCGCAGCTGTATTCGCAGCCTGCCCGTGCCATCTGTGGACTACCTGTGTCTTCCGTGACCTGCCCATTGCTCCGGGATTCCTTTCAGATACGGAAGCGTGTTCTCCGCGGCCTGTTCGCTCTGATCGTTTCTCGTGGATCTGGCAGGGATTCTCTGCGCGTGTGACGTCATCTGCCGAAGAGATGGTTTTACTTCTCTATTTCCCATCTACACGGCTTTTGTTTCATCTCCCTGCCCGGCCGCCCCGGTCAGAACCTCCACCACAACGCTGAACAGAAGTGACAAGGGCAGATATACTATCCTTGTCTCGTTCCAAACGTTAAGGGGAGCGCTTCTTAGTCTGTCTTCGTTACGTGTGATGTTAGCGCGGGGGGGTTCCCATTCACGTCACACGTGCATCAGGCTGAGGAACTCCCCTTCTATCCCTAGTTTGTTGGGTGCGTTTATCACGAAAGGATGTTGTATTTTCATTCATCTCAGAAAGAGAGGAAAGGAAAAAGGGGGGGGGGAGAGAAATATCAACGAGGAGAGAAAGGCCCCCTCCGGGCGATCAAGCCTGCAATCCCGGCATGCGCCCTGACTCAGTACACGCGAACAGGAATGTCACGTCCAGGAAGTCTCCCTGGAGGCGGGCCGTGTGCTCCCCCGGGTGCCTGCCGCTCCCCTGCGGCTTGGCGTGAAGTGGTGCCTGGCGCTGCGGCAGCCGTGTTGGCACCCGAGGTTCTGCGGACAACAAGAACGGTCCGTGCCAGCTGGGGCGGTCCGCTGTCGACAGCTACACCCAGCGCCGTGAACACAGAGGAGCAGCCTGCGTGATGGACACACACACACACACACACACACACACACACAGGTCCTTAAACTCGTTAGAAAAACGCACGTGGAAGAAACAGCCCATCGCTCCATACCTAGCGGACTGATAAAAAAAAAAATCAGTGCCCGTACGGGGATCTCCGGACGAGGCTGCCGATGTGAGTTGTTGTGGCATTTGTTTGAAAGCAGCCTGGCAACGGCCAGTGAGACGGAGCAAACCTCCTCTCCGAGCCAGCGGGCCGGGCCGGGAAGTGCCTCTCGCTCAGCGCGCTAAGAGGATCCATATGGGGGAATTGGTTTTCGTAACGGTTTCTGTAACCTAATACGTCTAACACGGTTCCATGTTCGCGTGTAACTCGTAGGAGAAATTATACATGAGGCCTGTCCCCGCCTGATCTCGGGGGGAGGGGGGGAGGAGGGGGGAAGGGGAGGGGGTCGTGGAGGTGTTGGGCCCGGCCCTGGGAACCCAGAGCCGGGCTTACTGGTCAGCACGGGAGAGCCCGGCTGGTGTGGCTCAGCGGTTAGGCATCGACCAGCCGAGGAACCAAGAGGTTATTGATTCCATTCCCGGACAGGGCACATGCCAGGTTGTGGGCTCCATGGGTGGGTGGGTGGGGGGGAGCGGGGCGGGGAGGATGCAGGAGGCACCTGATCAAGGATTCTCTCTCATCATAGATGTTTCTATTCCTCTCTTCCTCTCCCATCCTCTCTGAAATCAACCCCCACCTTGCAGTATCATTGGTCCAATATCATTGAAACCAATATCATTGGTTCAATATCACTGGTTCAATATCATTGGTGCCTGTGGAGTGAGGCGCTCAGGTGAACCGTAGCCCATGATAGGTCAGGTGGGAGAGCTGGGGCCCCGCCCCAAGCTCGCAGCCCCGCCCCGATCCCGGCCTCAGCCCCGCCCCCAATCCCGGCCCCGCCCCCAGACCGGCCTCGGCCCCGCCCCTAGGCCCGAGCCTTGCTCCCCGCAGGTCTGGTGCTGACCAGTCAGGAGGCAGGACTCGCTCTAGAGCCCGCCCCGCGCCGGTTTCATTGGCTGCCCCGGCCCTGGGGTCCCGCTGGTATTCGCAGCCAATGGGCAGGCGCAGCAGAGCCGGCGGCGCGGGCGACAGCGGCGCAGCGGGTCCTGGGAGCCGAGGTACCGCGGTTCGCTGGGGGCGGGGGGCGGCGGGGTTCGCTGGGGGCGGGGGGGCGGGCGGGGCGGGGGGCGGCGGGCGGCGGGGTTTGCTGGGGGGCGGGGGGCGGCGGGGCGGGGACGGGGGCTGGGCTTCGCCCGCCCGGCTGGGGGGCTGGGAGGCTGGGGGGCAGGGGGGCCGGGGGCCGGAAGGCTGAGGGGCTGGGAGGCCGGGAGGCTGGGAGGCCGGGGGGCCGGGGGCTGGGGGGCCAAGGGGCTGAGGGGCCCGGAGGCCGGGGAGCCGGGGGCCCGGGAGGCCGGGAGGCCGGGGGGCCGGGAGGCTGAGGGGCCGAGGGCTGGGGGGGCCGGGGGGCCGGGGGCTGGGGGGCCAAGGGGCTGAGGGGCCCGGAGGCCGGGGAGCCGGGAGGCCGGGAGGCCGGGGGGCCGGGGGGCCGGGAGGCTGAGGGGCCGAGGGCTGGGGGGGCCGGGGGGCCGGGGGCTGGGGGGCCAAGGGGCTGAGGGGCCCGGAGGCCGGGGAGCCGGGGGCCCGGGAGGCCGGGGGCCCGGGAGGCTGAGGGGCCGGCCACCCTCCTGCCCCCGGCGGGGCGGCGACCAAGGCTGACGGGGTCCGGCTGGAGGGGCTGGGGTTGGAGGTCAGAGGTCGTGCCTTGTGCCCAGTTGGGGCGCCCGGCCAGCTCTTTGCTCCCTGGGCCGCAGAGTTTTCTGTCCCCGTTCGGGTTTCGGGGAGCCCCAGGCGTGGAGGAAGACGGCGGGGCGAAGAAGAACCGGAAAAAAAAAACCATTTGGAAAAAGGCGGTGTTTTTATTGCTGTCTCTCTCTATCCCCTCTCTTCCCTGCTTCCCACAAACACAGTTCGCAGAGACCTTCCTCGTTCGGGCGGAGGGAGGCGGGGGCTGCGGGTTGGGATGAACTTGGAATTAACGGGTTCGAACGTGAGGCAGCAGGGCTGACCCAGACCTCCAGGGCCCGCTCCCACCAGCCAGGCGGACGTGTGGCCGTGGCCGTGGGGACCGGGGCCCCGGGAGGAAGAGTCCCCCGGTGGCTCTGAGCAGCCGGGAGCCGCCTCGGACAGTCCGGGCCGCCGGGCTCCCAGGTGGAAGCACTTTCCCCCGGGCCTGGGCTCCGCATCAGCGATAGCAGCCCCAGCTGGTCCCGCACCCCCCCCCCCCCCCCCCGCGGGTGCTGCAACCTTTTCCCTCCTCCTGAGCTCGGGCCCAGGTCCTCGGTGCGCTTGCTTCGTCGCTGTTTTCATTTACTGGCCCTGTCTCCCCGTGGTCGCTGAGCCCATCGGGCGCGTTGCCCGTCTCTCTCCGGAGCCGCGTGTCCCTCCCTCTGTGGTCAGAGTGACGACGGTGGCCCAGCGGGTGGGGGAGAGCCCGGGCGGCTGGTTTCCTCGGGGGAAGGTGGTTATCCCGGCGGCCGACGCTCTGCAGCCCGGGGCTCCCCCGGGCTTTCTCCCGTCCGCCTGGGAGACTTGCTCTAAAACTCTCCCTCCTTCAGGTGTCTCCGTTCGCTGGCGGGGCCCCCTCGGCTGGCACCTGCGGGGCCCCCATGCCTGGCACCTGAGGGGCCCCCTGGGCTGGCACCTGAGGGACCCCCATGCCTGGCAACTGAGGGACCCCCATGCCTGCCACCTGCGGGGCCCCCATGCCTGCCACCTGCGGGACCCCCTGGGCCGGCACCTGCGGAGCCCCCATGCCTGGCACCTGAGGGGCCCCCTGGGCTGGCACCTGCGGGGCCCCCATGCCTGGCACCTGCGGGGCCCCCATGCCTGGCACCTGCGGGACCCCCTGGGCCAGCACCTGAGGGACCCCCTGGGCTGGCACCTGCGGGGCCCCCATGCCTGGCACCTGCGGGGCCCCCATGCCTGGCACCTGCGGGACCCCCTGGGCTGGCACCTGAGGGGCCCCCTGGGCCGGCACCTGCGGGGCCCCCTGGGCCGGCACCTGCGGGGCCCCCTGGGCCGGCACCTGCGGGGCCCCCATGCCTGGCACCTGCGGGGCCCCCATGCCTGGCACCTGAGGGGCCCCCTGGGCCGGCACCTGCGGGGCCCCCATGCCTGGCACCTGCGGGGCCCCCATGCCTGGCACCTGCGGGGCCCCCTGGGCCGGCACCTTCGGGGCCCCCATGCCTGGCACCTGAGGGACCCCCTGGGCCGGCACCTGCGGGGTCCCCATGCCTGGCACCTGCGGGGCCCCCTGGGCTGGCACTTGAGGGGCCCCCTGGGCCGGCACCTGCAGGGCCCCCATGCCTGGCACCTGCGGGGCCCCCTGGGCCGGCACCTGTGGGGCCCCCATGCCCGGCACTTGAGGGACCCCCTGGGCCGGCACCTGCGGGGCCCCCATGCCTGGCACCTGCGGGGCCCCCATGCCTGGCACCTGCGGGGCCCCCTCGGCCGGCACCTGCGGGGCCCCCTGGGCTGGCACTTGAGGGCCCCCCTGGGCCGGCACCTGCGGGGCCCCCATGCCTGGCACCTGCGGGGCCCCCGGGGCTGGCCCCTGCAGGGTGTGGCGGCATCTCCAGGGGAAACAGACAGGCTGGCCCCCGGGGTCGCGTGTGGATGCGGAATTGTGCTGGAATGTACACGTGTGACTAAGCCGCAGGGGCTGTGTGTGTGTGTGTGGGGGGGCGTTGATGAGCCTGAGAACCTGAGTTCATCTGTGCGTGACCCACGGACACAGTGAGGTGCTGAGGCCTGGGGGTGGGAACCAGGTGGAGGGGAGCTATGCGTGGGGGGAAGAGGAACAACTATAATAGTCTGAACAGTAGGATTTATTTTTTGAAAATAGAAGGGGCCCGGGGGGGGGGGGGGGACAATTGTAATACTTTCAACCATGAAGATCTGCAAACAAGTCAAGCCGCCACGGACACGGGGTGCGGGTGGCTGTTGGACAACGTGTCTGTTCCTTCCGCGGACTCCCAGGTGGGGGGTGGCTGGGTCGTACGGCGGTTCCGTTTTTAATTCTCTCTTCTTGTCCGAGGAACCTGCATGGGTTCCGGTGACAGCTGCACCGGGTCACAGTCGCGTTCCCCACTCCCTGGCGGCTCTCGCTCTCGCTCTCGCTCTGCCTGGGGGCGGCCATTCCGCTCACGTGCTCGCCAGGGGGTCAGGTCCTTTGCCCATTTTTACGTTGTTTTCTGTTGTCCTGTTTCTCTGCTGTGGAGTGTGTGGGTTCTTCATGCGTTTGGCTTGTTGAACTCTTAGTACACAGGAGGCCTGCGGATGCTCCCCGTCCCGAGCTGTGTCATTTCGGTGGCGGTTCCCTTTCCCGCGGGGGCGCTGGTGGTGGATGCCGTCCCGCTCGGTCACGCGCGCCGTGCTGCCGCTCTCACCACTGCCCTCGCCGGGGTCAGGCGGCCGCCGTCTTCTGCCGTGAGCTGTGCGGTTCCCAGGCTTCCATCCGCTCTGAGTTAGTGTTGGTGAGAAGTGTAAGATGGGGTTCGACTTCTATTTATGTGTTTGCTGGAGGCCGGGGCGGGGCCCCAGACTGCACCCTCTCCAGTCTGGGACAGCTCTCTCTCAACCCAGGACTGCTGGCTCCCAGCTGCACACCTGCCTGCCTTCCTGATGGCCCCTAACGGCTTCTGCCTGCCAGCCTGATCACCCCTAACCACTCCCCTGCCAACCTGATTGCCCCTAACCACTTCTGCCTGTCAGCCTGATCACCCCCTAACCTCCCCTGCCAGCCTGATGGATGCCTAACTGCTCCCCTGCCAGCCTGATTGCCCCTAACCACTTCTGCCTGCCAGCCTGATCACCCCCTAACCACTCCCCTGCCAACCTGATTGCCCCTAACGGCTTCTGCCTGCTAGCCTGATCACCCCTAATCACTCCCCTGCCAGCTTGATGGATGCCTAACTGCTCCCCTGCCAGCCTGATTGCCCCTAATCACTTCTGCCTGCCAGCCTGATCACCCCCTAATCACTCCCCTGCCAGCTTGATTGCCCCTAACCACTTCTGCCTGCTAGCCTGATCACCTCCTAACCACTCCCCTGCCAGCCTGATCACCCCTTAACCACTCCCCTGCCAACCTACTGCTTCTGCCTGTCAGCCTGATCACCCCCTAACCACTCCCCTGCCAGCCTGATTGCCCCTAACGGCTTCTGCCTGCCAGCCTGATCACCCCCTAATCACTCCCCTGCCAGCCTGATGGATGCCTAACTGCTCCCCTGCCAGCCTGATTGCCCCTAATCACTTATGCCTGTCAGCCTGATCACCCCCTAACCACTCCCCTGCCAGCCTGATTGCCCCTAACTGCTTCTGCCTGCTAGCCTGATCACCCCCTAACCACTCCCCTGCCAGCCTGATTGCCCCTAACTGCTTCTGCCTGCTAGCCTGATCACCCCCTAACCACTCCCCTGCCAGCCTGATTGCCCCTAACTGCTTCTGCCTGCTAGCCTGATCACCCCCTAACCACTCCCCTGCCAGCCTGATTGCCCCTAACCACTTCTGCCTGTCAGCCTGATCACCCCCTAACCTCCCCTGCCAGCCTGATTGCTCCTAACCACTTCTGCCTGCCAGCCTGATCACTCCCTAACCACTCCCCTGCCAGCCTGATTGCCCCTAACGGCTTCTGCCTGCTAGCCTGATCACCCCCTAACCACTCCCCTGCCAGCCTGATTGCCCCTAACCACTTCTGCCTGTTAACCTGATCACCCCTAACCACTCCCCTGCCAGCCCGATGGATGCCTAACTGCTCCCCTGCCAGCCTGATTGCCCCTAACTGCTTCTTCCTGCCAGCCTGATCACCTCCTAATCACTCCCCTGCCAGCCTGATTGCCCCTAACCGCTTCTGCCTGCCAGCCTGATCACCCCCTAATCACTCCCCTGCCAGCCTGATTGCCCCTAACCGCTTCTGCCTACCAGCCTGATCACCCCCTAACCACTCCCCTGCCTGATCACCCCCTAATCACTCCCCTGCTAGTGTGTTTGCTCCTAACTGCCCTCCCCTGCAGGCCTGGGTCCCTCCCAACTGCCCTTCCGTGCAGGCCCGGTCCCCCCAAACTTCCCTCCTCTGCCGGCTTGGTCACCCCTAACTGCCCTCCCCTGCAGGCCTGGTCGCCCCCAACTGCTCCCTTGCAGGCCTGGTCCCTCCCAACTGCCCTCCCCTGCTGGCCATCTTGTGTCCACATGGGGGCAGCCATCTTATGTGTTGGAGTGATGGTCAGTTTGCATATCACTATTTTATTAGATAGGATTTGCTACTTACAAGAGTCATTTTAATATAAACATTGGACGTAAAAATCCATCAGTATAATCTGACGTTCCAGTCCTTTGCATAAAGGGAAAGCAGTGACTAATGTTGGATGAAGGACTGAGGGAATGAGCTAAGTTGCTCTTCACTCTCTTGAAGCCACAGAAGCAGGCCGCTGCTGGAGAGTGGACCGCTTGCCCCTCGCCCCTCCCCCTTTCCCGTGCCTTCTCACTGGGTCCCCTGCCGTTCACTTGAGGTCACAAGACTGGGGTGATACGCGTACACAGACACGTACGTAAGCTTGTCCTCTGGCCCTGGCCCATGTCGCTCAGTGGTTAGAGTGATGGCCCTCACACTGGAAGGTCGAGGGATTGATTCCTGGTCAAGGTCACCTACCTGGCTTGTGATTCCGCTTGGTTTGCAGGAGGCAACCACTCTCTCTTACACTCACTGATATTTCTCTCTCTCTCTCCCCGTCTCTCCCCCCTCCACTCTCTCCCCCTCTGCTTCCTCCACCCCCCCCCCCCCCCCGCCCTCCGAAAAGCAACGGGAAGTGCCCTCAGGTGCGGATGAACAGCAGCAACCGCCATCTTCACGTAGAGGCCATTTTACTTTTCCAAAACGATGCCTCTCACCCCTCTCTCTGGCCTGCGTGCCGGGCCGGGCGGCCGGCACTGTGTGCGCCGCAGGCAGGGGTGAGCGTGGCCCCTCCCTCCGCCCTGGACCTTCGTCAGGATTCCTCCCGGGGCCTGGACCCTGGACCCCTGGACGGTGTGAATTCTGTCGAGTCCTCCCCTGCCCGCCGAGATGACATGGCGGCGGCGTGTCCCCGCCGTCCCTCTGGGATATCCGGTCGGAGCCGCGGGTGTGTCTCGGGAATAAGGCCCCCCCGTGGGCGGTGACCGGCCCCCTGGCCGTGCGGCCGAGCCGGGGGCGCTGTGATCGCGTGGAGGCGGCCTGCGCTTTGCGAACAGCATCCTCCTCTGGTCTCACGAAGGGAGCCTGGGGGGGCCCCCTCCTGGCGCTCACGCTCCTGAGCGTCTGATGGCCGTCGCCTGGGGGACGGCCTGGCCGTTCCATCGCCTGGCGCTGCGCTGGGTCTGCTCGGGGCCCCTGAGCCCAGGGGTGGCCCGTCGGACCCGGGCTGCCCCACTTGGGGGCGTTAACTCACAGCAGCAGCGCCTTAGAGCCTATGTATGTCCAGGCATCAGTTCTGATATTTTTAGTTTAAAGATGTATCCATCTTGGTAATCTTTTTGGTAAAAAAAAACGAAACAAAACAAAAACACAGCTTAGCCCTGGCCGGTGTGGCTCAGTGGATAGAGTGTTGGCCTGTGGACTGAAGGGTGCACACCCGGGTTGTGGGGTCGATCCCCAGTAGGGGGTGTGCAGGCCACCGGGGGGGTGGAGGGGGGTGAGGGGAGGCGTGAGGCACGGAGCCATGACGGTGCCGGGTGTAACCCACAGACCAAAACAGGCCCCTGCTGCACAGTCACAGCAAGCAGGGTGGGGGGGCGGGCGGGGAGGGGGGACGGCCGACGAGTAAACGTCGGGGAGCCGTGGCGATGGCAGTCAGCGCTGCCGACGAGATGCTGTCCCGCGGGGGTGAGCGTGCGGGGACCTGTCCGTCTCAGCCAGTCCCCGAGGCTCGTCAGGCGCCCGGGGAGGCGGTCACTCGGGGGAGGAGCCCAGTGGACACAGGGAGCCACGGGGCCTGAGGCCTCGGCACCACGGGCCCGGTGCACCCAGCACCCAGCAGCCCGTTCCATCCCGGGAGCCCCCGGCACAGCCCTCTGCCCGCCCAGGGGCCCAGGACGGCTGGGCCCGCGGGGCAGGGAGGCCCCGGGTGTTGCTGCTGGTGCTGAGGGCCCGGGAGGGTGAGGTGACGCTGATGTGTAAACCCTTATTTTCCCCGTGTTTTTGTTTTATTCATTTAGAAGGGGTGCAGGGGGCGGGCAGGGCGACACAGGAAGCAGTTGGTGAGCTGTGAGAGGAGGGCCGAGGCCAGGGCCGAGGGGGGCGGGCCCGGGGGGCAGCCTGCTCACCCGCTGCCTGGTGGCCCCCAGTCTCCCCCACCCCCGAGCCCCTGCCGGGTGGGGGCGCCGCTGTGGCACCCCTACCCGTGGGAGGAGAGGAACAGCGAGTGGCCGGGGCCCCAGAAGTCACTCTCCTGGCTGACGGCTTAGGAACGGGGGCTCTGAGTAGCTGCAGGTGGGGTTCAGGGTTCGAGTGCCTCTAGCCACAGGGCTCAACCAGCTTTCAAACCCCCCAGCCCCACGGCAGCCGGCAGGGACACAGCAGGGAGGGGGAGCTGTGCTGAGGGACAGGAAAGGTGCGGGGAGGCTGGTACACAGAGGGGAGGCCCTGCACCCCCAGCCTGGGACGGGACGGCCTCCTGAGGAGCTGCCCCGGCCCCGGCTGTGCTGGGTGCGCATTGGGGGTAAAACCACTGAGATGAGAGGGATCTCACCCCCCCACCCCCCGCCCGCAGTCAGGCCCGGAACTGCAGGCGGCAGGTGAGCGGTGGCTGCGGCAGGAAGGCCTCGGGGCAGGGGCCAGCCTGGGGACCGCAGGACGGGGACAGGGACAGCGGGACAGGGACAGGGACAGCAGGATCAGGACAGGGACAGCGGGACAGGGACAGACAGCGGGGACAGGAGGAGCCGGGACCCGGACGGTGGTGTGTGCATGCATGCGTGCATGAGACACAGTTACCACAGCCTCAGCAGCCGCGCCGTTTGGTAAAAAGTTCACTATCAGTTTATTGTTGGAAGAAAAGACACGCCAGGGAAGAGGATTAACTTATTTTTCATCTCGAGGGTGGCAACAAAGTCCAGCTTGTGCCGCCAAACGGTTCACATGACCCAACCGTGTACAGCTCCGTGTGCACAGACTACAAACAGGTAGCAAAGACACAGATCTCGTACAAAAGCCGGCGTAAACAGAGCGGAGCGAGGGGAGTCTACAGAGGAGGACGGCGCTGCGTTTGTCAATCCCTTTTCACTCTCGTCCCGGGCTCCCCGCTCCCCGGTGTCTCGTGCGGAAATCGGACGGATGCTCGGGTGGTTGTGGGGGGGATAATGGTGAAACGTTCCTTTAGAACAAACCCTGATTTAGTCTCTAATGCAGGGGACGTGCGAGAGCCCGAGATGGTGTTTGGGGGGGCCGTGTGGTGGGGGCCTCGCCCTCCCGGGGGGCCCTGAGGGAGGGACAGCGCAGTGCCATGCACGCTGCGCTCTGTCTGTGTTTGGAGTGAAAGATCAGGGAAGGGGAGGCGCATTTTCGTGATGGTGATGGGGTCGTACAAAACCCGCGCGTCTGGAAGGTGAGAAATGGAGGTGCTGGCGACCCCGCTAGTGTCCCGCCCAGCCGGGGTGGCGCCCGCCAGGAGGCGTGTTTGTGCGTGGCGTCATGGGGGGAGTGGCATGTGCCCCCGGTCATGCGTGTGGGCGAGGGGTAACAGTCTAGCTTCAGCTCCTGGAAGCCCGGCCCCGCGCTCCCGGTCGGAGTGGGTGCGGGGGTGGGGGTGGCGCTGTCGGGACAGCGGGTGCTGTCAGAACCTGCATAGGAGGGAGGACTGTCGTCCAGTCGGAAAGCCGTCTCGTAAGGCACACAGACAGGGAGGGGCACCCATCCCAGGTGCGGCAGGCGGCCACGGGCACGCGGAGCGGAGGGGGGCCACGGCCCGCCCTGGGGGTGCAGGGGGAGGCTCCCCTGGGACCTCGGGGGCGGGGGGGGGGGGAGGAGAGGGGAGGCCTGTCTGGTCTCCATTGGCGCCGTTGGGGCCGGGCCTGTGAGGGAGCAGTCAGGACGGTGAGGACGTGTTATGGGAAAAGGAATCCTTTCCCGTGAGCCCTGTGTGTAGAGGGAGCCTCGCTCCCTCTTTGGCCTCGGTCAAGGTCAAGACCGAGTGGACTCGGGAGGCCAGAGAGCCCGGCGCACGCCGGGGGATAAACAAAACGCAGTACAAACTCGGCAGCTGCTCCTAGCAAAGGTAAAGTAGAAAATAGCAGCATGTTTGAACCCTCCCTTGGAGTTTCTCAGGAGAAGCCGTATTTAAAACACGGGTAGACATACATCCTTTACAGGGCATGGAGTTTTCATGGCAGCACCCCGGGAGGTGAGCCTGGGACCCCCACTCCCTCCGGTGAGGTAAGGCTGTGGCGGGTCCCCCCAGGAGTGGCGTCGCCATGACCAGCCACGTCATGCCACTCGAGAGGGTCCCGGGAAAAGACCCCGCCCCCCGGGCGCCTCCCTCCCGTGTCCCACGTGGGGCACCTTTGGGCACACCTAGTTTGCCATTTTCTCTGCCAGTCAGGTCAGCTTTTTCCACTACATTTTTTTCCTCACAAAAGGCAAGTTTTCAAGGCTGCCTTGTAAATCTTGTTACAGCACATTATTTATGCAGGATGAACTTAACACCAGTTTTTTTTTTTTGCCACTTTGCTATTTATGTACACGTATAAAATAGAGAAGGATGCTTACCCCACACAGCACACACACCACCGGGAGGGACACCCGCACAGTCCCGCAGAGACTGGCTGGTAATTCATACCCAAAGTCCAGGATATTAACAAAATAGGAAATATCAAACAGTGAGTACTCTACTCAAGGATCGCGCCTTTCCCCCAAACTGGCGGCAAATCCACAAAAATAGACTTTTTAATCTGGTGGCCATACAATACATACGTACTTACATCGAAGGTGATAATATATTTAAGATGCTATGTACAGAAAGTTTGGCTCAACTTTTAATTTATATATAGCATAATAAGTGTTCATGGCTTTTTTTCCCCCCCAAGGTTCTGTTTGCAAGATATTTTCCCCCCTTTAGAATAAAACTTAAAAAGTTAAAAACAAGATAATAAAGCTATTCTCTAAAAAAAAAAAAAAAAAAAAATTAAACATACAGCTTTGGCTTATATAAATAATTCATAGCAGAATGTTTTCAAAAGTAGTGAATAATTTTATATATAGTCATCAATTCATAAGGGCGTTCTCTCTCATATAAAATATACAGAGCTAAAATCCGTCTCTTTAACGTCAGGGAGCGGCGGTAAAAAGGACTCCGCCCTGTCCCTCTGATAACTTAATATATTACTTTGCTGGGTCGGCTCTGCCTCTAGGCGGGGGCGCGGGGCCTCATGCGGCTGCTAGCCTCTCACTGCGGTCGCTTCTCGGCCCGTGGCTGTGTGTGCAACACGTGCGGCGGCCCCCGCAGGCCATGCGGGAGTGGCGCTATGTACAGTATTGCTTCCTGGTCCCGCGCGCTCCGTCTACAAAGCGGTTCCGGGGGGACCCGGCCTGCGGCCACGCGTTTCTCTGCAAAACCCGCTTCGGAAACGGGGCCGGGGCGCCGGGCGGCTGCCCACGGGCCACGTCTGCAGACGGACAGGCCGGCAGGGAGGGCCCGATTCTGTGTCTGCCACCCACACACACGCACACCGCATACATACATACGTGACGGACAGACATGTACGTGTGTACATATAAATAGCGTTACCTCCTGTCCTGACCCTGCGGGCGGGGCAGTGCTCTGCGGTCGCACGGCCGCCCGGGGCCTAGGTCACCCACGTGTCCATGCGCATGCGCTTCCCGGACGGGCTCTCTCTGTCCTCGGGGTTGGGGGGCCGGCCCAGCGCCACCGGGGAGAGGAAGTCCCCCCGCGGGTCCTCCCGGTCGCTGCCGTCGTAGGAGCTGCTGGAGCTGCTCAGGCTGTCCACGGGGGAGCGCCCCACTTCCTGCCGGGGCTGCGCGGGGGGCTGGGCGGGCGGCGGCGGCTGCTGCTGGAAGCCCGAGGGCGTCACGCGGTCCCGAGGCGGCGAGACAGGCTCCGACTTGATGCTGACGTTCTGGTTGGTGACGGAGAGGCTGGAACCCTGAGAGAGCTGCGCGCCGGACCTGCAGGGACGGGGGGTCAGCGGTCCTGGGCGTGCGGCCCCCAGGGTAAGCCCACCGCCCGCAGGGAAGGAGCCCAAGGCCGCTGCGGCCTGAGGGGCTAATGTGCCCCACGGACTATGTGTCCAGGCCACGCGGGAGGAACAGCCCGGGCCCTCTCCCCTGAGCAGCCTCAGGAAGGGGAGGCCGCCCAGACTGCAGGGCTATTCCTAGGTGTCCCTCCGGCAGGCACAGCGCAGGCCCGGGGCCACGGAGGGGTCTGCTACGCCACCCCAGCTGCTCCTTCTGTGCGCCATGTCTGCTCCCCTGGCAGCCTGTCGCCTTCCAGCGGGGGGAGTGGTCTGAGAGGTGCTTGTGTGACTGTCTGTCCTCACAGCTGACGGACCTGCCCACGAGCAGGCTCTCTTGGTGAGACTTCCTGTGTGTGTGTGTGTGGGGGGGGGGGGTGTCTGCTTGACACCCGCCCTCTCATCTGCCCCTGGGACCACGAGCCCAGGCCTGTCTGTGGTGGAGGGAGGAGGTGGCGAAGGGCGTCAGACACGGGAGGTGGGGGGGTGGCGCCCTGTCCCCCAGAGCACAGCCTGGCCGCCTGAACCTCCTCACGGAGCGCCCCGTGCGCCCCGCCTCCCAGCCCGTACGGATTCTCCTCCGAACCCTGGCTGGCTGACCACTGGGCGGGAGGACGGAGGCCAGGGAGCAGGGGCGGCGGGTACTCACACCAGGGAGCTGAGGGCGGCCGGGCCCAGGTGGTGCTGCTGCCAGGCGGACACGGGGCCCAGGGACAGCATGCCCGGCGAGTTGAAGCCCTGCAGGGCCGACAGGTCCGCGCTGGTCAGCGAGTAGTCTGCAAGAGAGGGCGCTGGTGGGCGCAGTGGTCCGGGACACGGGGGCTTACCGGCCTCGCTGCTTCCAGGATCCGGGGTCGTGTCAGTAAGGAAGGAGCTCCCGTGTTTGCCAAATGGTCAGTTTATAACGTCACAAAAAGTGGAGATGCTTGTCAATCGCCCACGGCTGTTGCTAGGCAACTTATTTTAAACGCTCCCTCCCTGTCCTTCCCGCCACTGGCATCCTAAACACAGACACTCCAGCTCCTGCACACGGCCAGCTCCCTGGGCAGCCACACGTCGCTGCACAGCTCGCCCCTCCGCTGCGGGCTGCCATCACCCTCAAGGGCAAGCGCACAGCTCCCGCTTCCCCTCTGACAGCCACGCCGCCCACCCCCGCTGGACTGTCCTCTGCCATGTCCGCGCCTCACCTCCTCCTTACCCAGCGGCTCACCTCGCTGCTCCAGCCCAACCCGGGGTCACCCTTGACCCTTCTCTCCCAAGTCCCGGCACTGCCCTGGCCCATGTGGCCCTGCTCCGCCTGCCCCCTCCCCCCCCCACACACACACACAGTGACCACACAGCGAGGACACCTCCCTGCGGGGAGCCCCACGGCCCAGCGCCCTCCGGCCTGGCTCACGCTCGCCTTCAGCCAGAGCGGGCGGAACGATGGTAACGGCCGTTCCCCCATGGACCCTCTATTCCCGTTCCCCACGCCCTCTTCCAGGCGAGGGACACTCGGTGCCTGTGCTCCACCGCCGGCCCCAGGTCAGCCCAGCTCCTCTGCCCACCCTCACCCGCCGGCCTGCAGTGCCAGCACAGGCTGTGCCGCCTCGCTCGGCACCCAGAGCTGGTGAGCCCCTCTCCCGCCCACACTGGGACCCGCAGAGCCGTTTCCCAGCCCCACCGTTTCAAGCGGCTTCTGTGCTAAGAAGCCAGCAGCCATCGAGGGCGGCTCCTACGTGAGTCTCAGCAGCTGGCAGGCGTGTACGTCCATAAACGTGTTTCACAGTCACAGACGCACAGGTGGTGACAAAGCGAAGGCGTGCGCCACTTACCCGTGTTGTAGGCGGTGGGCATGGCCGAGTACACGAGCCCCTGCGGGGGCAGGCTGGGCGTCGTCACGGACACCACGGGGGTGGCGAGGGGCTGGGAGGCCTGCGAGCTGCCGATCCGCTGCGCGCTCTGCGGGGGGAGAGGGGGGGGGGGGGCGTCAAGAGGACAGGCTTTGCAGCGATGGTTCAGGCCCCTCGCCTCTCACCCAGGGCTGCTGGCTGCCGGCCTGGCACCGTGAGCGACGCCGTGTGAGCACCGGGGAGGCCGGCCCCTCCCCGCCAGGCCTGGGCTCCTGCAGCCGGAGTGCGGTATGTTGCAGGTCTATGGCCCGAACATGGGTCTCTCGCTAAGGACCCAATCTCAGCTCTCTCTTCCTGGTCTGTATTTCCTGTATGACCTTCAGGCAGAGGATGTGGGTCCACTGCCCGGGTTTGGTCCCAGACCCAGCAGCTCACAAGCACCGGGGAGCCATTCCCTCCCCAGCAGAACCTGTGGTCCGAGGTTCCACAGGACTGGGGTCCGGAGCCAGCCCCGGCCCTCAGGAGGTACAGCCGGCCTAGAATTGGGGTGTTGGGCCTGCCTCCAGAACACCTCCTTCCTCACTTTGGGTCAGAGCCATCATCATTCTATCCCAAGTGCACACTACATTCCAACACATGGTGTTTGGCGCTGTGACTTCCAGAACCACTAGGGGGCGACGTATTCCTGGCTAATCCACAAAGACACATTCATGACATCAACTTCAGGGTAAACAGTGACATCTAGTCTAACATAAGTTATTTTATCTCGAATTGTAAACTTCCATTTGTAATCATTACTGTATCATTAAGTATTTTCCCGATAGTCCAAATCTGCACGTAACATAATCCGACACAGTGACAGCTAACGAGTAGATGGAAGTTAACCAATACAAACCACATCCAAATCTGGATACGAGCAGTCACCAAGTTCAATAAAGAATGAGCCCTTGTTTTAAAATAAACTAATTGTGCAAAACACACCAGCATGCACACACAACCCTCCCCCATACACACACACACACACACGTGTGTGTAAATAAAACCAAGAGATGGCACTCCACATGCATTCATGCAGACCCCGTCTGCTAAAAATGAAACATTTTCAATACTTCATTCCCCTTAAAGTCCTAATTAGCAGCTGATTTTGAATTTGATCACTTCTGTGAGGTTTGAGTTTTAGTTTGCAAAGAAAAAAACCTCAGCTGAAAGTTATTTTTAATCCAACTTAATTTCTAGAAGAAAAGCCAATAGAAATCATGTTTTGGATATTAACAGCTACGTTTTTGAGAACGAAAAGTCTGATAGAAACCAGTAAGTCTGTCTGTGGCCACTGATGGGGGTCCCTGCTGGCACACGGAGCCTCTTAGGGGTGCAGACAGCTCCGTGCGCCACGGAGCGAGCCAGCTCTGCAGAAGGTGACCTCACCAGCAATGACGTCACCATCTTGAGAAATAACACGCCATGTGCCACACCATAAGGGTGAGGTCATCTTCTAAGAATATGCCAGGCGTTTGCATCTTTCCTTAAAAGCTGGGACAGCTGTCTCTGGTCATGGACAGCTACTGTGCATTCCAATGTGCCCTCCAGCGAACAGAAGGGATCAGTGACAGGTAAACCAGACGCCCATGCCAGTAGGCTGGCTTCGTTATTCAGTGTTTCTAGTGTTTGATAACAAGAAGAAATCTGTGTAGCAAAGGGAACACTGGTTGTTAAGCATCGAGTTAGTACTCTCCACATCTCTTCACGTCACTGTGACAGATACCCCACTCACCAGCTCCAACTCCTCTTCCTCCGACTGCCCGCGGCACAGAGAGGGAAAGAGAGGCATTAGCGGCGGACACGGGGTGCAGGACACCCCAGAGATCTGCACACAGGGCCACACAGGTGCCTTACTGTCTGCGCTGTGGCCGCCCCTGCCCCTAAGAGGCTCTAAGGCCTGTCTCCCCAGCTCCGCCCACCCTCTCGCTGCACCGGCCGCAGGGGTTCAGTGGCGTCTCCAGATGAAAAGTCCTTTGCTTAGGACAGTGGTCAGCGATCTGTGACTCAAGAGCCACACGCGGCTCTTTGGCCCCTTGAGGGTGGCTCGGCGTTAGAACCCCTTCTTCAAAACAGACTCGCCCAGGCCGACAACCCACTTCTGCGCGTGGGCCACGAAGCTTCAATCCCACTGTACGTGCCACCCGCACGGGGTGTTTTGTGGAAGAGCCACGCTCCAGGGCCAGAGAGCCGCATGTGGCTTGTGCACCGCAGTTTGCCGACCATTCCTTTAGGGCTCCACATCTGGGGCTGATGCACAGGACATGGGGGAGCCCTGGTGCCCACTGCACAGTACCTGCCTGGCCCTGACAGCATCTCCCTTACCAAGCTCAGACAGGTGAGCCCGCGCTGCCCGCCCAGAGGCACACGAGGCTGGGAAGCTGTGGGCTGGGAAGCTGCGTGAGGGTGTCTACAGGCCACGGCAGGCGCCGCTCTGCTCCCAGCCACAGGCCGCCAGACACGGCCAGCAGCCAGGCCAGAGACTGTATTCTTACAGACTCACAGGGGAAGGTTTCTGAGGAATAAAAAACTTACTTGCAAAATAACTCATTCGCGTTTTTAAGCATTCTTCCGTGGTGTGCAGGGTTTTCTAACAGAGAACAGCGCTTCCTCACAGAAAGCAGGCCCAGAGGAGAAAGAACCTCTCCCTGTTCAGCTTTCATTTTAAATAACCTCTTTGGTTCTCCAGACTCTGATTTCTGTGTATGCTCACTTCCCATGGACATAATCGTTAGGAACAGGTTAAGTTCTAGGAAGTACGAACATTTCAAAAGAAAATAGAGACCGCCCAGGCCCATACGGCTCAGTGACCGAGCGTCCACCTAGGAACCCGGAGGTCAGGGTTCCAGTCCCTGGTGGCAGGCTCCATCCCCAGTAGGGGGCGTGCAGGAGGCCGCCTATCAGTGATTCTCAGCATGGATGTTTCTCCCTCTCTACCCCTCTCCCTTCCTCTCTGACATCAATAAAAACATACGTTACAAAAGGAAACAGCCCGGAGTGTGTAGGACGCGCGCTTGGAGGAAGGACACGAGGAAGGTGACGTACCAGGGGGGGCATCATGCCCTTGCTGGACGGAGGGATGACAACGCGCAGGTCCGGCTTCCGGCTGTTCATGCCCAGGCTGCCGCCACCTGGAGGGGGGGGAGACTTTGTAGGCATCACTTTGCCTAAGCTATTCGCACCCGTAGTTCCAATTACATTTGGAGAAGCTCTCGCGTTTACAAAGCCATTCCCTGGAAAAGAGAAATATCACTCATTAACAGACACAGCCATTCACGGACTGGGTGTGAGTCTGAAGCAAGCTTCCCCAGTTCTGCTTTCAGGCGAGTTCTGTAAGGAAACTCATTAGCAGCTCCCCGTGTACCTTTAATATTTTTAAATAAGCAGAAGAAGTTGGCCCAAGTGTGAAATAGATACTAACGCTTAAGCTCAATGTACTACTGTATCTCACAAACTAGAACATTTGGAATATTTTTACAAAATATTCCAAAAATGTACATGGAACCACGAAAGACCACAGCAATCCAGAGAAAGAAAACAAAGGCAGAGGTGTCTCGCTACCTGGCATCGAACTACGATACAAAGCTATAGGAATCCAAACAGCATGGCACTGGTGTAACACCTGACATGTGGGCAAATGGGATAGGAGAGACCCCCCCCCAAAAAAAACAACAACAACAAAAAAAAACACTGCGTCTATGTGGTCAAACATAGCAAAGGAGGCAAGCACACACAATGGAGTGAAGACAGTCCATTTAGGAAAAGCTGCTCCCTCGGCCCCCTTCCCTCCTTATCAGCAGAGGCCCGTGGGGGAGGGAGAGGGGCATTCCCTTCAATGTACCCACAGGACCCACTCACCGACGGGGCTGCTCCCAGCTCCATTGGGCACCGTGAGGTCCGCCGAGCTCAGCATCCCACCTGCAGGGGGAGCGGGGACAGAGAGGAGGAGCTGGCACCATGTCCGCGGAGGAAGGAAGTGCACAGAGTGCCCGCCCTCCACGCCCAGGACCCCAGCCTGGCCTGAACTTGGCACTGACAGGTAATTGTGGGTTAGGTTACTAGCCATCACTGCCGAAACAGTAACTTGTAAGTAAGGGTACAAAATAACCACCGCCACAGTAAAAGCACAAACAACGTAACGTAACGCAGTAATTAATACATGACCGGGCATCTGGGTCAGGCCAGACAGTGCTCGCCGTGACAGTGCTCAGGGGGCGATACAGAGCGGCCGGGACGGCCGTCCCACCTACCCGCACTGCCGGTGCTGGGCGGCCGCTGCGGGGCGCCGGGGGACACGGTCCGGTGCAGCGCGGCCTGCGGCGGCGAGAGCATGCCCGAGTCTGCCAGCGCCGAGCCGGCCGCCACGGCCGGGGACACCAGGGAGCTCCCGGGGCTGGGGTAGGACAGGGCGTTGGGGCTGCTCACGGGGACGGTGACGGACATGGAGAAGTTCTGAGGCGGCAGCGCGGGCTGGAACGAAAGAACAGGAGGAGGAGCTGTTAGCTTCATTCCCATCTACGTCCCGCCGCTCACATCTAGAACTGTTCACATCCATGTTAGACGTATGGACTTTAATATCGGACTAGTTATTAAAAGCAGAAGATGGGGATAGGTCCTTACCAAATATTCACCCCGCAGATGTAAGCTATTTCCTTTAGAATTACATTTAAACAGGAGTATGTCTGACATGGACCTTTGCAATTTCTTATGTATTAATACATATATTCTGAAATAACGCGTACGTTATATATTTCAGACATTCACAGAGATGAAAAAGTCAGCCTAATATTAAAGTCAGACTTAGACATACAGAATGCATCAGTTACCAAGTAAGCATAAGTCATCGCTTTAATGAAACCAGGTTAGTAACATTACACTTCTACCAGGAGATTCCCGTTATAATAAAAAGGGCAAAGTGTGTACAAATACTATAAACTTAATCCACAGAATTTCAGACATTATAAGTAACCCTGGAATGATTTAGTTGACTGACATCCTTAATGGACAAAACTAAAAACAACAAGTTACATATGTAGCACAAAGCAATCCAAGTATAACAAAGGGAAAAATAATCTAAACAATAAAATTAACCACCAATAAGCTGTCTAAATTGTATGATGATCAAATTATAACTATTATCAATGTTATCTTCCTTCCCTCCAAACAGTCCACACCCCTTTAAAATATATTCTATTTCCTCTTTCATTCCTGCACAGGCGTGTTAACCACGATAAACAAATTTTCATAATTTAAAATGAGAGAAGCCCTTACTCCTCAGACTTTTTGAAGTGATTTGCAAAGCAATGAAACTGCTAATTCAGAGTTGGTATATATTCTATTCAGTAGTTCATTCCAGGTAGAAAGTTATATCATTAACAGACACAAAACAATGGACATAAGATTTAAAATTTTTTCAAACGTAAACATATTTACACTTTTTTTTTTTTTTGCAGCTTAATATTACCTGCGGACAGTGATGGTATTAGCACAAAATATCTCCCTGTCTTTCATGAGTGGCTAGTACAGCATAAAACTGGTTTGAAGAACAGCCCAGGATGCGTACTTCAGGGCACAGTATTAAGAGCATTAACTCGGACATGAAGTATCAGCATCAGAACCAATGTGTCCCATAGCCCCACACGGCTCCCAACGCGTTGGGAACACGGCTGGAGGCGTGAGCGTGGACTGTTCTGAATGGCGCCTCACTCTGCCCCGGGTTAGGAGTGCAGCTTCTTAAACAAACAGAACCAGGGCTCGGCTCAGCACCCGCGGGCTCGGCTCAGCTCAGCACCGGAGGCATTGCTGCCAAGTGGTTTGAAGACATTCACAAAGAGCCAACCAGGAAACTGCTAATTCAGAGTTGGAATTAGCAACTATTGGAATTAGCACACAACTCATGTTGTGTGCTGTTACAGCGGCCATACAACATAAGCCAACGTAATTTTGAGCCTCACGAGGGTGGCTCGGTGGTTGAGCATCAACCTGTGAACCAGGACGTCACGGTTCAATTCCCAGTCTGGGCACATGCCTGGGTTGTAGGCTCGATCCCCAGTAGGGGGCGTGTAAGAGGCAGCCGATCAATGATTATCATTGATGTTTCTCTCTCTCTCCCTCTCCCTTCCTCTCTGAAATCAATAAAAATGTATTTTAATAATAATTTTAAAACACCACATTTTATAATAAAGCTAACCATAGTCTCCATAGTCTCAAGATCTATTTAAAGTGCATGAGATATTTTTTAAGTCATAGGAAGGAGGGGGCAGTCATACGCACCCTACAGTTAAAATCGCTGAAGTTTAGAGCTGACGAGACCTTAAACATCACGTGAGGCAACTCACTCTCTTTACAGAGAAGGAAACGAATCCAGGATGGGGTGAGTGCTCTATCCCAGTGGTCGGCAAACTGCGGCTCATGAGCCACAGGCGGCTCTTTGGCCCTTTGAGTGTGGCTCTTCCACAAAACACCACAGCCTGGGCGAGTCTATTTTGAAGAAGCGGCGTTAGGAGAAGTTTAAAAAAATTTGGCTCTTAAAAGAAATCTCAATCATTGTGCCACTGATATTTGGCTCTGTTGGCTAATGAGTTTGCTGACCACAGTAGGAAGCGAGCCTGTATTAGAATGTTCCTCTCGTGTCTATGTTTAAGGCACTGAGCATGTCTGATAAGATCTCAGCAATTTCGACCTAAAGTTCTATTAAATAGAATAAACTATGCTTTTTTTCCCCTCCTCCTCCTCATCACTGCCGTCACTGAAAACAAGCAAGGCGTGTGGTCAGTCTCCATGCACAAGTCAAAAGCACAAACCAGACGTCAGTACTCACTGCGATCTTATGATTCCGCATCATATTATCAAACTCCTCATTAATTTTTTTATACTTCTCCTCTGTATGTGGCGTTAGCACATAGGCAGTATCGGGGTCTGGGCTGTCGCACCCTCGGTGCTCCTTCTTGTTGAGCGCCTAAACGGTGAAGTTAACAAACAGGATCAACACATCACAAGTAGAGGTGAGGCGGGCGTACTTACAGGGCCTCGCTTGAAAATAAAATCACTCTCTTCAGTTAGTTTGCTGAATCTGTCCTCCGAGAGTGGACTGTGCTCAAAGTAATCGTCAGCATCAGGGCTCTCACAACCATTAAGGCCTTTCTTTCTTAACGTCTGAAATACAATTGGAAAGTTCACACACACAGGGTACTGCCGTGCCACGAGGTTTCCTGCAAAATCCACTAGAGCCACCGGCGTGGTCTCGCGTGATCTCAGGGACGTGGGTCCTCAGTGAGGCGTCAGCATCGGGATGTCCCCTCTACGCCAACAGCAAGGGCCCCGTTTGGGCTCGCCCTTCCCACACTTCCAGGAGAAGAGGATCCAGCGCTCCCTCTCTCTGTGACAGCCTGCCCGAAGGGAGCCTCGCCCGCCGAGGAGGGGCTGATGCGAGAGAACCCAATAGAAAGGCAGCAGGTGCTGCCCTCGGAGTCAGGATGGCGCCTTAAACGTGTCAGCAGCTTCACTTCCTGACTCTGAGCCTGCGAGTGTATCCTAGTCCCGAGCATCCGATCAGCTCTGTATCCCCAAATGTCATTCTTCACCTGCTCTCAAACCATCGTTTTCCTACTTGACTCTGAAGTGTAAAAACTCAAATACAGAATATATGAGAATGCCGTTTCTTCCGATATACAACCAATGTATGCGTGCCCTTACGTTTTTTTAAAGTGTGTGAACATTCTCTCCCTGCCCTTTCCACAGCGCTCGCTGACCATGGCACCCAGCGCTCTGCAGCGGGCCCCGCGCCGGCCTGCGGGCTCCCTCGCCCCGGGGGCTGTGCGTGTGGCCATAAAAGGTCCTGCTGTCGGAACACAGGGGGGGACCCCGCCCCGCCTGCAGCCGCTATCGCAGGGGGTGTCAGCACTCAGACCTCCACAGCCACGGCTGCCGCGGACACACAGCAGGTGCCTGCACATGTCACCACCGCGGGGCCGCGGGCCGATCCGGCCCCCGACGTCCAGGTTCCCCTCATCGCCCATCAGCTTCAGGCCAGACAGCCCCGTCTGGCCGGGCCACTGACAGCATCACTCAGTCCGCGTCTCTGCGGACACCTCGGTTGCCAGAGAAGCAGGCACCGTGCTCCCTGCCCAGCGGCGGGCGCCCCGTGTTCTCGGGGAGCGGGCTCTCCGGGGCCTGTCCTGCAGGGAATGTGAGAGCCCCTATCAGCCCCGCAGATAACACTGATGTGCCTCTGCTGGGAGCCAACGCGCCCTCTTATCGCCGGAGCAGGAGAGCGGCGGAGGCCCAGCTGCCTAAAAAGGCTTTTCTGCCTCCTTATCGCGGCCAGCGCGCCAGAGCGAGTGGAATGCTGTGATCTCAGCGGGCGCGGGAGAGACGGGCCAGCCTCGGCTCACAGCTGCACAGGAGCCGCCACCGGGGAGCTCCGAGCCGGGCCTGACCCACTGCGGCTTTGCCTACTGCCTGGGAGACCAGAATGTTCCTCAGGGCGTGCTCAATTCCGTAATAACTGTCCGATCCCACCCCACACTAAGGGAGCACAGCACTCAGGTAGAGCGAGGGGCCGGAAAGCACTCCGGTGCGGCCTGCCTGCGCTCTCACCCCCAGCTGCTCCATGCTCTCGCCACCCACCCCTCACTTTGCATCGCATGATCCCTGGGGACCGGTGGGACGGGTCAGACGGAGCACAAGTACAAGGGAGCACATGTAACATAACAAAATAAGGTCTTAAGTTGCAAGGAACTTGGACCACTAGGATTTGTCAAATAAGAAAAGCTCTCCTTTCCCCCATTTTTATTAATTGTTCCCAATATTGACTCTTCTTGTATTTCCTAGACAAGTTGAAAATACAGAAACATTTAATTTCTTTCATTGTGAAGCATACATAAAGGAAAGTGTATCAAGCCTGGAGGGCATGGCTTGGTGGTTGAGCATCGACCCGTGAACCAGGGTCATGGTTCAATTTCCTGGTCAGGGCACATGTCTGGGTTGCAGGCTCAATCCCCAATAGGGGGCGTGCAGGAGGCAGCCCGTCAGTGATTTCAGAGAGAGGAAGGGAGAGGAGAAAGAGAGAAACATCTATGACCCCCCTACTGGGGATCAAGCCCAAAACCTGGTCATGTGCCTTGACCAGGGATTGAGCCGTGACCTCATGGTTCACGGGTCGACGAGCCACGCCGGCCGGACCATATGTTCATCCTGGCAGCTAGTCTACACATCTGCACACACGTCTCTAAGAATGTGAGTGAAGCTGTTCACTGAACGTTACCCTTCAGTCCTACCGGATGGTGCCAAACTGGTTTTCGGCGGCTGTTTGAGCGAACTCTCCCACCTGCGCCGAGGCCTGGCTGTGCGTCCCTCCGGTGACTGAGAACACCCAGCGCAGCCCTATCTCCTGGCCATTTGGGTTTTCTCCTGTGAAGTGCCTGTCAAGCACTCTGCCAAGTTTTCTCCCGAGCTGTTTCTCCTCCTTATTGCTTTCCCCTCTGACATCAATAAAAACATTCTTTTAAAAACTGAAAGGTGGATAAGTGAGTGTCGTGTCTGTCTCACTATGTTCATCCCGCAATATTCCAACACCAATAGCTATAGTATGTATTTAGCATGATGCTCCCAGACAACGGACCAGGTCTAACTCCACAGGCACAACACGTGTCCTCACGCTGCAGACATGCAGGCTGCTAACAACACAGGACACCCCCCCCCACTCGTCACAGAGGGTCCCCAAAGTGGGACACAACGGACACACATCTGCGGCTGACTCCACCTTACTGTTCGGCACTCTGCCGAGGGACATTCAGGTGAAACCCTGCCGACTGGAGAGACTGACAAATACGCCACCCCAAGTCGGGGCACACGCCTGGCTTACAGGCACCACCTCTGTGGGGTGTGCGGGAGGCAGCTGCCCCATGATTCTCTCACCACTGACGTTTCTCTCTCTCCCCCTCTCCCTTCCTCTCTGACATCAACAGAATTATGTTTTAAGAGAGACCCGGCTCAGAGAGGAGCGGAGTCTGTGACGGCGCTGTCTGGGGGACGGAGAAGAGCGGGGGCGGCCCTTACCTCGACGATGTCGGAGTTGGTGCGGCTCTCGTGCGGCTCGTTGTACTCCGTGTACTTGAGCAGCACCTTGTCCATGTCCGTGCTGGCGTACTGGAACAGCTTGTTGGAGCTGTTGAAGATGATGAGCGCGATCTCGCAGTCGCACAGCACGCTGAGCTCGTAGGCCTTCTTCATCAGCCCGAACTTCCTCTTCGTGAAGGTGACCTAACGAGCAGGGGAGAGGCCTTTTAGGAAAAGCGTCAGTCGCCCTGCCGGGGCGGCTCCACCCAGGAACCGGGAGGTCACAGGCCTGGGGTGCGGGCCTCATCCCCAGTGGGGGCGTGCAGGAGGCAGCCGATCCATGATGTTTTTTCTCTGTCTCTGTCTCTCTTCCTCCCTTCCAGTCTCTCTAAAAATCAGTAAAAATAAAGATAAATGTTGGAATTATCGGGCCAGCAATTCAAAACAGCCATGAAGACCATACTAAGGTTCTCGTGGAAAAAGTAGACAGCATGGAGCAACAGGTAAGCAGAGACGTAGAAATTCTTTTTATTTTATTTTATTTTAATTCTCTTTAAATGCTGCCAGTAAAAAAAAAAAAAAAAAAAACACTAACATAAAGGAATCATCTTTGGTGGGTCCATCAGCAGGATGGAACTAATGAGAAAGAAACCTCTGAGCTTGAGGACATGCCAACAGAAACTGCAAACAGCAGCAGAGAAGAAAGAGAAATCACAGAAGAAATATTTGAATCATAACATTTGAGAATTTCCCCAAATTAATGTTCAGACACCAAACCACAGATCCGGGAGGCTCAAAGAACACCAAACAAGACAAATCCAAACAACAAACAAAAACCCCTCCAAACCCCAAGATGACAGCAAGGCATGTTGTACGTAAACTGTATAAAATCAAAGGTAGAAACATCTTGAAAGAAGCCAGAGGGGGGAAAACACCTTATCACGGGCGTGTAAATGTAAGAACTATATCCAGGTTCTCCTCTGACACCACACGCACACTGATAAGTTTTAAGTGGTGGAGGGCGGGGAGGACCTGCCAGCCTAAATGCTGTATCTTGAGGAATTGTACTTCAAAAGAAATAAAGACCTTCTCAGACAAACAAAAATTGTGGTGCGCAGGGAAAACAGTTTATTGTTGCGGGCACATCCCCAGTAGGGAGTGTGCAGGAGGCAGCTGGTCAATGTTTCTCTCTCATTGAAGTTTCCAGCTCTCTATCCCTTTCCCTTCCTCTCTGTAAAAAAAAAAACCAATGAAATATATTCTAAAGGAAAGAAAAAAATATTTACATCTGTTAAATAGGTAAGTGAAGATGTTCATTTACCTGTCGGTTCCTTTCATCCATTATGCGCGTGATTTGTATTTTCTTCCGCCCCATTTTCGGTCACCTTTCCTCCCTTATATTCCAAATATTTAATTCAAAAATTGCTTTTCTTCAACAGCCTAATGCATCATACTCGGCTTCTGTTATTGCAGCTGCTGGTCCACGGGCTGCCGCTGAAATTTTCTTTAAGATCTAAAGAAAAAAAAAAAATACCAATTTGAAAATTTAAGTTCTACAGATTTGCATAATTATGAAAATGCTGCACAAACTTCAAACCTGATTTGCTGCTGCAGGTTGACAGGATTATTAGTTAAAACCAGTAAGTAAGGTGAAGCCCTTCCTCCCAGGCCCAGGCCCAGGCCCTGGTCTGAGCGTGTGCAGGAGGCAACCCATCCATGTGTCTCTCTCACATCGATGTTTCTCTCTGTCTCTCTCTTCCACTCTCCCTAAGAATCAATGGGAAAATATCCTCAGGTGAGAACAAAAAATGAAATAAGTTGAAGCCTTAATCATCTGACCCCTAAAATATCTCTTAAGTCTTTCTGTACCTCTAGCCCTGGCTAAAAGAGTGCAAACTCAACAGAATAAACCCAGCACCTTACTGGGTGGGTGTGGGCCTGTGGACCCCATGTCCATTTTCCTCTGACTCCGAGGATCATTCATAAACAAGGATGTTCTATTCGCTTTATCTCCATAGTGGAACGGCTGGCAATTATATAACTTGTCATGTTGTGAATGACAGCTCTGTCAAAACCTAGTGCTTTCAAAACTTCCGTGATAAAAATATTTTTGAAGTGATGGGAGACAAATACTATAATTCAGGCAAAATTAATACAGTAAAAATATCAGTGTAAACTGAACTCTCAGATAACTGAATTCTTTTTGTAGTAAGTCATTTAAAAAAAAAAAAATCAGGAACTAGAGTTTAAGAAAGATTCCCAACATGGGTTCTGTTGTCTTAATTTTCGAGATACCAGAATCTAGCGCTCAAATTCAGACCAAGTCATTTTAATACTGATTACAGATGTTCAGTCTTTTACAATCAACTTTGTTTACTGTGGCTTAAGCACATAAATATTTTAAGAGCATGGACTTTAAACAAAAGGTGAACTTTACTTTCAACTTGGCCCTTATTAAATAAACACAACCCATCAGAACACGCCATTTGGATGATTCTAATAATCAACCACCTGTTAAATTTTATCAAAAGCTACTAAAATAAAACTACTTTCTAATAAAGTAACCATGGACAATCAACAACTGGATGCTTTTAACAACCCAATAGGCATCTATCGTGAGAAAATCTATAAGGATTCATTCCTTCTTTAAAAGAGAGGAACTTAACACATCGCGGACAGACACCAGAATTCTCACGTCCTATTACACAGTGTTTTACAAAGACTTTTTCCTAACCAAATGACTAAAAAAAAAAAAAAAAAAAAAAAAAGCATTTGAAAGTCTTCCAAGCAGTCCAAATGAACAAAAAATTTACATACGGGGTACAGAATAACATCAGACTTTCTGTCAAAAACTAAGCAAGCGGACATAAGAGGAGAGACAGACACACAGAGAAAGCAATAAAACGAACGAACGAACAAACAAACAAAACTATGTGAGCTATTTCAGAAACTATTTCACAACATATTACCAGAAATAAAGAGGGGCCATTTCAAGACAGTGGACCCAATTCATCAAGAAGACATTAAAAAACAAAACAAAAAAAACAACAACACTGAATTTGCATGCACCTCATTACAGAGCTTCAAATTCCATGAGCCAAGAAGGGAAAGGAGGAACAGCCCAGCCCACAATCAATGCTGAAGAGTCCATACTGCTCTCTCAGCAGGTGGTGGAATAATAGGAAATCAGAAGGGGTAAGTCTTTAAACGCATTATCCATCAGTGTGACCGAATTAAAATTTCAGAAAGCTCCACTCAACAAGTGCAGAACGTTTAGTGCACACCAAACAGTCACCAACACAGACAACATCCTGCACCTATAACAAATACACAAAGTGTGTTCTCGGACTGCAACACAATTAAATTAGAAGCCTCAAGAGAAAAATACCCGTAAGAGGTCAACTCCTCCCAAACTGGCCTGTCGGATAAAAGTGTTCATAATCAAAATGCGAGCAGGCATTTTTGTAGACCGACAGCTGATTCTAAAACACACCAAGAGAAATGGAAAGAACCTAGACTAGAAAAACTCAGGAGTAGAACAAGATTGGAGGGTTTACACCAGCTGCTTTTAAGACTCACCATAAAGCTACAGTATAATCAAGACAGTACAGCGTCGCCATTAAGGACAGATTTATAGAATAATAAAAACAGAATAGGGAGTCCTGAAATACACCCACATAAAATGGTCAATTGCTTTTCAACAAAGATGCCAACCTAAGTCAATAGGAGACTATATTAGCTTCTCAAATATGTTACATTTGCAAAAATAAATAAATAAATTTCATCCCTTACCTCACACCATATAAAAAATTAATTCCAAGTGGATCACAGACCTAAAACAGAAGCCCAAAGCAGTCTAAAACATGACAGAAAAGAAAAAAGGTTAGAAAAATTTTTGCCCAATCTCTGTGCCAACTCCTCCAATTTCTACTCCAAATTAGGGCAGAGTTAGAGGGGGGAATCTCTCATCGGAAGCTTTGAGTCAACACACGAAACTATTCAAAAGGAAAGAGCATTTCCCATCAAAGTCCTCAGAGCAGCTCCTAAGCAGGTAGTGATGAACTCCCGCCTAACCCTCAGAGCCACGGAGAGCGTGCCATGGAGAATAAGACACTGGGACTTCCTGGAGCTCCGTCAGGGAAGGAAGTCTAGTGACTTCCTAAGGCTTACACATGGCCCGGGACAGAACAGCTGCACCGTGTGCAGAGTCCTCACCTCGGCTCAGAAAAGGGTCCGAGTGCTGAGCAATGGACGTGAGAATGGCCCAGAGCTACCTCCCGTCATTCCGTTCTGAGCAGCCAGTGGACAAAAGGGACTTGGGAGAAACGTCAGTAAGAAAATGAACGTTCAGAGAGTCACGCACGACCAAGGATTCTATTTTACAGTGTGAATGAAGCGTCAGTGCCCCCATCCCGCCTGGACATATCTAAGTTTTAGTCTTGCTTCGACTGAAAAGCAAATGCCTGTTCTCCGAGTTGCCTGAATTGGCAGATATAAAAATACACTTTCTTCCAATAGCAATAAAGCAACAAGAAACTGATATCAGAATGCATTATTCTAACAAGGAACTCATTCTCTAAATTTTTAAAAGTACTAACATATAATTATTCAAGGGAAAAATTAGACCTTTATGTTAAATAGTGGAACTATTCTTACAATGACAAGAACAACAAAAAGTCTTAAGTACCTTTCCCAAGTTTTTATTGACATAACTAGGCATAATCAATAGATCTAATGTTTAAAATGTTAATGCTAACTTATTATCACATACCAGAAATATCCCCTGCTAACATTTCCCAACATTCCATTCTTTTTAAATAGTCTAGTATCAATGTACTTTTATTCCCATTAAAAACAAAACATAGACCTCAGATGAGGTTCATTCATGAAAACTTCTGAGAAAGACTACACATCTTACTGACTTATTGGGACCATTAACCTGGACCAATAAAGTTTTAAAATCCAAGTAGAGTACTCCAGGGCTTTGCAATTATGGGCCTATGATTTAAGGCAATAAATTCAAAGTCACAACAAAAGCCCCGATTTTCAAGGATCTCCTTGAAATTAGCTTAACTTTTTTCATTGACCCTACCCATCTTTCCTGCTATTTGAAAACTCCTTCCTCAGCTCATGTAATTCTCCTCACACCCTCCCACCCTCCTAATTCTTGTCACAATAAATACAGACTACCTACTGTAGATCTTTTTCTTCTTTTAAAAAAAAAAAAAAAAAGCAAACAAGAATGGAGGTGGCAATGATGAAAAAATCTGGGGTTATCTGAACAGTGTCAGATAAACTATCACTATATGCTAATATGCACTTCAATTGGCCTCTATAAATCCTTAATTCATCTATATTAATCCCCAAGGCAAACTCCAAAATGACTGCCATTCAAACTCACAAGACAGTCTGAATGGATCATATTTAACTCCCAAAGTTAGATGTTTAAACAAAGCATTTCCATGGCACTCATTTATGAAAAGTGTCTTACGGGAAATGACGTATCAACAGAAAGTGCACTTAGATAGGATCCTTGAAGATACTTCTTCTTTGTTACTTTTTCACAAAATGCCACTCCTTGATAAAGAAAAAAATATGAGATGGGTTAGTAATTGTTCTTAACTCTGACAGAGAATTAAATATATTTCATTATTACAAATTTTAACGATATGCCTGGCAGGTAGCTCCACAAATACTTGCTGAAAATAGAAAATAGAAAAATAAATGTTTACAAGTCAACTGTTTTATTTGACTAAAAAATATTTTAGGCAAATATTACATTTGCAAAAAAATAAACCTCATCCCTTACCTCATACCATATAAAAAAATTAACACAAAATGGGTCACAGACCTAAAACAGATGCCTAAAGCTTGTCTAATGTCATGAATCCATTTTTTCAGGAAGTATTACTGAAATGTTCATTAACATTGTATGCACTCCAAGATTTACCAAGCGGGCTCCCTGAGCTCCATTTTCCTACTAGTATATCACATGATAATGTTGTATATCTATCTGGTACACACAGTCTACTGAATTTATGGTTGGATAAAATAGTTGGAAATGTTCACTATACTGCATACTCATTCAGAAAGACAGCTGTCCGTGCGTGATTTCTATTGCCAGAATACATGTTTGTATTCAGATACAATATGTATACTTGTCGCTTTCACTATCTTCTAAAGGGAACAAAAATGAAGACGGCCATACAATGCCAAAAATGAATATCAAACTGATCAATGTCAATAATTCACGTTAACAAAGGAACACTGGGAATACTAACCAATGAATTAGTACATAAAGAATAATCCATCCTGCTACATTTGCGCTTGGAAATAGCAGCAAGAAAAGGGGAAGATGGTAAAAACCACGCCTCTCTTGACCCCAATGGCCCGGCTAAATTCTGATGCTAATCCAATAATGTAGACTTGCATGACTGGGTGTCTTGCATGGCTGTAGTTCTTTTATAATTACCTACAATGAAACACACTCCGATCTTTAGAAAATAAAACCAAAACTAAAATGTTAATCCTTTAGCCAGCGGTAAATAAATATCATATATTGAACCTCTAAATCCCATAGTTTGTCTGGGCAAGGGCTAGATCCCTGTACTTCTAACTGCTGCCCGCCCCAAACCTGGTCCCGACCAACCACCTAGCTCCCCCTACTACTTCTAACTAACCTACATGGACCACAAGCCATTGCCCAAACTCGCAAATCAATGTCTGTAACTTTCCTCAGCTTTTTACCCAAGAGAACAAAGAATACCTACCATATATGGCAGGTGAGTAAAAGTCCTTCCTGAGAAAAAGCAGGAGAGGACGTACTGTGTAGGGAGGGACTAAACCATAAGAAAGGGTATCCAGGGAAGACCAGTGCAATAATAGTAACGAGAACCATTGCCACTGTAGCAGGAACATCTGAGTCTTTTATCGTCTGCTAATCGGCAGTCTAATTGCTTTACACGTGTTAACTGCTGGAAGGCCAACAATAGCCTCATTATTGTCCCCGGGAGGAAACTGAAATGCTAAGAAGCCATTTGCCAAGGTCACGCAGTGAAGCTGGTGAAGTGGCGAGGCCAGCGTTAGAATCCAGGCGTGCTCCGACAGCTCTGCCTCCCCAACCACAGCCCACGTCACGCCTCTATGAATGAATTAAGTGACGAAATGAATGCACACTGTAGCCACGGGCTCAAAAGACCACAGAGCAAACCTCTGCCTCAGAGGCCGAAACAACTGAGCAGCTTCTGATACACACTGACGGGCACTGCCCATCAATACCTAGAGGTGACAGATGCCCTGACAAATGGCAGGTGGGTACCTGCTGTGAACAAAAATCACAAATGACTACCTTCTCAGTACCTGGTGAAGTGTACTTTAAATTTCTACTGGACAAATAAAACTTACACAAGATAATGCCACAAAAATCACATGGTAAAAAATAATTCTTTTAATAAAGAAGGCATGCAAACAAATGAGACATTATCATTTCAATGATGAGTTAATGCTGAATATGTACTTTATACGTATAAATGGACAAGTTGCTGTCAATTGCCAATTTTCCCTATTAACAAGAAAGGTTAAATGATCAAGGTTCCAACTCCTCTCTTCAAATTTCACCAAGCAAACTCCTGTTACAATTGCTGATCACTGAAGTCCCAAATGACCCAAAATAAATAATTTGATCACTAACTCCTCTCGTTATTTATGCCTAATCAGTGAATGCCAATAAGCGAGAAAGCAAAGTGAAATCAGAGCACTGCTGACATGATAGGCAAGAAAATATTCTACGATGGTGAGAATAAAAAGACTTATATCTAGATATGAACAGACATTTCACCACAGAAAACACATGAAACTCCAATCCTATATAATAAAAGCCGAATATGCTAAGTGTCCGGTTGTTCAGTCATCCGTTCAACCAATCAAAGCATAATATGTTAATGATATGCTAAGAATGCTCAACTGTTCATTATGACATGCACTGACCACCAGAGGGCAAACACTCTGACAGGTAGGTTAGCTTGCTTGCTGCTGGGGTCCATTTGAAAATGAGTGAGACAACCAGACACAGTATATACAGGGTTCGATACTACCTGTGGCTTCAGGCATCCACTGGAGGTCTTGAAATGTGTCCCCTCCCCCCACACACACCATGGACAAGGAGGGGACGGCTGCCCAGTCACGGAAACAAGCCAAACCTAAGGAGACGGACACCACCAAGTGGCGATGGGGAAGTGGAGTAACTAAACTCGTGTTGCTGACGAAGACTGTGAAACTATATGACGACTTGGGAAACCAGTTTCACAGCTCCTTAGCCACTTAACATACACTTAGCATGTATGGTAAAACATACACTTAGCATGTGATCCAGAACTCCCACTCCCTGGTTTTTGCCAAGAATAACGAAAGCATCCGTCCACACAGGGCCTGCGCTCAAACATACAAAGGAGCTTTATTCTGAATAGCTCCGACTGGAAACAAGCAAGCTGCCCATGGAAGGTGATGGAGGAGGTGTGGAATAAACATATAGTGAACGCCAGGCAACGGAAAACGGAACAAAAAAACCGATAGACATAAACATGAATGAATCGCAAAAACATGCTGGCGAGAGGAAAAAAAGCAAAACACTAGTGAGTGCATACGGTATGCTTCCACTCAGGAATAAATTTGCAAATTCTTGAGTCGCCACCAGAGAACATACAAAGATCCAAAATTCACACGTGATGCAAGCCAGTCCTCAACACTGGAAAGCTACCTGCAACATACTTTTCTGGCCTTACCAAGTTAAGAGCAATCAGCATTATCTGGTAAGTCTCGGTTTCTGCATCTACAATAACACAGTGAAAGCTCATAAGCTTCGCAGATTTAGTTATGAGCATTAAACAAGCAGCTAGCATGCCCAGCTAGTGCCTGGCATAGGGTCTGGGCGCAGTAAGAGCTGTTGTGCAATCACCATCACGATCGCTGTCATTACTGACGGGAAGGACAATGTATTTGGAGAGACAGAACCTGGGACGCAGACAGGTGGAGCAGAGGGATGTCCCTGGAAGTCAGTTAGTTCACATTCCTGTTACAATCTCATCAATTTGCTCCCAACATCAGAAAGGCAAACATGACAGCAAACGCCAAGTTAGAACTCCTGGCATCTATTTGGAATCATTCACTATCTGATACTGATCTGGAGGGAGGGGGCGGGAATATGCTGCTAAGTTCTTATGGGGATGCACAGGCACATGAATAGATACTAAGTCACAAGAAAGAGTATCTTGAAGTCGGTAAAATCTCACAGAAGCGGGCATTTAAGGAAGAAAGGGATTTGAAGCACCCAGGGATTGTTCCGCTTACAGGAGGCAGGAGGGAAAGATGGCACAAACGTGAGTGGGTGTGAGGAACAAAAAGAGCAAAGCAGGGCACAGGGGAGACAGCCGGGCGCACACAGTGGCGCGCCACCTTGGAGATGGGCACGCGTCTGAGTTTGAAGGCCAGAGAGAGGCAGGCTAATCCTGGCACCGGGAATCAGGCACAATCCCAGCAGCCTTTTCCGTTCTCTGCCAGGGGACGGAGCGGCGAGCATGTGTGTCCTGTGTGACAACATACTAACGCCAAGAAATGCCATTGTCCACCACGCCGGTCCACCTCCATCCACATCCCCTGACCTGCCCACGAGGCCCGAAGCCTCTCTTCCTGCAGCTGCTGCTCTTTTCTAAAGAAATACCCAACTGCTGTCCCCGGGTAGAATCCGCATGCCATACGATTCACCCACTTACACTGGAAAACACAAAGCCAAGACTGGCATTCTGGTGTTCACCTGCACACGTGAATCTCAGGAACCAGCGTTTTAAATGCTCGCGTTGAAAAACTGGACCGTTTTCTCATTTCTTCTAGGCAGGTTGCTAAAAACAGAACAAATGAATCACCGATTCACTTGAAAGGATCCACAAAATCACCTAAAATGTGATCGCAAACAGAAGAATATTTAATTACGGTATGAGAGTAATAAAGATAATACTGAGTCATTATTTTAATTAGATGCTATAAACAACACATGGGCATCAGCTATATTCCAGGCCCGTGGAATGTACTCGCTGAATATCTAGAGAGATAAAAAACAGGATTCTTACTCCCAAGAGGCTTAGATGTGGAAAACCTGACCATTGCAAAACGCTAAGAACAATCAGGTGGAAGTCGAGGCTTAAAACTGTTGGCGCTGTCAGGGGGAAAGCCTTTCTCCTCAGAGCGTGGGGATGCAGGGAGAAGCAGGGAGAAGCGACAGCCTGAGGCATCGGCAGAGACTGGCAGTGCCTCAGCCTGGGTGGAACCACGGAACCACGCAGCCCCAGTGTCCCAAGCACTCCTGCCTCCTGCCCACTTCTAAACACGCCCCTGATCACAGAGACCAGGCCTCCCGGGAGAGACGGCGGGAGGAAAAGCAGAGGGAAGCTGGAATAACTCCTGGCCCCCAAAGGAAGAAGTGCCCCAGAAGTGACAGGCGCGTGTCCAGATGACCAAGGAGGGAAGCTGAATCAAGGAGGCCGCACTGACCGAAGGCGAGTCAGTGCGGGACATCAAACTCACATCGCAACAAGGCCTGGACTGAGAGGCAGTAGAATATACCCTATCTCAGTGTTTCCCAAGGTGTGGGTGCGTACCCCCAGGGGTACGGGAAGAGTTTGGTGGGGGTACGTGTTGCACCGGAGTTTGGTGGGGATATGCACTGCACCGTGCTTAACGGCGCCTAATTCTACGTTCTCGTGAGTACGAGGGGTACTCAGTGTTATGAAAATTATAGAAGGGGTACACCTATGTCAAAAGTTTGGGAAATACTGCCATATCTGATAAAAAAAAAAAAAGCGTCTATGGATTTATGGTGATAGTAAATAAACAAATGAGAAGGCAAAGTTCTTTACAATGGAGTCAAATGCCAAGCAATACATGTGGGACGAATCATAGGAAAACACCGTTTTGAAACCATTGTGTGATAGCTGATGCAGGCATGAATGCTAGAACTATTAAGTGAGCATTTTGGGGAGGACAGGATATTTACAGTCCCAAAGTGTCTCCCCACAAATTACTCAATCAGAGCCACGATTACCAGGATTGCTTTACGTGGGGAAAAATGTCAGGCAAAACCCCACTAAGGGGTTCAGGGCACACATCATCAATGGCAGTTTGCCGACCACGGATCTGGGATACTCTACATCAGGTGACACGCCTCTGACTACCTGAGCCAACGCCCAGCTCCGGCACACTCCGGAAGATGCAACTACGGGCTTCCAGCTACAAATAAAATAAATACAAACCTCTGTTTCCAGATGTTGGGGCCACTGTCTAAACACAAATAACAAAGCCAGCATGCCAAAGGTTAATGACAGCAGGTAGATGGAAGTGTGTGGTACTATTCTTGTAACTTTTCTCTAAGTTTCTTCCCAAAACAAAACAGGACATACACACACAAACCTGCTTGCTAACACTAACATTTTACTAGAGTTGGAAAACAGCCGTTTCAGATCAACACCATCTTAACTAGCAGGTTCTTCTCCTTGTCCGATTACGGAGAACGCCATTAAGGAAAAGGTTTTCAGTATCCAGATCAACATCCTGCTAACGTGGTCCCCATCTTGCAAAAGGGATATGGTCCACACCCCACGTGTGAGCCAGCTGCTCACAATGTGGGCTGAGTTTCACTATCGCAAACAGTGGTTAGATCCCCGACGTTAGCCACGAATCTTCGGGAATCTTTGTTAGCAGCACAGGTGAAATCCACACTGTGTTTGGTGCAGACTGTGCTAAACTGCAGAGTCCCCAGCCCCGTGGTCGGCAAACCACATGTGGCTCTTTGGCCCCTTGAGTGTGGCTCTTCCACAAAATACCACGGCCTGGGCGAGTCTATTTTGAAGAAGTGGCGTTAGGAGAAGTTTAAGATTAAAAAATGTGGCTCTCCAAAGAGATTTCAATCGGGGTTCTGTTGCTATTTGGCTCCGTGGACTCATGAGTTTGCCGACCACTGGGCTAGCCTTTCTGAGATAAAGTAAAGCAGGTGGGTGAGCTGAGGGGAGGATCTCGATGAAGGAGAAGCTGGTCAGGAAGGAGCACAGAGTAACCCATTACACTTTCCAACACCGGTGCACAGCCAGAGGCATGGCCAACGCAACAGGATGGGAGAGGGAATACCGGAAGCGCCCCTGCGCGCAGCAGCTCTGACTTCCTGCCTGGGCCCAAATGCTGAGGGCAACGCGGATGTGCATACCGATGCACAGGCGTCTCGGACAGCCGGAAAGCACCTTTATCGCTCCGAAGGGCAGACCGGGAAAACCAGTTGTGGGTGATTCCTGCAGCTGATTAGGAAAACTGCCGCACCGGCTGCGCATTCCCGAGCTCCATGATGGGCTGGTCGGTCCCGAGCACACACACCGAGCTGGGGAGCCCTGGGTGTAGGCACCCAGCCTGGCACTCCAAACATTCTAAGGTGGCATTTCTTGTACAGACAGTGTGCGGTATCAAGACCGGGGGAGAAACACTTTGTCTTGAGAGGTTAAAACTGGCATCACAGATGACACGTGAGTCACAACTTGAAGAATAAGTAATGCAAGCGGTATAAAAGCAAAGAAGCATGTCGATTCCTAGCCAAAATAGGAACAGGAGACACCAAAGCACTCACTCACACATCTGCCATCGTCCCAGTGCCAGGCAGCGCGCTACTGCCTGCAGACACAGCCACCAACAGACAGACCGGGCATCGCCTTCAGAGTTTACATTCAGGTGAGAGAGAAAGGCCATCGAGAAGCATTCACTAGCCCGGCCGGTGTGGCTCAGTGGTTGAGCATCAACCTATGAACCAGGAGGTCACGGTTTGATTCCCTGTCAGGGCACATGCCCAGGCTGCGGGCCTGATCCCCAGTCGGGGGCGTGCAGGAGGCAGCCGATCCACGATTCTCTCTCATCATTGATGTTTCTCTCTCTCACCTCCCTCTCTTTCTCTCTGTTTCTTGCTCTCTGAAGTCAATAAAAATGTTTTTTAAGAGAAACTAGACAAACAAGCTACGTGTAAATAATAATAAGTATCAGGAGGAGAGACCCTTCAGGCCACAGAGAGGAGAGGAATGGGAAGTGGGTGGGAGATTCCAAGCGGAGAAATGGCAGGATTTAGCTCTTCAAGTCATCCCTGGAGCTGCTGAGTGAGAAAAGACCTGTGAGGAGCGAAAGAGGGAACCAGATGAGGCCATAGCGGTGACCCATGCAGAAGGTAAGGGTGCCTTGCAATCAAGAGGGGGCTGGGCCAAAACCGGTTTTGCTCAGTGGATAGAGCGTCAGCCTATGTAAAAGATGGATTGTTTGGGGGTGTGGGGAGAAGGGGAGAGATAAGAGGTGAGACAGCAGACACAGCAGTAGTCAATGCAAGAGCTCCCTGCTTTAATAAGCTAGCAGTTACCTCCCCAGGTTAAATGAAGGGGATCCCTTTGTCCCAGGGGATCACAAATAACTCAAACTAACCCAAGTCTACCTGCACACTAGTACACACACTGCTGTTAACAAAGCTAACCTGGTAAAGGGGTCCAGCTCATGCAATATAAATTCACCGCCTACTCCCAAAAATAGTTCTCATAATGGTTGAATTTTCTTTAAAGTTCACAGACTAAAGTTTTATATTTTTGTATAAGCAGGAAAACAAAAATAGCATTGATTCAAGGCAGCCATAAAAGATGTGGCGTGGTTGATGTTTATTAGTAGTCTGATCCACTGTTGTCTGTTTTTCACCCATGTTAACAATTCCTCTGGCTTCCAGCACCATCAGATTCAACGAAAGAAAGAATGATGAAAAAAGCTGTCACACATCAAGGTTCAAACACTGGCATTCCACCTGAGAAACCTGCCATTTTTTAACTTACACGTGTATGACTCCATCTCAAGTGATTATTAAGACAATGTGATATTAAAAATATGAAGTTCAATAAACAATTAAATTCAGTAAATACAAATAATCATTTCAATCACTAAATAAAATATATTTAAATATAGTATTTACTAATAGTAGGTGTCAATACACATCAGGTGCTATGAGTGAGGCTTAACAAATGGATTTACACTCAATTATAATAAACTAGACACAGATTCACAGATTGTAGACTACACAGGTAAAGCACACACAGATAAATCATTTCATTCCACAAAGCAGGTAAAATGAAGAATAGAAATTATACAGGGGCAAGCAAAAGTAACTCTACAGTTGCTCATAAAGAAAATAATCTATATATATAAAAGCCTAAGCGACTGTTGGACCATTTGCTATGATGTGCACTGACCACCAGAGGGCAGATGCTCAATGCACAGGCATGGAAACATGGAACAGACTGATGAACCTCTGAGGGAAGGGGGGAAGGCGTAAGGGTGGGAAGAGATTAACCAAAGACTTTATATGCATATCAGAGGCCCAGTGCACAGATTCGTGCACTGGCCTGACCTGTGGGGACTGGGCTGAAACTGGCAATAGAATATCCCCTGGATTGCCAAGGTCAGGCCAAGGGACATCCCCTCCCCCCGCCCCCCGTGCACAAATCCGTGCACTGGGCCTCTAGTACAATAAATAATAGCACAAGAATAAACTGTTGCATGTACTCACAACTAGAAACCTACTTTTGCCCCACCTTGTAGACTACCTCCTAAAGAAAAGCTATTTTTAAAATACACCTATGGCAGGCATGTTATAAAAATATTTGTCTAATTTCTAATTTTAATGACTGCATCTTAAAAACACAGTTAATTCCTACACAGGGCACATTTCACTGAAGAGTAGGGAAGCTGTATATTTAACTGCAACTTTTTTTTTTTTTTTTTAATTTGGGGACATTAGAGAAGTTAGAATCAAACAATGATTGCATATTAAAATCTAATATAGAAGAGCCAGGTACACATTTTTGTAGACTTTGACAATGAGTTTGAGAGGCTGGGATATTGTATCCCAAACAAATATACGTGCATTCTCCTCTGTTTACACGTCATAGGAAGTCCTTTGTCACAGACACTACACATACATGTACTAACTAGGCAAAGTACCTACATGATCTCATTGGAAGGAAGGGATATTTGGGGGAAGAAATCAAGCAAGATCAGGCCATGTGCCTTTTTGTACACTGAGCCTCAGGCAGAGTGCTAGGAGCTTTCACACCCATTAATTCACTTAACCCTAACAATTCCAAGAGGCAGGCGGTGTAATTCCTTCAGATTTCACAAAGATCTCCTAACTCTGTCAGGGGTAGAGCTGAGATATGAACCAAGATCTGACGGCAAACATGCAGCTCAGTCCCCGATCAGTGTCCTTCGGGGAGAGGTTATCTAACGGGAAAACAGGTCTGCCTTGCCACATGCATACTCCTCTCCTTACTTCATCTACCGAGAATGATGAAAAAAGCAATCAGATCCCTCTTAACCCACAGGGCAGTATTCCCACTGCCCCATCACTGATAAAACTTCAGCAACACTTTGTAACATTCATAGGTACTCAGAGTGTATCTTTAAACAAAACCAAAAACAAATAAAAACAAGAAGCAAGCAAGCAAACAAGAGGGGTATGGTCTGATTACTGACAGTATAAATGCCCACAGACAATCCAGAACCATCATCATCACTATATGTCCCCTTGCCAGATTAAAAGCAGCAAAAGGAGAAAAAAATGAGGCTTCCCAAAATTTTGGCTGACGGCATGCGACTTGCCAACAACAAATCTGTTTACAACCTCCTCCTCCTCGTAAGATCAGAACACAGATCCACTCGAGCTCAAACGTTAAAATCATGTTCTATTAGACACTTTCGCAGTTACTTAACCATCCTCGGCACACGCGTCTCTATTTCTCTCCCGGTGACCAAATGAATGGCTGATGTTGCTATCGTTTGAATGTTAATACGATCAATATTACCCTGAGCAGGATTCTAAAAGGAAGATACAAAGCTATAATGCAACTGTTTTGAAAAATAAAACACCACTCTAATATCTTTAAAAGATTGCTTCCAGTTGTATTTACAAAAAAAAAAAAAAAAAAAAAAAAGTGAAAACAAAAATCTTTGTCACACCTACCTATTAAGGAAATATAAAATCTCTTAAGAATATGGAAGGTCATTCTCAAGCCATAAGCCGAATCCCAACAGGCTGCGTCCCTCAGCTGAACAACCCTCACCACTCACTCAGATCCTTTCATTTAAAAAAACAAACAACAAAAAAACACACTTTTGCTAGAAAGTAATTTCTGATCACTATGATCTCATCACCTTTGTTCCAATGTGGAAAACACACCCAGTTTTATACACAAAGTAACAACAGTGTGAAGTTAAAATAAACAACATAAGCATCGTTTGTTTAGGGAGGTCATTATCAATTCAAGTAGTTAAGTTTCTATTGGAAACAACCTTGCAAACAAATTGCTCAAGTCTGAAATCCACCAAAACCCAGATTTAGCGCTTCAGCATACCTTCATTACTATCACACGACGATCACCCCTTTATCTCAAGGATGCTCCCCGAGAACCCAGAGCGATTCCAGAATCAATCAGGACACCCTCCTCCATAGAACAAGCTGGTCTTCCCAGTTCACCACCCACAACGCGTGCACTCCCCTTTGCTACAAAGTGGAACTCAAACCCAGCATCCACTTGGGTGGAAACTTTTTTTTTTTTTTTTACTTTTTCCCCCCTAAAAAAAAAAAAAAAAGTTACCATACGGCAGAAGCAATGAGCTGACCAAGACCTCCAAAAATACACAGACCCAATAAAAAAACAAAACAAATAAAAACAACAAAAAGCGGACATCCAAAAGCCACAACAGCCCCAGAGTCACTTTATTTCCCATTCCTCAATTCATTTAAAAATAAAATAAAATAAAATAAAATAAACCCGCCATCCTTAGGCTTTCAAAAAAAAATATTTAACTATTCTGTTTACCTTTTGCACAGACTGTGCAAGCACTGCCAAGGTAACAGATTTTACAACTGACAACTGGCAGCGCTTGGCAGTCGCCAGAACAACACAGCTGGATCCTTAAAGAGACAGGACCGCCGTGCCATTCGCACCCCGAGGGCGGCAGCTTCGGGGAGCCTTCCCCGCGCGTGGGGAGACCCACGGGGAAACAGGCTGGAGAACCATTATTTGTTGTTGTTGTTTTTAATTGCACACCCCTTTTTGTTAGCTCCTCGCAGCAGGAGGCTCCTCTGATCGCGGGGTGACTGTGGGGGACCCCCCCCACCCCCCCAAAACCCCCAGGTTTAAGGATATGCCGCTTCCTTCCATGTACACCCGGTTCCCTCCCTCCCGACGGGACCATTCCAGGAGGCCGGCTTCCTCCTGCCTCGTCTGCCCTTCCAGGGGGTAAAAAAATAAATAAATAAAATAAAATAAAATAACAATAAAGTGTTTTCTTAACTTGGAAACGCTCACTTTTTCCCAAAGTTCCCCCCCCCCTTTTTGTTTTTTGTTTTTTTTACTGTGTCCCCTACTCACTTCCTTCTCGCTGTTGGAAGAGCAGAGGATAAATGCAACTAAAAGGCAAAGTTTCAGCCGCACAGACCGTTCCCGGGGAGCCCGGATCCGCCGGGAGGAAGGAAGGTCCGCCCGGGCCGCCCGCCCCGCTTTCCCGCGATGGCTCCTCCCGGAGGGTCCGGGGTCCGAACCCGCAGGTGCTCCGGGCCCGGGGCCGCCTCCCCGGCCTCCGACAGCGACCCCGCCGCCTGACATGCACACGCCGAGCCGCGGCGTTCCGCCCCTTTAAACCGACCTTCTCCCCAAGCGCAAGTGGGGGGACGCCCACAGCAAGCCCCACTCGGGGGTGGGGGTGGGGGTGAGGGGTCAATTCCTGCGGGGAGACCCCCGGGGTCCCGCCCCGGAAAGGCGCCGGGCCGCCCCCCGGAGACTCCCAACTTTCGGGGAGAGGCGACGTCCGGTGCCCCGAACGCCGCGCCGTGCGCGCCCGGAGGCTCCCCGATCCCTCCCGGGCCCCGCGGCACCCCGGCGGCACCCCTCGGGCCCGCCCTGGGGGCACCCCGCCCCCACCCCCTCAGGGCGCCTCTTGCCCCTCCGTGCGGACCGGACCGGACCGACGCGACCCCCCTCCGGGGCCACCTCCCCGCACCCGCCCGCCCGCCCGCCCGCCCCGGCGCCGCCAGCCCCGCCGCGACACGGCCTCCCGCCAGCCGGACGCCGCCCTGTCCCGGGTCGCTCGGGCCAGCGCGCTCCTCGCCGCGGTCGCCCCGCAGCCCGCCCCGGCGAGCCATGGCCCCCGGCCGGCCAGCCCCGTCGTCGGAAGGCCGCCCCCACGTCCGGCACCCGCTCCCGAGCCCCGAGCCGCGGTGGTTCTCCTCACCGTGTCCCCGAGCCGAGGGGCAGGCGTGCACACACGCCGCAGCCGGGACCCGCCGCCAGCTCCGCCGCGTCGCCCGGAGACGCCTCCCTCCCGCCCGCCCGCCCTCAGCCCGGGACTCGCCGGGACGGCCGCGCACGGATCCCCACACCGGGGCTATTTTTAGGAGCCAGGCCCCGGCCGGACCGGAACTCGTTCCTGCCCCGCGCGCGCATGCGCACTGCGCGGGCGGGCGGGCGGCCGCGGTATCCCTCCGCCACACCTCGCCTTCGCCCTCCTCTCCAGCCGGGTTGCCCGGTTCGCTTCTCCCGGGAGCTTCTCCTAGCGACCTGCGCTACCTCCTCGGTGGGGTCTTAAGAGTCCCGGGGATGGGGAGAGGCACCGGGGAGGGCCGAGGGAGCCATGCCGATGGGGGCAGCGAGCGCCACTCCGCAAGGACGGGAGGGCGGACTATGTTTTTCCGGGTGGGATCGGAGACGGATCACCCGGCACAGGAAGGGAGATGACGGCGGCTTGGCGCCGGGCTGCGGGATGGAGCTGGCCTTCCTCTGAAGGGCCGCGTCCTCCAGGGAGGGGATACGGGTCACTTGATGAGGGCTGGGGCGGCTCCCAGGGCGGGCTGGCTGGCCGGCCCGGTAGCGTCGCGCCCGGCTGCCCCCATCGACCTGACCAGCCCGCGGGGGCGGGGCCCTTAGCGCGCTAGAGTGACGCGGCCTGTGGCCAATGGCCGCGCGAGGCTGCCACCAACAGCCAACCCGGGTCGCCAGGGGGCGGGGCCTGAGCGTGAAGTGTCTTGCCCGACGGCACCCTGCACCTCGAAGACGCCCCCTGCCGGGCTCTGGGGCCCGGCCAGCCCCCGCCCAGACGGCCTCTCCGGACCTGGGCTCGCCCTGGTCCAGGTCCAGCCGAAAGCCCACACCCTGTTTGTGGTCAGGGCCGCACCTGTGCCCACGCCTTGGCGGCCCCCAGGTTAACCTCACTGAGCAATCGCCATGGAACCCGGGCCCCGGAGGAGAGAGAGGAGGGTTTGAAGGTCCTAAAGGCCCTTTGGGATTGGCCAGCCAAGCCCACCCAAGACTCAGGAGAGCCACAACCTCCTAGTCTTTTTATTTTATTTTTATTTTTATTGATTTTTTTACAGAGAGGAAGAGAGAGGGACAGAGAGCCAGAAACATCGATGAGAGAGAACCATCAACGAGCTGCCTCCTGCAATCCCCCCCCTCCCCACCGGGGATGTGCCCGCAACCAAGGTCCATGCCCTTGACCGGAATCGAACCCGGGACCTTCCAGTCCGCAGGCCGACGTTCGGCTCTCCTAGTCTTTTTTATTCATAATAATCAATTACTAATAGAGGCATAGTCAGCATGCCTTGTGTGCCAGACAGAGTTCACCAGCTCTTACAACATCGCCTCGGATAGATTCAGTTTCTGTTCCCATTTTGCAGAAGAGGCAAGGGAAGCAGAGGTCACAGGGCTTAAGAGGAGGGCATGGAGGACTTGAACTCCTTACTAACCGCTCTGCCTGCAGCCTTTCCCGGGAGAGGAGCCGAGGAGATGAGCCTGGGGCAGGCAGCTGTCCTGTTTTGTGGGGTGACTGTTGCCGGCCTTTATGTCCTTACAAGCTGCTGCTCCCCTCTGCACGCTGCCTTACGTCTGTACCTGCAATGAATGCGATGGACACAAAGCTGAATGCTTGTTTTCACCTGGAGAGGAGACATCCCTTCCCACAGCAATTAAAAACAAAGTGATGGGGGTGGGCCGGCAGGCTCTCTCCCAGAGGCTGTGGGCAGAGGAACTGGGAAGTTGCAAAGGAAGCAGCGGAGACTCGCAGGCTTCCTCCCTGAAGCAGGAGGCCAAGGGCCGGGGAAAACCCAACACTAAGAAATGAACGTGGGCTGCTGCTCAGAGCCCACGGTGGCCCGAGTTCCAAAGAGTCAGCAGCGGGGGGGCTCTGGGAAGGGTTTGGAAACACGTTAAAATGGGGCGTCACTCGGCAAGTCCAGTGGGAAAGCGTGCTCTTGAGCCTGCCGGACGCTGCAAACCCAGCAGCTGGTCTGGCTTCTCCGATCCAGGAAAATAAAGAGTTTGACTCGTTTCCTTCAAAGCCTAGGGTCTGGGGGGGGGGGGGTGGGGGTGGGGACAATGAGCAAGGACGCCCTCCTTCCCACTGGTCCTTCATTTGGACAGGGAGAGGTTTTCCTACTCATGGCTCCACCCCCCCTAACCCCCACCCCCTGCCTTGCAAAGGCCAGCTCTTGGGACCACTCGCCTCACACCACCTCCTACCCTTCCCGAGGCCATCCGTCACTCCAGAAGGCCAGAGTCCTGCAGAAGCAGAGATGAAAAGGGAGCTTGCATCCCCCTAAGCGAGCACCTCTCCCCCCTCCCCCACCCCACCGCACCAAAGCAGTTGTGGGAGAATTGCAGGGAGTGGTAAGAAGGAAGGCAGGAAGGAAGGAAAAGTTGAAGAATTCTACAGCACCGCTAAATCCATTAGCAAAACAGAACCACTCTTATTTGTCATTAAAGGAACCAACTTGACAGCTTCTGTTTGGGGCCAAGAAAGCCATACCTCAACTCTAGCATCTTCAGCAATTCCCGGCACACAACGGGGCATGGGTCACATGGGTGTGATTCTCTCTGGGAGGTCAATGATGAGCGGCACCTGTCAGTCCTCCCGCTCCTGCCTCTCTACAGCGCTCAGCTGTGTCTGAGCTCCGGGGACTCATTAGGCCAGTGGTCGGCAAACTCATCAGTCCACAGAGCCAAATACCAACAGGACAACGATTGAAATTTCTTTGGAGAGCCACATTTTTCAAACTTAGACTCCTTCTAACGTCACTTCTTCAAAAACAGACTCGCCCAGGCCGTGGCGTTTTGTGGAAGAGCCACACTCAAGGGGCCAGAGAGCCGCATGTAGCTCTTTCGAGCCACAGTTTGCCGACCACAGCACTAAGCACTGCAATATGGAGGCGAGGGAGAGCAGCACTCCATTCAAAGGGCTGCCAGGCCATATCGTGTATGGGTGAGGGGGTTGGGGAGAGGGGTGATGCACAACCACTGGGCCACACCAGCTGGGCTGTCCATGGCATTTTTTCTCAAGCATTAGAAAATGTTTTCACCCTGACTGGTTTAGCTCAGTGGATAGAGCGTCGGCCTGCGGACTGAAAGGTCCCAGGTTCGAGTCCAATCAAGGGCATGTACCTTGGTTGGGGGCACATCCCCAGTAGGAGGTGTGCAGGAGGCAGCTGATCGATGTTTCTAACTCTGTAAAAAAATCAATAAAATAGCCAAGTCCGGTTTGGCTCAATGGATAGAGCGTCGGCTTGGGGACTGAAGGGTCCCAGGTTTGATTCCAATCAAGGGCATGTACCTTGGTTGCGGGCACATCCCCAGTAGGAGGTGTGCAAGAGGCAGCTAATCGATGACTCTCTCTCATTGATGTTTCTAACTCTCTCCCTTCCTCTCTGTACAAAATCAATAAAATATATATTTTTAAAAATCAATAAAATATATGGGGGAGGGGGAAGAAACGTTTTCAATTCTCTCATTTGCATATCACACGGGCTTTTCTTCCTGAATGCCTGATAATGGAAATGATAATTCCGGGTTCCCAGCCGAGGAGATCAAAGAGCTCTCCTTCGCTCGGTTTATGTTCCTAACGTGTCAGAGTCGACATAAAGATTAAATACACTTTAAAAACGCCAGAGCCCGCGTCTGGCAGCTGGGCGTCCTTATACAATCGAACTTCAAATAAGTCTTCCCGTTGCTATCAGGTGTTGTCATTTCGTTAGGTTGTGTTTTTTTTTTCCTTCCGCACAGGGTTTATTCAGGCTTTGTGATTCTCTCCTCCACCCACAAGACATTCACACAGCAATTAGAGTCATCCCAAACCTTGAGTATATGTTCACTTTTTGCGTCCCATCCAAAAAGCGGCTGCAGCACAGCCAGTGTTGCTCAGTGGTTGAGCGACGACCTACGAACCGGGAGGCCACAGTTTGATTCCCGGTCAGGGCACATGCTGGGATTGTGGGCTCGATTCCCAGTGGGGTGTGTGTGTGTGTGTGTGTGTGTGCAAAAGACAGCCGATCAATGACTCTCTCTCATCACTGACACTTCTATCTCTCCTCCCTTCCTCTCTGAAATCAATAAAGAAATATATTTTTTAAACTTTTTCAAAAAGAGGGTTGCATTCACAAATCGCCGAATATTCCACCCACATCTACCCCTTACATACGAGATCATGATCTCTCGCTGCTACGTCCTCTTTTCTCTGTATTCTTGTCCCAGATAATTCTTTTACAGGCTGCAACTGTCTCATTCTCCTCAATGATTTCTTTCCAAACGCATCTCAGACACTCCCAGGCTCAGCCTGCCTCGTCCATAACATTATAGTTGTGGCTACTTCCTAACAGGTTGAGAACCGCTAGCAGGGTGGCCTTAAGACCATGAGAAAACACAGATATTTACATGACGATTCCTAACAGGAGCAAAACTACAGTGATGAAGTAGCCACGAAAATAATGTGATGGATAGAGTCACCACAACATGAGGAGCTGTATTTAAAGGGTCGAGGCACTAGAAAGGTTGAGAACCACCGATTTAGACCTCATCTGGGCCCACGTGTCCCTAGAATTTCATACGGAGAGCCTGGTCTCCCCAGGATAGTCACATGACACACAGCCCATCCCCTAACTGCAGTCTGTATGTCAGAACTGTAGAAGGTTACCAGTTGAGACCAATCGTGCAGGAGTCACTGGGAAGGTAGGACCAGTCTCGTGGTTCTCTGTTAAAATCGCACCTGCACCGTTTTTGCACGTGGGTGAAGTTAGCCAAGTTGCTCAATCTCCCCAAACCTCCCCTTTTCCTCCCTCCGAGACGATAGTAATCCTTCCCCGAGGTCATGCTGAGGATTGAGCAACCCCCGCACCACACCTACGGAGTCGGCACGTCCCTGCACAAGTCCCAGCTGCCTGTGCGGCTGTCCCCTGAGCCCACAGACCTGCACTGAGCCGGACTGTGGGTTCCAGAGGCTGTTTGAGGCCCAGAGCATACAGAGAAGACCCGTGTTCTCATGAAGCTGCAGTCATGGCCGTATATAGATAATAATATATATACATATACATATTAATATATACAGCCCGGCCAGTGTGGCTCAGTGGTTGAGCGTTGACCCATAAACCAGGAGGTCACCGTTCAATTCCCAGGCAGGTTGCAGGCTTGAACAGTGACCTCCCACGGGGACGATGCTCAACCCACTGAGCCACACTGGCCGGGCTCCTTGTGCTGTCTCGACATCTCTGACCCTCCCGGGGTCCCAGAGTCTTAACCGTGACCTCCCATGCTCAGCAGACATGCAGGCCCCTCCCCAGCTAGTTCACCTGTCAGCCAGCCCAGCCGGGTCCTAACCCGGGGCCCTGTCCCTGCCAGCCCACACAGCCATTCACACAAGCACACCTCATTCTCCCGCAGGAATCAGGGGGTCACCTCACCCTCTTGCAACTGAACAACCTGCGCCCCACAGTCCTCGCCAGCTCGCTCCGCTCCTGAGTGCACGCTCTCCCCCCTACTTCCATGCGGCCCTCCCCAGGCTGTGAGCACATGTGACCATAAACTGCTGCCAGGCTCCTCTGCCCACTGGCAGGTGGCAGGTGTCAACCACTTCCCATTTCTCAGGGTGGGGTCCCCTCGGCCCCAGCAGCAGGGCGAACAGGAGAGAGATGAGAACAAAGACTTCAATGGCTTTTCTCATCAGTCAGAGCCTCGCTGCTGGCCCATTGGCGCTCTAACCTTCCGAGCTTCCGCTGGTGGATCCTGGGGGGCGGGAGGGGGGCTCCCCACACCCCTGGCTCCCAGCCTTTCCTGCCAGACTGTCTTCTTTCATCCCAGGCCTGGCCCGCAGGCATGGCTGCATCTTTCCTCATCTCCTGCCTTCGCCAGAGCCTGGCCGAGGACCTGGCACACAGTAGGCCTCCCTCCCTCCGGTGAATGTCCCCCTGGGGGCAAGAAAGGACCTTTCTCTGCCACCGGGCAAAGGCCAGCGCGTGGAATATTCTGGGTCTGATGCAACCGCTTGAAAACTCGCTTCAGGTTAGAGCCAGAGTGACCAACCCAGAAAAATCCCAGAATGGAAAATCTATTTTATCCCGGGCTTCACACAGGAAGAAACACACACACACACACACACACACACACACACACACACACACAGGAGGTCAGCAAGCACGGTTTTCCAGGTTCACATCAGCCAACGGATCCAAAGGACTTTTTTACTTTTTTTCTTTTTTTTTTTTTAACGAGGCCTCATCGGTTTGCTCCCATTTGCAAGGAGGTCCCTGTGTTTGTCAGAGACGTCTACCCCTGCCCGGCGGTTGCACAACCCCTTGGCACGGCTCGCTCTGGTGCTGGTACTCGCTGCGGGCGAGATTTTTATGAGGCTTGATCCTTGTCTTGACTGCATTTGATCGTTTCTCTCTGCGAGGCAGCGCGCACATGAAGGCGGACAGCGCCCCTCCGCTGGGGTAGGGAAGGGCTCCAGAAGGCGATAGATGGTCTGTATCGGGCTCAGTATCTACAAGGAATGCGAACAGCCCTTGCGGGAGGCCTGCGTGCCCCGGCACGTTGCGTGAACGGAGCGCCAGGCTGCAAGGGGCCCGGGCCTCTCCCGGAGCAGCCTTTGCGGGCAGCGGCAGCTTGGAGGAGCTGGGCTCAGCGTGCCAAAAATATCCACGAAAAATCTAAAATGAAAAATAAAGGATTCCCCCGTCCCCCTAGTCTTTGGGTCTGTAATGGGGTGCGTTTGGGAGCAGCTGCTCTTTAGAATACGTGGTCCCCCACGGAATATAGGGGCAGGGCTGAAATGACAGAAGGACCCTGATGTTTCGCCTTTTGTTCTTTTATTTTTTAATATATATATATATATTTTTTTAAATATATTCTTATTGATTTCAGAGAGGAAGGGAGAGGGAGAGAGAGATAGAAACATCCATGATGAGAGAGAATCATGGATCGGCTGCCTCCTGCATACCCCCTACTGGGGATTGAACCCCCAACCTGGGTCTGTGCTCTGACCGGAAATGGAGCCTGAAACCCTTCGGTGCATGGACAATGCTGCCACTAACTGAGCCACACGGGCCAGGACCATGATAAGAAACTCTTCAATGGCAGGCTCTTTGATGAGAGGGTGCGGGGCAGAAAACGTCACAGGCCGCTCTCACTGGCATTTCCTGACCCACAGGTATATATATATATATATATATATATATATATATATATATATATATGCCTAAGCCTTCAGAGAGGAGCAATGCCATGGAATAAATATGAATATGGTTACCATCCCTTTTCCCACTAGTATTTTTGAGTGCCTACTATAAGCAAACAACATTGCCACCAACTCTGTGAAGGAAATAAAGTCAGTTCAGATGTGGCCCTGGCCAGTGTTGCTCAGTGGATAGGCTGTCGGCCGGTGCATTGAAGAGTCTCGGGTATGATTCCTGGTCAAGGGCAGGACCTGGGTTGCAGGTCCGATCCGTGGTGGGGTATGCGTAGGAGGCAACCAATGGATGTGTCTCTCTCCCATCGATGTTTCTCTCTCTCTCCCCCTCCCTCCCTCCCTCCCTTCCACTCTCTCTGACAAGCAACGGAAAGGATAATTCAGATCTGGACTGAAGACAGATGTTAAGTCAGCTGCCAGTGAGGGTGATGGACCTACCTCAGGCTCCAGGGGAGTCCCTATAGGGGCCAGGGACAAGGTTGCATCCAGGGAGGACCCCTTTTAGGGAGGCAAAAAAATCCACCTTCTAGAGAAAGCTTTAGGAGCAGGACAGCTCAGCAGGTCATGTGTCAGGTCACACATGACAGCCCAGTCCTCACCCCAACAGGTGCTGGAGCACCTGTCTGCATCGCAGCCACAAATTCCAGAGCGTGTCACCAAAAGGGCCCAGGGGCAGTTCTCTGGAGGGGGCGGGGATGCGGTTGGGGTAACCACGGGGGCCCCACCTGCAGGTCACAGCTGTCCCAGGCCTCGGGAGAGCAGGCTGCTCACCACTAGCAGGTGCCACCTGTGGCTGCGGGAACCCGGAAGCCATGCCTTGCTCATCAGCTGCGGGGCGTTCTGGGAAGCATGTGCTGTGGGATGGTGGCTGGGGGGGGGGGGATGCTGGTGCTTCACATTGGGGACCAGCCTGGAGACGGGCTGTGGCCCCAGAAATTATAGCCACGGCAAGGACGTTTCTGTCCCGCGTGGAAACAGTGCCCCTTGTTCCTGCCACATCTCCCATCAAAGGACATTTTTTTTTTAAATCTCGAGAGGTGTGTTTATTTTCTTTGCTTATTTTTTTAAAATATATTTTTCTTGATTTCAGAGAAGAAGAAAGAGTTAGAAACATCAGTGATGAGAGAGAATCCTCCATCGGCTGCCTCCTGCACGCCCCCCTGCTGGGGATGGCAACCGAGATACCTGCCCTTGGCTGGAATCGAACCCAGGACCCTTCAGCCTGAGGGCTGATGCTCTATCCACTGGCCAGGGCAGCGATCTTGGGTCTGGGATTCTAGCTTACAGAGTATTTGCACAGATACATGCATGGAAGGCAACCAATCCATGTGTCTCTCTCACATTGATGCTTCTCTGCCTCTCTCTCTCTCTCTCTCTCTCTTCCCCTCCCTTCCACTCTCTCTAAACACCAATGGGAAAATATCCTCGGATGAGGATTCACAACAACAAAACATGTCTGGCTCTGAAAGGAACTTGGCCGGAGACTGCCAAACGGCCTCCATCCGAGCGGTGGCCAACGTGTCCTGCGGGGAATGTGTGACAATGGCAGTTTTCCCAACAGAGTGTCCTTGAACTTCAGATTCCACCTCCTCAATGCCACAAGGCCGCCGCCGCCGGCGGCTCCAGACGGGAGGCCGGGGCCGGTTTCCTATTCGGTAGCCTGGGAACTCCGGGGGGACTTCCTCCAGGTCCATTGCCTGCAAGGCCTGGGTCTTTCCCGATCCTGGGGGAGAAGAGCTCGGTCGAGGCCAGCGAGGACCTGGCGGGTCACGGAGCAGCGGGAAGCGGAGGCTGACATGCAGAGCTCTGAGCCCAACTCTGGGCTCCTAGCTGGGAGCCCGGGGCCAAGGACCCTCTTGGGATTCGCTTTTCTCATTTTTAGAAAGGATGTGTTGAACCAGGTGTCTTATGTAAGCTCTCCTGCAGGGCAAACATGCTATCATTTTATGCTTTAAAAAAAAAAAAAAAAATGAGGACTGGGTGAGCTACACTGTTGAGAATTTTTTAAGAAGACAACCTGGAAAAGTATTAGACACTTCATAATCTGGAAAACATCTTCAGGCCAAATGCAACTCATTAAAAAAAAAAAAAATTCTAGCCCGGCCGGTGTGGCTCAGTGGTTGAGCGTCCACCTATGAACCAGGGCATCCAGGTTCGATTCCTGGTCGGGGCACACGCCCGGGTTGTGGGTTTGATGTCCAATGGGAGGCATGCGGGAGACAGCCGATCCATGATTCTCATATATATATATATAAACACACTAGTAGCCTGGTGCACAAAATTCGTGTATGGGGGGAGGGAAGTGTCTCTCAGTCCAGCCTACATCCTTTCCAATCTGAGACCCCTATGCCATCGGGCCTAAACTGGCAGTCGGACAGCCCCCTCGTAATCAGGGACTGCCGGCTCCTAACTGCTCACCTGCCTGCCTGCTTGATCACCCCTAACCACTCTGCCTGCTGGCCTGATTGCTCCCAACTGCACCCGCCTGCCGGCCTGCTCACCCCCAACTGCCTTCCCCTCCTGGCCTGATCATCCCTAACCACCTCTGCCTTGGCCCCGTCACCATGGCTTTGTCTGGAAGAACTTCTGGAAGGTCTCATGGTCTAATTAGCATATTACCCTTTTATTAATATAGATATTTCCACCACCAGATATATACCTGTAACTATATATATATATATATATATATATATATATATATATATATATCTCTGGTGGTGGAATTTTCTTCCCTGTCTTTTTCAATTTCTGTACAATGAACAACACATTCTTTTTGTGATCTGAAAGAAAAAAAAAAAAAAGTATTTTGTGTGTTTTTCTTTTAAAAAACACACTGGAGACGGCAAGAGAGCCAGAAATAGAAACGAAACAACCCAAATTTTATTGTCACCGGGAGACCAGACGAAAGGCCCGGCATCCCACACGCTGTGGAACGTTGCGGGGCGTCAGGGGAGGGTCAGGATCTCATATGACACATCTGACAGATGGACTCACCACCCGTCCAGGGCCTCTCGGCAGCATCCGGGGACGGCGTTTCCAGGATGACTCACGGGACGGTGCCAGCCAGGCCCGGATCCCAGCCGTTTCCATGCCCGGCTCCAGCGCGGAGACGGCCTGACACTGCGGTCTCCTGCAGTCCTCACGCCAGCCTGGCCTCCGCATAATGACGGCCTGTTCGAGGCAGAAAGGGGAAGGAGGATGTGACTAATGACACGGGGAGGGAGGATGGGAATGCGACCAAGAATTACAGTGACTTTGCTGGTCGGGGCGCGCTGGCTAGGAACAGAGCCCTGTATTCCCAAACCCCAGAGGGTGTGGCCTGGCCCAGGCACCGGAGGCCAAAATGAATCGGTCCGCGGTGAGTGATGGAACTCGAGACTCAGGATGGGGCTACCGGCTGGTGTTGCGCAGTGGTTAGAGCACCGGTCTGCGAACCTGAGGGTTGCAGGTTCGATTCCCAGTCAAGGGGATGTACCTGGGTGGCAGATCCAATGCCCAGGCCCTGGTGGGCACGTGTGGGAGGCAACCAATCGATGTGTCTCTCTCACATCCATGCTTCCTCTCTCCCCTCTCTCTCTCTGCCTCCCCTCGCCATTCTACTCTCTCTAAAAATCAATGAAAGAATATCCTCAGCCAAAACCGGTTTGGCTCAGTGGATAGAGCGTCGGCCTGTGGACTCAAGGGTCCCAGGTTTGATTCCAGTCAAGGGCACGTACCTTGGTTGCGGGCAAATCCCTAGTAGAGGGTGTGCAGGAGGCAGCTGGTCAATATTTCTCTCTCATCGATGTTTCTAACTCTCTATCCTTCTCTCTTCCTCTCTGTAAAAAAAAAAATCAATAAAACATATATTTAAAAAAAATCAATAAAACATATATTAAAAAAAAAAAAAAAGCATATCCTCACTCATCAGGTGAGGATAAAACATGAAAACAAAACAAGTAACACATCATAGCCAAGTGGTGTTTATGGCAGGAATACAACGTTCCTTTAACATTGGAAAATCAAACAATGGAATTCTCCATGTGTACAGATTGAGAGAGAGAGAGAGAGAGAGAGAGAGAGAGAGAGAGAAACATCCATGATGAGAGAGAATCATCGATCTGCTGCCTCCTACTCGTCCCCCACTGGGGATCCAGCCTGCAATCTGGGCATGTGCCCTGATGGGGAATCAAACCGGTGACCTCTTGGTTCATGGGTTGACACTCAACCGCTGAGCCACACCGGCCGAGTACCCCTACGTCTCTTTTAACGCATGCTCTGTTGTGTGACGCCACGTGTTGGAAGAACTGAATTGGTTGTGGAGAGGGCTGCCCCAGGCCCCGCGTGGGATTGCTTGCTCGGGGCACTGTCTGTCCTGTGAACTGAGACGAGAGCCGAGAGCGTGATGGGTTTTGTTTTGTTTTGTTGTTGTTTTTTTCCACTTTGGCAAGAATCCGTCATCGGCGGGGCCGCGTCGCTTCTACTGCGTCCAGCCAACGGGTACACGCCGTGTTTGGCTGTCTCGGTGTTGGCCATGTGGAGACGGATGGATGTACTTAGGTATTTTCTGCCTGATTCATCTTTCATAAAGTTCCTCATCAATATTTCATCTCGTGACTTAGGCAGCCATTGACAATCACTGCGGGATAGATCCAGAGCCTCAGAAACAGCCAAATCCTTCGAGTCCAAAGGCTATTTCTAGAAAAGTAGACTAAGGGGGTATAATATTCTACGTAACAGAAGTCTGGGAACAAAGATCTTTCGGGCAGTATTATTGAAGTAGCAAAGGAGGAGGAGGAGGAGGAGGGGGAGGGGGAGGGGGAAGAAGAGGAGGGGAAGAGGAAGAAGAAGAAAGAGAAAGAAAAAGAGAGAGAAACAAAATTAAAAAGAAAGAAGAAGCAATTTGGTAACTCCAAAATATAGATGTACGGTTAACTAAATGGCTGTGAATCCCATAATGGAAGAAAGCAGGTATAGGATTCTGAGTCCTTTCTGGTTCTTTGTTCTTTATCATAATTTCCAGTTTTGTTTTGTGTTTTTTTAAAATAAATATGTCCGCTACTTTTATCATTTTTTAAAAAGTTATTACAAAGAGTTCTTAGCCAGATGGCCTGGTACAGCAAAAATCTGGCTATTTGAAAGTAAAAGTGAATGAAAAACATTTTTTTTCTAAGGTTATTTCTGGATCTAAAACTTCCTATTTCTCTGTTCCCTCTACTTAGCGACAACCCAGAGGCTTCCAATGCACATTTTTCTTCCAGGCACCAGTGCTTTGAGGGCAAAGTATTAAGAGTATCTCTGAGGGGGTGGGGAGAGAAAGGGGTGACAAGAGAAGATCTGACTTGGGGGTGGGGGAGGTGCACACAGAGCAATATAAGATCTTATAACACAGAAACCCACACCTGAAACCTATATGTTCATGCGGACCAGTGCCATCCCAGTCTAGTAAATATATATGTAAAAAGAAACAAATAAAAATAAAAAAGTCTCTCCGGTGTGTGGAAAGGATCGTTTTGGTAATAGGAATAAGACAGTGAGATCTTAGAATGAAAATGAGAAATATCTTATTTCTTTTGCCATTCGCCTAAAACACAGCTCTAATTTCCTATTGTTACTATTATTAAAAGAAAAAGAGCAAATACAGTGATTCTGATCCCTATTGGAATTAGTGCCTTCCTTTACACATACATTTTAATTTTTTTATGTTCTTGTAAAAAAATGCATAGATAATCTACCTATATACATCATTTCAAAAAAAGTTAGCATGTTTAAAATATAACATCAAGAAGAAAACAGAGCCTGGCTGTTGTGGTTCAGTGGTTGAGCATCGACTCATGAACCAGGAGGTCACCGGTTCGATTCCCGGTCAGGGCACATGCCTGGGTTGCGGGCTCGATCCCCAGTTTGGGGCGTGCGGGAAGCAGCCGATGAATGATTCTCTCTCTCATCATGGATATTATATCTCTTTCCCTCTCCCTTCCTCTATGAAATCAATATATATATATATATATATATATATATATATATATTTTTTTTTTTTTTTTTTTTTTTTTTTTTTTTTTTTTTAAGTGGGATCTGAGAATTTTGTAGTAAAAGGGGAATCATTTGTCCTCACATGAAAGCTGGAAAAGAAAGACTCAGAGAAATGAAAGCCCTCGAATTCAGGCACAAAATCTCCCCACGGGGAAAACAGTTGCTGTTCTAGAAGGAAGTTCATGGACCACGCAGTTGGGTGGGTGACTGAGTCCTCCTTCTGTGCCCAGGGCGAGTTCTGGCTGCCCCTCCAATTTGCCTGCCTAATTGGCCAAGCCCCGCGCAAACCAACCTGCAATTAGAGTTGTATTTTTAAATTGTCTAAGTTTTATGTGGCACTCCCCTCCCCTGCTTTCTCCTCCCCACCCCCCGCCCCCTTGCACAGTCTCGCCAAAATGCTGTTATTTGCACAGAGGAAATCCAAAGGGTGGGTTTAAAATTACAAGTCCCATTCTAAGTCAGAAAAAGGAAGTGGGTTCTGGGGAGGGGGGGAGGAGGAGGAGGAGGCCACCTCCGGGCCGGAGGCTATGCAGTTACCCCAACCTCAGGACACCACAATGCCTCGCACCTGGGACAGCCAGGTGCCCCTGGAACGGAGGAGTCCTGCTTCTGGTTTGTTCCGAGGGCGGGCGTTTTGGTTGGGGCTGATGGAGAGGAAGTTTGGTCCCCAGCTCCACAGCATTTGAATGTCAGAAACAGCCTGGCCGGTGAGGCTCAGGGACTGAGCATCTATCTATGAACCAGGAGGTCACGGTCAGGGCTCATGTCCAGGACCCCCAGTAGGGGGCGTGCAGGAGGCAGCCAATCCATGATTCTCATCATTGATGTTTCTCTCCTCCCTTGCTCTCTGAAGTCAATTAAAAAAATATTTTTAAAAAATGAATGTCAGAAATAGTCTCATTGCCTTCGCTGGTGCCACGTCCCTGACCCGCCCCCCACTGCAGGCATGACATTTTCTCTGTTCTCCAAGCGACAGGAGACAGATCCCTCTGGGATTCACGCGCCTCTGCTGGGATTTTCACACCATTCGCCATGTTAACATGAAGCAACAGCTGGGCTGAAGACAGCTGATAAAAATAGCAACCTCACCCTGCAAGCTCACTGCATGGAACAGAGGGGAACCAAGATTTTAATGACAACTCTTACCTTTATTTATTTTTAATATTATCTTATGGTTTACAGATACCCCGTTTTCCCTCCTTTCCTCCTCTCCTCTCAGCTCCTATCCCCCACCCAAGGTGATTACTTTTTCTGAGTATAGAGCTGTGTTGTTATGTGGTTGTTGTTTTTTTTTGTGTGTGTGTGTTTTTTAAAAATATATTTTATTGATTTCAGAGGAGAAGGGAGAGGGAGGGAGAGAGAAACATCAATGATGAGAGAGAATCATGGATCAGCTGCCTCCTGCCCGCCCTTTACTGGGGATGCAGCCTGCAACCAGGGCCTGTGCCCTGACCAGGAATCGAACCTTGACTTCCTGGTTCCTAGGTCGATGCTCAGCCACTGAGCCACGCCCGTTAGGCTATGTTGTTTTGTTTAAAACATCTGCTTTTCCAGGAAGAGCAAAGTGAGTTTATCTTCCCCCTACGTGATGTCTAGGAGAAGGTGAAGAGAGGTGGGCCCCTCCTGTGACTCCCTGCTCCCCACTTGCGGGCAGCTGGCACCTCTGGCTGTTTGCTGGTAGCTCACGGGGCCTGGCAGGGTCGCCTCTGGACGGCTGAGGTCACGGTGGGGACGCCGGTCCTCAAGGTGGCTGTGTGTTCCTGCAGGAGCTTCCTGCCCTCACTCCATCTTTCCATCCATTAGCGTGGAGCTTGCAATTGAACATTCTGACATAAAATAGCTGAGATGCTTGGCAGCCGCGCTAACCAGATTTGAGCGTTCCCTCCAGACGACGCTGAATTTTCATATCCTTGTGAATGCTTGCCACCTTCTTTTAATAACTTGAAAAAACAAGCTTCTCTCGGGAGCTGTGTGGCTCCAATTTTTCCCCCAGCCCGGCATTCACTGCGTTTGGAAGGACGGGAGGGGTGTGTGTATTTATAGAGCCCTGGGTGTACCTAGGTGGGTTACACTTCAACCTCTAACTTATAAAAAGGCAGCGATGTGAATGGACCTTAGAGAGATGTTATTAGAAGTCTAGTATTTTCTTCATTGGACCTTATTTTTCTCGTTCTAAGCTATGTGGTCATGTCACCACAGAATTCAATTTCTTTAAAAAGGGTATATTCACTAACTCTGAGCTGTGGGGTTTGAAAATAGACTTTTAATTAAAAATACATATATATATATATATATATATATATATGTAGAAAACTTACAAAGGGGAGGTGGTAAAGTGAGGGTTTCCTTCCTTCCTTTCCTCCATAGTGAAAAAAAAAATTGTCTTACTATTTACAGTTATCTTAGAAGAAAAAAAATTCTTCTGCTTTTTTTTATCATTGGTTTTTAGAGAGAGCAGAAGGGTTTTTAGAGAGAGCAGAGAATTGGCACCCCCTCCTGAGGGTGAGCATCTTGGCAGTCTGCTCCGCCTCTCTTGCTTGCTGTGTGGCTCGCAGTCCACCGTGTGTGCGTCCCGATGCATTGACGATGGATGAGATGGTGTTGGCAGGGCTGAGCCTGCTGAGGACACTCCTCAGGGTTCTGAGACCTTATTAGGAGAGCGAGCGTCCTTTCCATCCGGGACCCGCTGGGAAGACGGGTTGTGCTGCAGCCTTGAAGGCCGACCAGCCTGTTCCCATTTCCTGCCCGGAGCTGGCTCTCAGCACCACGCCGCGGTGGGGTCACGGGAGGGAAGGGCTGGCTGGGGGACCCCAGGCAAGACCCCTCTCGGGCCTCGTCTACTTCTCTGTGAATCAGTCCTGATGCTGCTGGCCGGCGGGGGGCTTCAGTGAGGCACAGAGGATGCAATGTAAAGCCCTGACCCCAGGCCTGGCCCGCAGGACGCAGCACGGGCCGAGTGCGTGCAGCTAGCGCTTTAAGGGGAGCGCGCACATCTGCCAACGTGTTTCCATCGTATTTATTTATTTCTATATTTCTCCCCTTCGCTCGGAGGAGGCCTCGCTCTGCTCAGCTCTCTGGATGCCGGCCAAGCCAAACCCACGCTTTCATCTCCGGGCCCCCGCAGCTGGCAGCCGCCCCGCGGGGCCTGGAGGCGCTGGAGTTGAGGCTCAGGCCGTCCTGGGCCATCAGGGCTGTCCTCGGGCGGCCCTTTTGTCCACTTGCTTGCATGTGAGACCGCTCTGGGCTGTGTCTCTGGTCCAGCAGAGGCCACGACTCTCTGCAGGCCAACGGAGGTCAAGGGGGAGGCCCTGGGCGCTGCTCAGAGTGGAAACACACACACACAAAAACCCATCTTCCCAGGAGAGTGAAGGAAGGAGCCTTGGACATTTGAAATGATTCTCTCTGCTGGGCAGAAGTTGACCCGCTGGTGCCGCCTCGGGCTCCGATAGATGTAGGGGACCCACCTACTGAGATCAGCACCAGGAGCAATGCTCACCCTGGGTTTCTTAGACGGCGCTTCTCAGACTCCGGCATGGATGCGAGTCCCGGGGGCTTTCTAAGATGTAGATTCCAGCCCTGACAGGTCTGGCTCCGTGGATAGAGCGTCGGCCTGTGGACTGAAGGGTCCCGGGTTCGATTCCAGTCGAGGGCATGTACCTTGGTTGCGGGCACATCCCCAGTAGGAGGTGTGCAGGAGGCAGCTGATGGATGTTTCTCTCTCATCGATGTTTCTAACTCTCTATCCCTCTCCCTTCCTCTCTGTGGGGAATCAATCAAATATATATTTTTTAAAATCCCCACCTGAGGGTGTTTTTTTTTTTTTATCATTGGTTTTTAGAGAGAGCAGAAGGGAGGGGGAGAGACACAGAGAAAGAAACATCGATGTGAGAGAGACACACCGATGAGTTGCCTTCCACACACATCCAGACCCGGGCTGGGGATCCAGCCTGCAACCGAGGTACATGCCCTTGACCAAAATCGAACGTGAGACCCTTCAGTCACAGGCTGGTGCTCTATCCACTGAGCAACACCGGCTACGGCTGCTCCCAGCCTCTTGCCACCTGTCACAAGGCCAAGTATCTTTGTGATGGTCAGAGACCTCCTTTCCCAGACTGCCTTGCAGTTGGGGCTCCGAGCAGGGCCTCGCCTCTGCCAGGCCCATGCACCGGCTCAGTGACGGGAGGAAAGGGCCGCGGTGACCACAGCAACGCTGGCGGCCGCCCCTCCCTCCCTCCGATCAGAGGGCGGTGGCCCTCGGCGCAGGGCAGTGCCGGGACTTCCCCCCCGGGCCCGGATCTGGTGTGGTTTGGCTTGCTGCCCCTCAAAGGGGGGTTTTGAACCTGCCCTCGAGGCTGCCATGGGTTGCTGTTAGCTGCCCGAAGTTTCTTTGAAGAACCCCCTTTTCTTGTAACCGAGCAGAGCTGGTTTCTGTTGTTTGCTACGCAGAACGTGGTGGCAGAAAGCATCTGTTTCCGGCCACCCGGAGGGATGTCGCATCCCCTGTCCCTGAGATTTCTTTTCTTTAAGCTACTGTCTTTGTAGGCCTGCAGCCTCTTCGCAGAAATGAAGGGCAAAGCATTTGAATTTCTAAGTGGATTTTTTTTTTTCTTTGTGACAGTAACAATACTCTGAAATAAGGCAAGCCTTGCCTGGCCGGTGTGGTTCAGTGGTTGAGTGTCGACCTAAGAAGCAGGAAGTCACGGTCCGATTCCTGGTCAGGGCACATGCCCAGGTTGTGGGCTCGATTCCCAGTGTAGGAGGCAGAAGACACATGATTCTCTCTCATCATTAATCCCTCTCTCTCTCTCTCTTTCTCCCTCTCCCTTCCACTCTGAAATCAATAGAAAGATTATGGTGATCTCTGAACACATAATAATCTGGCCAATCAGTGTGTGTGTGTGTGTGTGTGTGTGTGTGTGTGTGTGTGTTTTAGAGGCCCGGTGCATGAATTCGTGCATGGGTGGGGTCTGGCCAGCCTGGCCAGGGGGAGGAGACATGAGCGGTTGGCCGGCTTGCCTACTGGTCAAACTCCTGGTCCCAGGGACAATTTGCATATCAGCCTTTTATTTTATAGGATAGACACTAAGTGGCCAGATTACTGTGGGTTCAAAGATCATTACAATCTGGCCACTCAGCGTATTTTAAGAATGAAACCAGACTGTGAGGGCTGCGGCTTGGGGGCTGACCAGATGTGTGATGTTGTGACCGCGCTGGGCCCCTACTTTCTCTTTGAGGAGCGGCTGGTGCGGCCTGTGGGAGCCCTGTCTGCTGGCCCATCTGCCGCTGTGACTCTGGCTTGCTTCCAGGTGGCTCCTGCAGGGGTTTTTGAAAGGAGGCCCCGGTTTCTCGTCGCTCTATAGACTCACAACATGGCGGTTGGCTTCCCCCAGAGCGAGCGCCTCAAGAGAGAGGCGCTGTGCCTTATTGCATCCGTCAAACCGACAATACATGGTGGAAGGGAACTTCACATGAGCATGGATACTCAGAGGGGGGGTGGGGATCACCGATGGCCATCTTGGAGGCTGCCTGTCATGTTGCTTCCAGTCTAACCAAGAGGTCCCTGGTTCAATTCCGGGTCGGGGCACATGCCTGGGTTGTGGGCTCGATCCCCAGTAGAGGACATACAGGAGGAAGCCGATCAATGATGTTCCTGTCATTGAAGTTCCTCTCTCTCTATCCTTTTCCCTAAAAACCAATAACCAGCCCTAACCGGTGTGGCTCAGTGGATAGGGCATCGGCCTGTGGACTGAAGGGTCCCAGGTTCGATTCCGGTCAAGGGCATGTACCTTGGTTGCGGACACATCCCAGTAGGGGGTGTGCAGGAGGCAGCTGATGGATGGTTCTCTCTCATCGATGTTTCTACCTCTATCCCTCTCCCTTCCTCTCTGTAAAAAAAAAATCAATAAAATATACTTTTTAAAAATATAAAAAGGCAATAAAACATACCAGAAAAAGATGAAGACCTTGAATCCTATGCACGTGCTTGCTTTTCTCCTCCTTCTCGGTGGCTGTCCCTGACTGAGCCTCGGTTGCCATCACGTTCAGGCATGGTAGCTGGGAAGAAGGAGAGAGGAGACGGTGGGATGAGGACGGCCCAGCTCCAGACACCCGAACCAGCTCAGAAACCAGCGGGTGGGAGCCACATGGACAAGGGGAAGATCAGGTCACGGAGACGGGAGAGGTTTTCCTCAGCTCACACTCCGGAGAAGGAGCATGGAAGTGTCACTGTCCGACATCCAGTGGGGAGGGACGGGCCACAGGGCCTCAGGGGAGTCCCCCTCCCACAGGGCCGGAGGTGGGGATAGAGACTGGAGATGTTTGCAGCGGTTACATGGGCACATACACTGATCAACCCTCATCACCCAGACCACCTTATACCTTAATTTATTATAACTGAATGTTAAAAAGGATACTAAATATACTTTCCTCAGAGTTTCAGTCTAAAGCAGATTAGCCTGCCCGGCTGGTGTGGCTCAGGGGTTGAGCTTCAATTTAGGAACCAGAAGGTCACGGTTTGATTCCCGGTCAGGGCACATGCGGGCTTCATCCCCAGTGTGGGGCGTGCAGGAGGCAGCTGATCCATGATTCTCTCATCATGGATGTTTCTCTCTGTGTGTGTCCCTCTCCCTTCCTCTCTGAAGTTAACAAAAATACATTTAAAAAAATTAAATAAAACTGATTAACATAGCACAGAATTAACAGGCAAGTCCCAGAGGCTCTGTATACACCTTCACACACACACACACACACACACACACACACACACACACACACTCACACTCACACATACACACACACACACACACACACTCTCACACGCTCCCCTATAACCAAGGGGTGACCCCACAGTGCGCCCTCTCTCCCCAGGGGGCTGCAGGATCCCCCCACGACCACCCCACCCCCAATGGTCTCCAACTGCACTCCAGTCATCTCTGGCTCTAACCCTCAGCGCACCCTAAAGCATGGTTTGTGTGTGTGTGTTTCCAGCAAAACACGGATGCTTTGCAAACCACTTTCCCCTCTCAAGGCCTCCTCCCTCCTCGTTAGCTCCGGGCCAGTCAGGCTGCTTCATCAATAATGCAGTGCCCTCTCATCTCAATTATAAATGCGACGGCTCCTTGTTGGGAAGGACCGGCGGGCCCCTTTGGGGTTGCTTCCTCGTTCCCCCAGTCCGGCCAGCGGCCACCCTCCCCCGGCCCCGGAGGCAAGGCCGCCCTGGTCCTCCGAGCAGCAGGCTGTGTCCTGGGCTCAGTCACTCGAAGCCCCCTCAGTCCTGCTGCCTCTCTCCGGCCAAAGCAGACGTGGCCGCCCGCTCTCTCCCTGCAGCCTTCGGGTCTGTGTGGGAGGTGCCCGGTGCCCACAGTCCCAGGCAGTGGCCTTGTACACAGCATCCTGCGCACCATGTCACCGGCCTCAGGGGACGGAAGCGGCTGACGTCAGTGCCCAAATCTCCATGGCGCTGAGTCCCTGCCTCCTTTCCTGCAGGGGCTCTACGGCTCACACTCTCCACATATTTACCAGTTGGCACCAGTCAGGCCCGAGGGCGGCTCCCCGTCCCAGCTAGAAAAACTAGATATCCATAAAGCAGGGAGAGAGACAGGAACGCCGATGGGCTGCCTCCTGCTTCCCCCCTGCTGGGAATCACCCCTACAACCCAAGCATGTGCCATGACTGGGAATCAAACCAGGGATCTTTGGGTGTATGGGATGACACCCAATCCATTGAGCCACACTGGCCGGGTTCTAAGCCACTCGGTTTGTGGTACTTGGGTATGGCAAGCCCTAGAAGACAAACGCAGCTGTTCCATAAGAAGTCTCACGACGCCGAGGCCTCCATGCTGTAGGATCACCAGAGCCACATACATGTGCTGGTGACAGTCCCAGCTGAGTCAGCATCAGCCAGCCAGACATGTGAGTGAGGACATCTCCAGATGAGTCCCTCGGCTCTTGGTCTCCCCAGACATCAAAGAGCAAGCAGGTCCCTCTGTACCCTGCCGACGCATGGAGTCTGAGAACACACACACACACACACACACACACACACACACACACACACGCAAGCTCCGAGGCTCCACGCAGCAGTGCTCATGGAAGCGGTGTCCCGGCCGTGCGGCCGGCACTGGGGCTCCATGCCTCCGAGGGCAGTCTGCTCGGCGTGCCAGCTCAGCAGCCCGGTGTCTCCGGGGGTGTCTGGCCGGGAGGATCTTTGCTGAGTCTTGTCTCCAAGCGAGCACGGCTGGCCCCCGTGGCCAGGCGCTGGCTGACCCGGGAGAAGGACAGTCTGGCCTCTGAGGAAGCCAGCCACCCTCCCCGAGAACTTTCTTTCGGCCTCCAGGGCAGGCCAGGCTCCCAGAGGCAGCCGCCCAGTCTGACCAGTTCGCAGAGGGCTCTGAGCTTACGTGTTCCCACGGCCATTTTGCTAATGGCTTTGTGCACCTGAGTGCTGCCGAGAGGCGCAATATAACCGGGAGGTGTCCTGGGTTTAAGTTCTGGCTGTGCAGCCCGGGTAGTAAGGCTCCAGGGTTCAGCCATGACCTATGAACCAGGAGGTCATGGTTCGATTCCCAGTCAGGGGCACATGCCTGGGTTTCGGGCTCCATCCCCAGTGCGGGGCGTGCAGGACACAGCCGATCCATGATTCTCTCTCATCAAAACTCAGGGTCATGGAAGCCACCCTGGCCATGGCCAGGAGCCTGACCCAGGCCCTGTGTATCAGGTTCTGTCCACGCAGACCTTCCCCCTCCGAGGCTTCCTGCAGGTGAGACTCATCAGGAAGATGGGCCTCCCCTCCCCAGGTGGCCTCCAGGCTGGGCTGGGCCAGTCTGTCTTCCAAGGCTCCCCTCAAGCACAAGCAGGACTGAAGGGTCATGGGTTCGATTCCGGTCAAGGGCGTGTACTCAATCCCCGGCCCCATTAGTGGTGCATGAGGGAGGCCACAAGTCCATGGGTCTCTCTCACATCGAAGCTTCTCTTTCTCTCTCTTCCCCACCCTAACACCATCAATCAATGAAGCTAACCCAATCATCCAATAAAATCTAATCCAATCAGTCGATTTTCTCTAAGCCTATCATCTCCTTTAAACCCATCAATCCAGATAAAACCCATCAACTCCCTAATCTCATCAATCTAGATAAGCCCATCAACTCGCTAATCCCATCAATTTAGATGAACCCATCAACTAGTTAATCACATCAATTATTGAATTATATGTGTCCCTCAGCCCATCCTGCACCCTCTGTAATCTGGAATCCAGGACTGCTGGCTCCCAACCGAGCAACTTGCCTGCCTGTCGGCCTGATCATCCCTAATCACTCCCCTGCCAGCCTGATCCACGCCTAACTCCTCCCCTGCCAGTCCGAATGCCCCTCACTGCCCTCCCCTGCCAGCCTGGTCACCCCCCAACTGCCCTCCCGTGCTGGCCATCTTGTGGCGGCCATCTTATGTCCACATGGGGGCCACCCATCTCGTGTGTTGGAGTGGTGGTCAATCTGCATATTACTCTTTTATTAGATAGGATGTTTCTCTCTTTCTCCCTTCATATCTGAAATCAATAAAAAAAAAATGTATATAGCCAAAACCGGTTTAGCTCAATGGATAGAGCGTCGGCTTGGGGACTAAAGGGACCCGGGTTCGATTCTGGTCAAGGGCATGTACCTTGGTTGAGGGCACATCCCCAGTAGGGGGTGTGCAAGAGGCAGCTGATCGATGACTCTCTCTCATCGATGTTTCTAACTCTCTATCTCTCTCCCTTCCTCTCTGTACAAAATCAATAAAATATATTTAAAAAAAAAAATGTATATATAAATTTCTCCCTTCATATCTGAAGTCAATTAAAAAAAATTATATATAAACTTTTTGCAGCCATGCCTCAGTATCCCCCGGCCTGCTTGTAGGGATCTGCCTGTGTTCTTCAAGGCCACTTCCCTTGGTTCCTGGGAGCATCTCCCTTTCCGGGGGAAGGTGGCTTAAAATAACCCCCAGAATGCTGAGCCCTTTCAAAAGTTCACCGAAGGGAAGAAAAGAAAAAAAAAAAAAAGAAAAAGCGAGATTCCAGACAAACCTAAAGCGGCCTTGTCATTACCGGTTTTATTGTCCCGAGTGGCCTTGGGAGCCCTTGGCTTTGAAGCCTCGGAGGGTAGCAATTAGGCCCCTCGCGAACGGCGGCGTGGCAGCTGTCAGCCTTGCCACGGGGCACAGGGCTGCGCCTCCTTCCCCATTCTGTGGCCACTGGGTCGGGTGTCTGGACCCGTCTGGACAGACGGGAATGGGGGGGTGCGGGCTGGGTGAGCCCCACTCTTCACCCGCCTCCCTGAAGAGGGAAGGCAGATGGGGCGACTCAAACTGAGCCATCCTGCCCCCCACTCCGGTACCCTGACAAGCTTCTTGGTCTGGGGGCCAGATGGGATCGCTGCTCGGGGCTCCGGGGTGCTTGTGAGCCCCTTCCCCAGGCGCTGGCCCGGAGATCAGACTGCGGGGTGCCTCGTGGAGGGGGGCAGATTCTCGCTACACAGCAGGCAGCCTGCCTTGTGCAGGGAGGCGCTTTGTCACGAAAGAAAAAGAAAAAGAAGAAGGAAAAAGCTCTCGGGGCTGGCTGCAGGCAGGCTGCTGGCTGGCTGCGCAGCCTCCCGCTGCCCCACGCGGGGCACGGCTTGTCTAAATATTTGGCTTGATCCCGCTTTCTGATTCATCCTGTGCAGGAGCCTCTGTAATTCCACCGGCTGCGTGACTCAGAGGAGCAGACCGAAGTGAGTGCGGGGCGCGAGCAGCCACCCACCCGCAGGAGGCCAGGCCCGCAGCCAGCGGCCCCTGCTCCCCCGCTCCCCCACCCCCACCCCGCCTCCCGGGCTCCGGGGGAGATGCGGGCGCTCCCCGGCCTCGGGTCTCAGATGAAATCTCCTTTGTGTGAGATGATTAATGGAGCCCCGAACACGCCTGCGAGCGCTACGGTGTGAGGTGCACTTTGTACCTTTTCCAAGGTTTTTTTTTTTTTTTTTTTTTTTAATGCTAAATCCATTTGCATCTCATAAATTATAGTGGCTCCAAAATGAAGTGTGCCTGACAGCAGCAGGCAGGGTGTGGGTGCCACTGAAACCCCCCCCTTTCCCGCTCTCTGCTCCCCGCTCCTGCCACCCCCTCTCTCTGGCTCCGAGACCCTAGGAGAAAGCCTGCTTGTCATTCAGAGGAGGGGGGGGAGGGCGGGCAGCAGAATGACCTAGATTCCGAATGTGCCAGACAGGTAGAGCCTGCTGCTGGGCTCGGGGTAGCAGGACTGGAAGGAGCCTGCGGGAAGGGGCTGTCCCCGGTTCCTGCTGGGACCCGCCCTCCCAGGGAGGCCATGGCTGCCTCCTCTTTCTGCGCATGGGGCCCCTGAGCCCAGCTCCTACCCCCGCCTGGGTCCCCGGGTGATGCTGCCTGGGCAGGGGGTAAGGGAGGGTGTGATGGACATCAGGGGGAAGGTATTCCCTGTGCAGGCGTGTGGAGCAAGGGGAGAGGGCCTCTAAGGGGCAGGAAGAGGTAGGGAGGGCAGGGAGGACACCAGGGTCTCCAGGAATTAAAGCCGATGGAATCCCAAGCCGCTGTGTGGCCTTGGATAAGCAACTTGCCCTCTCTGAGCCTCTCTTACCTCATCCACTCATTCATTCTAAGCCTATGTTACACACACACACACACACACACACACACACACACACACACACACACACAATTGATTTCAGAGAGGAAGGGAGAGGGGGAGAGAGAGAAACATCAATGATGGGAGAGAATCATTGCCTCCTGCACGCCTCCTACTGGGGATCAAGCCCAAAACCTGGGCGTGCAACCTGACCAGGAATCGAACTGTGACCTCCTGGTTCCTAGGTCGATTCTCAACCACGAGTCACACCAGCCGGGCTCCATGCCTATTATCTGAGCACCCCTTCTACGTCAGGCCTAGCCACCCCCTCAACATCTACATTCTAGACGCAACACAAATAAACACGCAAGATGGTGTGGGACCGAGAGCCACAGGGCGCTGTGTGGGGCTGGCTGAGGCTGGGACGCAGAGGGGCTCAGCTTGGGAGACTGAGAAGGTGCAGAGGGGCAGGCAGCGTGGCGGGGGGGACCGGTGTCCCCGCTGCTGTTCCTATTATCAGACCCCGGAGTACACGTGGGGGGAAAGATGCTGCAGGACAGAGTGACGAGAAGCTGGGAGGAAGACGGCTTCAGAGCCGGGGTGAAGGGCACACTAAGCCACATCGTGACCGGCGCCCCGTCCCTTCCCGCCAGGCCGCCCTCCCTCCATCCCGGGCCCCCGAGGCCCAGCGGGCGGCACTTCACCCGAAAGGTCGGCCAGCTAGAGTTTCACGGGCGGGCATTCCAGGCCTGGGGCCCGCGCAGGGAGCGACCTGCCCGCGGTCAGGCCTCCAAGTTCCCGTCTGGGACCAGCTGCCCAGCCCAGTTGGCCTCGGCGGCTGCCAGGCAGGGGTGGGGCGGGCTGGGCTCGGGAGGAGGGGGGGGCCGGCCCCAGGCAGCTGTCCTCGCCACGAGAACCTGAGACGAGGGCAGGGGCGCCCCAGGCTCCCCGCGGAGGGGACACCGAGTGTGTGTGTTTAAGTGTATGTGAATGCACATAACGCGCACACGTGGAATTTACTGTGGTTATGTGTTTGCTATTCTGTTTCATGTGAGTTTCCTGAATGATGGCAGGGGCTGTGGTCTGCCCCCATTGTATGAGTACGATAAAAACAAGTCTCAGGGAGCCCTGGCCTGTTTGGCTCAGTGGTTAGAGTGTCGGTCCGTGGACCAAAGGGTCTCGGGTTTGATTCCCAGTCAAGGGCATGTACCTCGGATGCAGGTTCAATCCCTGGTCCCTGTCCGGGCGCGTGCGGGAGGCAACGAGTCGATGTGTCTCTCTCACATCATGTTTCTCTCACTCCCTCTTGCTCCCCTGTCCCCTCCCTTCCGCTTCTCAAAAGATCAAAGGGGAAAATATCCTTGGGTGAGGATAAAAGAAAAGACAATTTTGTGCTACTCTCTATTTTCTGAACCCTCTACAATGGACACATATTACTTCTGTGGTATAAAAAGCAGTTATATCAGAATAGCTTTAAGCACACACACATACCACAAGACTAAGGAGGCCCCATGGCAGAGGACAGGACAGAAGTTCAGACTGAATCCTCCTACCTCAGGGACGGCCGGAAGCCGAGGACACGGGGTGTCGCTGGCTGGCCCCTCTCCTGCTCCCGCTTTCGTCAGGCTCCGCCCCAGGAACAAGAGGAAGTGTCCCGTGCTCAGGGCTGAAAGAGAGTCCACAGAAGGAGATGCCCCTCTGGCCTCCCTGCCCACGCCGGTGCTGCCTGTACCGTGCCCCTGCCCCCGCGTGGCCGGGCCCCCAGGCCCCGCAGACGGTGGGTGGGCCCCATCGGAAGCCTGCACTCAGCACTTCCCGCCGCCTTCTCCTTCCTCTTCCCCTGGAGGAGCGATGGTCTCAGGGCCTGCGTCTGCCTCCTCCGGGACACAGTGTGCTCACTCTATCCCGTGAGCTGCTATTGTGTGTGTGTGTGCGCGTGTCTGTGTGTGTGTGTCTGTGTGTGTGTGTGTGTGTGTCTGTGTGTGTGTCTGTGTGTGTGTCTGTGTGTGGTGTGAATGGGTGTGTGTCTGTGTGTGTCTGCGTGTGGTGTGAATGGGGGTGTGTGTGTATGTGTGTGTGTCTGTGTGTGGTGTATGTGGTATGAGTGTATGTGTGTGTATGTGTGTGTGGTGTGTGTGTGTGTATGTCTGTGTGTGGTGTGTGGGGGGTGTATGTGTGTGTGGTGTGTGTCTCTTTGTGTGTCTCTGTGTGTGGTGTGTGTGGTATGTGTGTCTGTGTGTGGTGTGTCTGTGTCTCTGTGTGTGGTGTGTGTCTCTGTGTGTGTGGTGTGTGTCTCTGTGTGTGGTGTGTGTGTCTGTGTGTGGTATGTGTGGTGTGAGTGTGTGTGCGTGTGTGTATGTGTGTGTGGTGTGTGTGTATGTGTGTGTGGTGTGTGTGTGTATGTGTTGGGATGGGGAGCAGGGCTCCCTCTCATTTCCCACCGTTATTTCCAGCGGGGAAACAAAATGCATCGCGAACGGGCCAGGGCGCGCTCGGAGGCCCTGCCAGCACGGCTGTGCCCAGCTTCCTGCGCCGCGTGGCCAGGAGGGCGGTGGGGCCGGCCAACCCTGCAGGCAGCGCCTCCGGTGGGGGCTGCTGTTCTGCTGGGCACTGGAGGAGCTTCCCAGAAACGAATGGAAGCCGCCCTTGTACCTGAGGGAAGTTTAAAGGCATACAGGAAATGAAACCTCAGACTTTTACCTTCGGAGCGGTGAGCCTGGGCAGAGCTCTTCGTCCCCCTTTGTCACGGGGACCAGTCACGGGGACCAGTTCCGGCCACGCTGTCCCTGCAGTTTTGTTGTCGTCCGTTTGGAATGGGCAGGGGTGGGCCAGGGAGGGGCGTGTTCCAGCGCAGCTCTCTGACCTGGCGTCGAAGGAGACAGAAGCAGCAGGCGCTCAATGGATGCCTCTGAGGCTTGGGGTTGGCGTGGGATCCTAATAAAAGGCCATGTCCTGCCCGGCTGGCATGGCTCGGTGTCTGAGTGTGGACCTATGAACCAGGAGGTCACATCGATTCCCGGTCCAGCATGTCCCTGGGTTGCGGGCTCCATCCCTAGTGTGGAGTGTGCAGGAGGCAGCTGATCCATGAGTCTCTCTCATCATAGATCTCTCTCTCTCTCTCTCTTTCTCTCTCTCTCCTTCCCTCTCCCTTCCTCTCTGAAATCAATAAAAAAAATATTTTTAAAAAGGCAATGTTCGCTTTGAAGTTACACGCACTGAGCTCAGAGTGGTCCTTGGGCCTCGGGCCACTGTACAAACAGTGTTGGGGCCTTGAGCTGCCACCCTGACACGGGCAGCTGCTGGGGCCGTCGGACCCCAGCCACCTCGGTCCCTGGCTGGAACGGGGGCAGCTCACAGCCAGCAGCGAACATGCCACCTGCGATCTTTACCCTCTGACTCGGGGGGAGGGGTGGGAGCCGTGATGTCCAGTGAGGTCAAGGTCAAGATGTGGTCTTGAGAGTCACCAGCCACGCGCAGATTATCGGGTTAACGCAGGGCCGTCTGGACAGATGAATTACACCCAGAAGCCGAGCGGCTCCGTGCGTGTCCTTGGGGTTGACATTGAGAGGTTCAGTTATCGCCGGAGGAGAGGAATGCCTGCTTAATTCTGAGAGGGCTTAATTACCGCGATAAACGCCCCCGGAGTTTAACTCTTCCTGTTTCAGCGGGTGTCAGAACGAGAATTTCAACCTCAGCCGGGTGTGAGTGGCCTGGTGCCCTCTCTCCCCAGCCCTGCCGGGACCCTTGGGGAGGGTCCCTGGGGAGCAGAAGTCCAGTGTTTCAAATTACGCATCGTCTTCACTTGGGACTGTCGGGGCACTTTTGGTCACACGTGACAGACACTCACCCCAATAAGCCTATGACATTACTTAGGAGGAAACTGGGCACTGGCTATTGGGGGACCAAAAATCCATCAATCTGCCCCACTCCATGTCCTGGTCATTCTGCCTATATATCTATACTAATAAAAGGGTAATATGCTAATTAGACCAGGAGACCTTCCAGACGTCCTTCCGGACAAAGGCAGAGGCGTTTAGGGGCAATCAGGCCAGGAGGGGAGGGAAGTTGGGGGTGATCAGGCAGGCAGGCGAGTGGTTAGGAGCCAGCACTCCCGGATTTCAAGAAGGATTTCCAACTGCCGGTTTAAACTGGCAGTCGGACATCCCTCGAGGAGTCCCAGATTGGAAAGGGTGTAGGCTGGGCTAAGGGACAGCCCTCCGTGCACGAATTTTGTGCACTGGGTCACTAATATATACCTGGGTCAGGTATATTTTAAATTTATTTCTCTGGTTCCCTGGCCTCTACCTCATCCTGTGGTGTCTTACCCGCCACAGCAGCGGGCCTCCACATTTCCTCCACCTCCTCCCCTGCCCCTTCCCCTCCGCCCAGGACTCACTGCCAGAAGCACACACTGACCTTGGGACTGTCCTGGGCACTGACCCCCCAACAGCTCCTGACCACCTGCAGAGCAAGAGCACGTCACCATGGGGCCCTGAGCTTGCTGCCTGGCCCCACGCCCCCACTTCCAGTTTCAAATTCAGGTTCCCACCTGCCTCCATGCCACGGCCCATGCTGATTCTTTCACTTGGAGAACCACCCGATCTTGCCCGACCGGTGCGGCTCAGTGGTTGGGCATCAGCCTATGAACCAGGAGGTCACGGTTCGATTCCCGGTCAAGGGCACATGCCCGGGTTGTAGGCTCGACCCCCCGTGTGGGGCGTGCCCAAGGCAGCCAATCAATGATTCTCGTCATGGATGTTTCTATCTCTCCTTCCCTTCCCTCTCTGAAATCAATAAAATGATTAAAGAGAAAATCACCTGTTCTTGCTCTACCCATCCCCCTCTTCCGCACCCTTTCCCAGGGCCCCTGTCAATGTGTTTTTTTCTCTAAGCAGTCCCCCCCCCCCTTCCTCTCCCCCCTTCCGCCTTGGCAGCTGTGATTGGCAGGATGTCCTCGCACCCTGGGGATCTGACTGCCTGGATGGTGAGAGCCTGGAGGGCAGGGACTCAGCCTACCCAGGATGCACTGCCACTGCCGAGCCTGGCACCGTGACTGGGCGTCTCCTGAAACCCTGGCGCGCTGGCCCCTCCTGCCCCTCCGCTGGGCTCCCGGTGGCAGGGAAAATCCCGGCCGACAGAATTTCCTGTCCTCCCGCTCCCGCTCAGATCTTCTTTGTCCCAGATCCTTCCTCTCCCGGGAGCGCCTTATCTGAGGACGGTCCAGCGCGGGGCAGCCGGCCCGGAGGGGCCATCCTGCCGGCTTCCTGCCTCGGCCGCTCTGGATTCCAGTCAGGAGATCTGAGTTTGCAGCCAAGCTTTGAGTCGCTTCTCGGCTCGGTGACCTTGGCCGCGGCTTTCACCTCGGCTCAGCCTTGGTCTCTTAATCTGTAAAATAAAGGGCGTTCGTGTTCAGTACGGGGTTTGTGGAAAGGGAAACTATCAACCAATCTCCTCCCATGAAGAATTTTAGGTAAACCTGTTTTTAAATACGTTTTTATTAATTTCGGAGAGAGGGAGAGGGAGAGAGAAACTTCCATGATGAGAGAGGATCATGGATCGGTTGCCTCCTGCACGCCCCCTACTGGCGATCGAGCCCACAACCTGGGCTTGTGCCCTGACGGGGAACCGAATCATGGCCTCCTGGTTCATAGGTTGACACTCAACCACTGAGCCACATGGGCTGGGGGGATCAGCATCGGATTTATAACAAAACTCAGTAACATAGATTTCTTTAGATACACACATCAATCACGGCAGGCGAGGTGCCGGTGCACCGAAATCCCCCGGCTGGCCGCTGGGAGCGGAGCAGCTGCTTGGATGGGCCCCCGGGGGATGACGGATGGGTTTCCAAGGAGGGACAGGTCAGGTGGTTCCCAGGGGGAGGAACGTTGCAAAAATGTTCAGAACTTGCAGAGACGGTTCCCTGGCCAGCAGAAGTTGTTCTCCAGCGTCTCCTTCCGATCTCCACTCCCCACCCCTGGCCTGCGCCTCCAGAGGCAACTGCCTGCGTTCTGCTCCTGACACCTCCCGCAGCTCCGCTAATCAATTCCTATCAGAGACACGTCCTGCCCCTGGGGACCATCTCGCCTTCTGCCACCCGTGGCTTCGCGACCTGACAGTCAGGGCGGCAGCCAGTGATCACAGCTTCCAAGGTGGCAGCTTCCAAGGTTCAGCTGGTGCCGGGGAGCCTGGTCTGTGTGCCTCCCCTGCCAGTCACCCCCACCTGGCTTTCGGGGACCAAGCAAAATGTGGGGCTTGGCCCAGCTGGTGTGGCTCGGCGGTTGAGTGTCGACCTAAAGAACCAGGAGGTCACGGTTCCATTCCCAGTCAGGGCGCAGGCCCGGGTTGCAGGCTCAATCTCCAGGAGGGGGCATGTACAGGAGGCGGCAGGTCCATGGTTCTCTCTCATCATTGATGTTTCTCTCTCCCTCTCCCTTCTTCTCTGAAATCAATACAAATATATTTTAAAATTTAAAGAAATAAAGATGTCACCATGACGTTGGGCCTGAGCTAAGAAGGGATGGAGCAGCCAAGGTGCCAGGAGGAGTAGAATTGGGGGTGGAATGGGGAGTGATGGTTTGGGGAGGAGGCAGCGGGATTTATGGGCCCGGAGGCCAGGGCAGAGGGCCAGGCTGGAGATATAAAGTGGGAGGCATCAGCTGGCCGGGACATTCTTTCCCCGGCTACTTCATACCTGGCAGAGGCCCTGCTGCCCGGGTCTCCTGCTCACCTGCCCTCTCTCCTTCAGAGACAAGCAGCTAGTCCGGCTGTGGGCTCTGTCCCCACCAGTCGGGCCCCTGGGCTGGCGAGCTCTCTCTGGATTTGGGCCTCAAACAGAACTCTGATAACAGCCCCCTCCCGCCCCCTCAGCCCCACTCAGGGCTGCCCACCCACACGGGCCAAGTGTCCCAGCAGGAATGCAGTGGCAGCTGGGCCCGGGTCACAAGACAGAAACACCCAGGACACGTAGGTCGGGCTGGGAAGCGCCTCCTGAGAGGGAGAAGCCCAAACAGGCCACGGGGGTGGGAGTGGGGGTGGGAAGGGCGGGGGAGGGGCGGGCCCGGAGGAAACCAGCCCCGGTGACTCACCCTGCACTTGCGTTTGGCGCAGCCCCCACGCGCTGTCACAGAAAACAGAGTCCCCACGGGTTTATCTCCTCCCGGAGGAGGCAAGTCAGCAGTGAGAGGTGGCAGAGGAGGGAGGCCAGGCGCTCCTGCCGGGGCCGGGGTCAGCTGGGCGTGGCGGGCAGGGGACCGGAGCGTCCGATCCCGGGGTGGAGGCTCTGGCGGGCCGTGCAGGAGAGAGACCCCCACACTGCGAGGCCACACCGGCCAGATCAGTCCCGGCTCGCATTGGCCCGGGGCTGGTGGCCACAGGGGAGGAGGAGTGCCTGCAGAAATGGGGAGGGGTAGACAAGTTACAGATGTGAGGCGCAGAATTTTCGAGGCGCTGTGTGAACATCTCCATGGTGACGCTGAGCTGAGCGTTCAGCGGGAAGCCTGGGGGGGCACAGCACATGCCTGGAGTGCAGGCTGGACCCCCAGTGTGGGGCTCGGTGGCCCCCAGAGGTGTCTGTGCACATCTGCCCAGCCATCCTGGGGCCCTGACGCCAGCGCTTCCCCTCTCCCCCTCCCCCCCCCCCCCCCCCCGTCTCCCCTCCCCTTCTCCATCTGAGTGGCGGGAATTATGTCACAAGAGACGGGTTCCCGCTCTCAGCACAGGTGTTTGGGAAAACCCTGTGTCACACTTTAGAAAATAGGACCAGCCCTAACCAGGGTGGCTCAGTGGATGGATCATCAGCCTGCGAACTCAAGGGCCCCCGGTTCGATTCTGGCCAAGGACATGTACCTTGGTTTCGGGCACATCCCCAATGGGGGGTATGCAGGAGGCAACTGATGGATGTTTCTCTCTCTCATCGAGGTTTCTAACTCTATCCCTCTCCCTTCCTCTCTGTAAAAAAATCAATAAAATATATTTTTTAAAAAGAAAATAGGACCAGCCCGGCTGGCGTGAGCATCGACCCCAGGAACCAGGAGATTAAGGTTCAATTCCAGGAGGCAGCTAACCCATAATTCTCTCTCATCATTCTCTCTCCCTTCCTTCCTCATTGAAATTGGTAAAAAAAAAAAAAAATAAATAAAAATTTTAAAAAAATTAAAAAAAAAAGGAAATTGCTGGGTTGTCTGCTGCCTGTTGAGCCTGGCAGGGTGAGGACAGGAGGGCGGGGACATCAGGCCCAGAGTGGGGGCGTCACATCAGGCCTGGGGCAGGCCTGTGGGGTGAGTGTGTGCTGGGTCAGGGGCCGGTCCCCAGGACCTGGAAGCCAGGCTCGAGACTGAGGGACCTCCAGGTCAGGGGGCCCCTCCTGCCGCTCCACAACTGTTGGGACTTGGGATTGGGCTCAGCTGCCCCTGCCGACCACAGCCGACCACAGCCACTCATAGAGGTTTCGGTTCCTCACGCAGCCAGGCTGCAGCAGCCAGGGCTGGGTGGCCATGGGAGGGGCACGGGGGAGCCAGGCTCCGTGGAGCTCCGGGCTCTGCCATCCTCAGGCACCCGCAGCCGCCCCTGGCCAGGCCTCACTTCTGCACGGAGGCAGGAGGAGCAGGAAGAGCAGGAGACAGGGTGGTGACCATGTCTGGAGCCGGTCCTTCCCCTGAAGCCGGCATGCTGCCACGTGCCACTCACTGGTGAACTCGGTCATGTGAGGTGCCAGCTGCTGGGGAAGCTGGGGAGAGGGGCGGCCCGCGGCCAAGTCCAGGTGGTGAGGCAGAGTGGGGAGGGGGGCTGGCTCCCAGGCTGGACCTGCCTCCCCACCTCTCCTTGGCCACTCCACAGCGGGGTGAGTCACACCACCACGGGCTTCACAGGTCACAACAGGGCCTCCTGGTCCTCCCTGCCCCCTGCCGTGGCCCAAAAAGCCCAGGACACTTCCCAAGAGGCTGTGCCCTGGGGAGAGAGGCGCCGAGGGACACATCCCTGTGCCCAGAGCCTCGGGGTCTGTGACATTCCCTGACCACCCACTGGTGCTTTTAAGAATCAAATGAGGGCTGGCCAGTGTGGTTCAGTGGTTGAGCTTCAACCTATGAACCAAGAGGCCATGGTCAGATTCCCAGTCAGGGCACATGCCCGGGTTGCAGGCTGGATCCCCAGTGTGGGGCATGCAGGAGGCAGCCGATGGATGATTCTCATCATGGATGCTTCTCTCTCTCCCTCTTCCTTCCTCTCTGACATCAATAAAAATGAAACAATTCAAAAGAAAAAAGAATCACGTGAGGACGAGACAGTGGGCAGAATGGAAGGGTAAGAGCCTGGCCGGTGTGACAGACGCTCAGCCCTGGCTTGCTTTCTCCACGTTCCTCATACTCACCCAATCCAGGCCTTGTCTCCCTGCGCCCAGGATCTGCGCCCGCGTCCTCCTCGCTTCTGCTGCCCACCTCGAGCCGTTCCTGGACCCCCTGGGCTGGGGTGTCTGTCCCCACAGCCTCCGCCCCGCACAGCGGCCCAGCCTCCATGCTTGGCGGTGCGGGGCCCCCGCCGAGTCCTGGCTGCGTGGCGTCTGACCTTGGCCGCCTGTGGGCCGCTCCCGGTCGGTCAGCACTTTTTCACCTGTCAAGAGGAGATAATAACGTTACCTCCACTCAGGCACGGCCGGGAGGGAAGGCAAACAAAAGTCCCAGCGCCTGGCCAACCTAAACAGCCCTGGAAATGCTTCGTAATCAAAAGGCTTTTTCCCCCTTTTGAAAGCAGAAATGGAGGGAGGATGCGGAGGACTGAGAGAGGGCAATGCGGTCACAGCCGAGGGGGCGGGTGGAGAGAGGACCAGGGAGAGAGAGCAGGGCCGGGCACTCAGCAGGGGGCTGGGGGCAGCCCCCTGGGAGGCCGGGAGGTGCATCTGAGGTGACTGCCGGCTGAGGGAGTGAGGGCATCCACCTGGCCCTCAGTGACCCGCAGCCCTCCCTGGACCCATGAATCAGACACTCGGGGACACGCCCACCACGCTGAGTGAATGAGACACCCCCCCCACCCCCCCGGGGACCCTGCTGCACCCTCAGACACAGAGGAGGAAGGAGACCGTGGTGGCAGGTAAACTTCTCTTTCTTTTTAAAAAAATATTTTTTAACGATTTCAGAAACCGGAAGGGAGAGGAAGGGAGAAATAGAAACATCCATGATGAGAGAGAACCACGGATCGGCTGCCTCCTGCACGCCCCACGCTGGGGATAGAGCCCGCCACCCGGGCATGTGCCCTGGACCGGGAATCGAACCCTGACCTCCTGGTTCAGAGGCCGATGCTCCATCACTGAGCCACACCAGTCGGGCAGGTAATCTTCCTTGATTTACATTTTCACGCAGTTAGGACCACATCCTTCTCCGCCCCGCTCAGCACTCCTGGGGACCCCTTCCTCTGTTCCCTGCAAGCTGGTGGCCCTGACACCAACCTAGCCGGGAGGGTTTGAGTTCATGGAAACGACAGGACGGGCTGGGAAATCCGGGAGGTGGATGCCAGTTCAGAAGGAGGCTTTGCTCAGGGCTCAGGATGGCAGCATGCTGGAGGAGGCACCGACCAGGATAGCGCGGCTGGCCCAGTCCCGGAGACCGCCCTTCCTTCCTTTGCTATCCCCTCCGGTCCTGATGGAGGCGCTCCATGCAGGGCCGGGGGCCTCAGGGCCCTTCCACAAAAGGGGGGGCTCCCCTCGGAGACTCCCAGACCTCCTTCCGTGCCTCCCGATTCCCAACCTGGCACCGCAGTGCGGAGCTGGGCAGGGCGTGACGTGGTGGGATGCACCGCGCCTGGGATTTGGCCCCGAGGCCCAGACAGGCCGGGGTGCCGTCCGCCACCCAGCTCTGCCCGCCGTGGAGGCCACGTCTGCTAATGAGCCTGTTGTCAAGGAGCGGCTCCCGAGCCGGCAGCTGCCCTGGCCCGGCCAGGTGTGCATGGCCCGGGGCGGGCAGACGGCGGGGGCCGGCCGAGCGCCACTTGTAAAGGGTAATAACCCGGCGCGGCAGGGTAATCGCCGCTTCCCAGCAGGCAGACGTGATCTCATTAGCCATCACCAGGAAGGCGGTCAGGGGAGGTCTCCCCGCTCCTTCAAAGGGGAGGCACCCCACACTAGGGAAGAGCCGAGCTCTGAGGGGGGGTGGGTAGGCACAGAGACTGGGCATCGTGGCCAAGAAGATGGACTCGGGGGCAGTGCTCCCTGAGCTAGTATTTCCGCCTCCCTGCTGGAGCTCAGGCTGTGTCCCCTCCTACGGGGGCCAGATGAGCCCCCTCCGCTGGGAAGAGCTGTGGCCCAGGCCATCCTGTCACCCTCTCTCTCCTCTCTGAGCTCCTGTGCTTCTGTCACCTGCACCCCCAGGGTTGGAGGAAAGAGCTGCCAACGCCTGACAGCACAGGGAGGCCTCAGAGTTGCAGGTTCCATGCTTGACACGGCGGCCAGTGTCTGCTGTGAGGCCTAATTCTAGTCTCCTGGCCTCTCATCCTTCCCAGCTGTCAGTGATCTGTTTCCAATGCAACGCTGCTTTGGACATCCTGGTGCGAGCTACTCCCCAGAAAGATATCCGTGCCAATAAACGTGTTCGATATCAAGAGGTCATGGGTCCTCTGAAGTCCACCCGGGGGTCTTCCATGGCTTCCCTGGTGCCCAGCAGCAGCATCCGGGGCTTGGTAAAAAGACAGATGTCCAGCCCGGCTGGTGTGGCTCAGTGGTTGAGCGTCGACCCATGAACCAGGAGGTCACGGTTGGATTCCCGGTCAGGGCACATGCCCGGGTTGTGTGGGTCGATCCCCAGTAAGATTTCCGAAGGCCATCTGTCTTGAAGAAGGCTCAGCTTCCTCATCCTCCAAGGGGAAGCCACGGACACTCTTTTACTTGGGCCAGAAGGTACTTAAGGGAGTGTCTTGAAGGGGGCAGTCGGCCACCAAAGCACCCACTGCCCTGCTCCCTGACTTCATGCCCGGCGTCCGTGCGGTCGGAGCTGGTGGGGAGGTCACGGCCGGAGGAGAGACTGTTCCTGGCCAGGGTTTTGGCTCTTAGCCTCTGACATGGGTTACTCATCTTTTCCATGCCAAGAGCCCGTGAGGAAGCGCATGCATGATGAAGATGGGGGGAGGGGGTGTCTTCCTCCATTGCCTTTTTCAGAAGCAGGAGAGGGGGACACACGGCTATTATTCCTTTTTTGTTGTTGTCAACCCTCACCGGAGGATATGTTCCCATTGGTTTTTAGAGAGAGTGGAAAGGAGGGGGAGAGACAGAGAGAGAGAGAAACATCAATGTGAGAGCGACACATCAATTGGTTGCCTTCCGCACATACCTGACCAGGGCCGGGAATCGAGCCTGCAACTTTGGTATGATCCCTTGGCCAGAATCAAACTCAGGAGCCCTTCAGTCCTCGGGCCGACGCTCTATCCACTGAGCCAAACTGGCCAGGGCGGCTGTGACTGTTTTTGATCTTTACATGTAGAGCAGATGACAGCAGAATCATTTTGATAGTTCATCAGCGGTTCCCACATTCCTTTTTGTAGTCAAGCTCCAGTGAGAGAACTCCTGCAAAAAAAAAATCAACTCCATGAGTGAGGGGGGGAAAAATAGTGACACAGTTTTTCCACTGCAAGTCACAAAGACAGGATCTTGTGTGAGTCCAGGGAGATGCTGAGGGGTGGTGACAGTCAAGGGCAGGGGTGGGGGCGGGGGCAAGACAAAAGTTGGCACGTGTCCGCTAATGAGCAGTGGGGGGAAAAGGACGCCAAGTTCGTCAACAAGGATGAGGTGCAGCCTCAGAGCCACGGCACCGGGCACCGGGGAGGGGGGCCTCGCCTGCAAATGCTAAGCTGGGTGTTAAATTGTTGTTGGGAACTCGAAGCAGCGACCTGGACCACTAGCTCCTGGGGGAGGCGGCATTCCCGGGGACCAGCCAAGTGTTGCACGGACGTCTGGGTGCCAGGCCCCCCTCTTGCGACGGACACGGTGCCACCTCTCCCGCTGCCTCGGGTGACCCGTCTGAAAGCGACCTTTGATGGGTGGGTTTGAAATGTTCTCTAAGACAGGACGGTGAGCTCCGGCCGGTTGCTCAGTGGTTAGAGCACCGGACTAAAGAGTCTCAGGTTCGGTTTCCAGTCAAGGGCACGTCTGTGTCGGTGGCAGGTTCGATCCCTGGGCCTGGTTGGGGCGCGTGCAGGAGGCAACCAGTCGATGTCTCTCTCTGTCTCTGTCTCTGTCTCTCTCATTGATGTTTCTCTCTCTCTCTCTGTCTCTCCCTCTTCTACTCTCTAAAGATCAGTAGAAAAAAATTTCCTGGGCTGAGGATTCAAACAAAACAAAACAGAAAGCAGCCAGGAGGCGAGGGAGGAAGCAGGGCAGTGTCCACAGAACACACCCAGACACCGGGGAAGGGCGGATCCGCCCAGGGATGCACTCCAGGGTCCGGATGCACAGAATTCACCCGTCCCCAGGCTGGCCTCTGGGGAGTAAACAAAGGCCTCGGAGGTGGGGAAGGAGTGAGTGTCACTCAATCCCACTTTGCCATAGGAAAAAGGCCAGGCATGAACTCCAGAAATGAACTGAATGGTTACTGTACAGATTTAAAGGAACCTCATTAACGCACACAGCCCAACTCCAAACAGGACACCCCGAGAAGTTAGGACATTAAGCCTCATCCACCCGCTCGGGTCCCCGGCGGGACTCCCTCTCTCCCCACCCACATGCTCCCTCCCTTCCTGGGCTGGCTGTGCAGAGAGAAGGTGTCTCAGCGGACTCAGCCCTGAACTTTTCCTTTCCTCAAGTCCTCACACCCCACCTTCTCCCTGGTGGTCAGCCAGAGGCAACCGCACCCTCATTGCTTTCAGAAGGAAAGTTCGAGAGAGAATTAAAAAACAAGGAACAGGCAATGTGCTTTAAAAAAAAAAAAAAAAATCCACGGCGGCCCAGCCAGTGTGGCTCAATCAGCATCAATCCATGAACCAGGAGCTCACGGTTCGATCCCCGGTCAAGGGCACATGCCCAGGTTGTGGGCTTGATCGCCAGAAGGGGCGTGCAGGAGGCAGCTGATCCATGATTCTCAGCATCGATGTTTCTCTCTCTCCCTCTCCTTTCTTCTATGAAATCAATAAAATAATTTTATGTTTTAAAAATGTATCGCTGAGACTCTGTGCAAGGGATGGAAAACCTCACTTCCAACAGGCTTAGGCCAAACAGAATGATAATAATAATAATTTCCATCAGACATGTCTGTGTGGTGGGAACCGTTCTGAACTCTCCTTTATAGGTGAGAAGATTGAGGCAGACTGTGGTTGGAACGCCTGCCCAGGCTCAGAGGGCTGATGACGGGGCTGGGAGAGGACGCAGACGGCTTGGCGCTCTCACCTGGGGCCAGCGGTGGTGACCCCTCCCATCCCCCTGGGGAGCTTGTTAAAAATGCAGAGCCCCAGGCCCCTCCTGACTCCTGCTGCTCATGTTCTGCTTCAACTTCTAACAAGGTCCCAGGTGACTCAGTGTCACGCTCTGGGCTGGGACCGGAGCCCCAAAGAACTGCTTATATTCTATCCGGCCTTCTCAGTCCGTGTGGCGGCCAGGCAGAAACAAGGCTGGCTGGAGTCCTTTTGTTTCCTGCTGAACATCTAGCACCTAGAACAGGGACTGGGTATTGTGCTTACTGAGTGAATGAATGGAGGGATGAATGAATGGATGGATGGGCGAATGAATGAATGGATGGATGGATAAATGAATGAATGAATTTGGGTACCCCTGAGTTAGGTTCTAGGCTCAGAGCTGCCTTGCTGGAAGGTGGGAAGGGAGCAAAATCCTCTGCTGTGGGGACTGCCCATCATTTGGGAGGATTGAGGTCCCTCCTTAGTAGAAGTAACGAGCAGAGGTCACATTGTCCAGTGTGGGCTCACATCATCAAAATGCCCGAAATAGCCCGGCCAGTGTGGCTCAGTGGTTGAGCATCGACCTATGCACCAGGAGGTCACGGTTCAATTCCTGTTCAGGGCATAAGCCTGGGTTGCACTGCGGGCCCCAGCAGGAGGTGTGCAAGAGGTAGCCGATCCCTGATTCTCTCTCACCATTGATGTCTCTCTCTCTCTCTCCCTTTCTCTCTGATATTGGTAAAAATATATTTTTTAAAAACAACAACAACAAAAAAATGCCCGAAATCTCCCAGGAAACAAAACCTTCCTCACCAGCACCCTGTGCTGTTTTGCTGCCCCTCACATGTCAGCCGCAAGGCACACACCTGGGGGGTGGGGGTGGGGGGGACCTCGGCCCCTTTCCCCAGCCTCCGTGGATGCTTTATTTCTGTTCCGTGGAAAACCCTCAAAGGCCCCTCTCTGAGCGCTGAGGGAGGCGCGGAGCGTTTGAACCGTTGGACGGGAATTGTTATGCGCGGGCGTGAGAGGAGGAATTATTCTCTGCCCGGGCTGGGGCTGGCCCGAGGGAGAGGCCAGACACCCCGGTGGAAAGCGCTCCCCGCTGCCGCTCTGGGGAAAATCAAAGCGCAACCGGCCGCTCGCGCCCCCCCCCCCCCACACGCCTGGCCTGACCCCCGCTTTTCATGTGCAGAGGCCACGGGAGGAGAGGAGGCGCGAAGCCGGCACAGGCCCCCAACGGGAAGGCTTCAAATGAAACCGTTTCGTGAGGACAATGCTCTCTCTTCTTTCAACAAACGGAAGTCTTTTTTTCCGGGGAAAGACTGGATGCGGGCTTTCATCCTCAGCGGCCTTTATTTGGGGTGCCTCTCCCCGGCACCTCCTTTCTTCATTTCAGATCTCACAGGCCGGGGGAGGACAGAAGTCGCCTGCCCGCCCCAGGTGGGCAGCTGTGGCCTGTGTGTGTGGGGGGACACTTGGTCTTGGGGGTTTGGGGGGGATGAAGGAGGATCTGCTTTTATCCGGGCAGCACGGGATAAGGTAAGTCCAGAAAAATCATGGTTATGTCAGATGAAAACATTTTCCTCCCCGTCCCTTTTCCCAAAAATGTAGCAACACCCTAACTGGTTTGACTCAATGGACAGAGCGTCGGCCTGCGGGCTCAAGGGTCCCAGGTTCGATTCCGGTCAAGGGCATGTACCTTGGTTGTGGGCACATCCCCAGTGGGAAATGTGCAGGAGGCAGCTGATCGATGTTTCTCTCTCATCAATGTTTCTAACGCTTTCCCTTCCTCTCTGTAAAAAAAAAAAAAAAAAAAAACCATAATAAAATATATATTTTTAAAAAGTAGCAAAAGCTCATTTCTGAAGTGACATCTCATTCGGAGTTCTAATATAGAAAACAGGCAGGAACTGAGCTGCCTGGTGGCAGTTGGGGTGCGTGGATGGGGTTGGGGCGAGGGGCAGCAAGCCCGCCTGATTCCTCCTCTCGCCCCTCCATGGCGCCCCAGGGTTCTAGGAACCCCAGTTTGAGCATCACTCCGAAGGCCTGCTCCTCTGTGGACCTCATTCTGAAATGGGGAATGGAGCTATCAGCGGGAAGCCCCGTCCTCCAGGTGCCAAGGAACCTGGTGCAGGCCTTGCAGTTAGTAACCCTGGGCGGCATCCCAGGGTGGGGCAGTGAGGGGTCTGGCCGAGGGGAGACAAAAGCTCAGCAAGCCTGGCAGACCTGCAGGCATGGGGAGGGGGCGTGCAGACCCGGGGAGGGGGGTGCAGGCCTGGGAAGGGGGGTGCAGGCCTGCAGAGGCTCCTGGCAGCTGGGTTCCCAGTTCTCTGCATCCCTGTCACCCTACTCCTCCCCTGCTGCCCCCCACACACACTCTGACAGGCCCTCACACAGAGGTGGCTGCTGTCTCAATGCCCCTCCCCCACGCACTTGAGGCTTCAGGCTGGCACACCCCGCAATTAGAGCTGCTGTTTCCTTGGCTCTCCAGCGCCTGCTGCCTCTCCCAGGCTAATTGCTGGGTTCGCCCTTCACCGTTTCCCACTTCCCCGCAGGAACATGGGGGCCCGGCCCCCTCCGCCCCGCGCCGGCTGTTCCAGGAGCCGCAGAGGCAGGAGAGGAAGAACCCAGGATGGTTTCGGCAAAGCATTTCTCTGAGCCCAGGAGAAGGGCTCCTTTGTGGGCCACTCACACCTTCCTTTAGACTCTGCGCCCTGGCTGGTGTGGCTCAGTGGATAGAGCATGAGCCCTCGGTCAGAAAGGTCCTGGGTTCGATTCCAGTCAAGGGCATGTACCTCGGTTGCAGGCTCGATTCCTGGCCTTGATCTGGGTACGTGCAGGAGGCAACGAATGGATGTGTCTCTCTCTGCCTCTCCCACTCTCTCTAAAAATCAATGGAAAATATCCACGGGTGAGTATTCACAACAACAACAAATAGCAATAACAGCACGGAGTCTGGTCCACGGGCCCAGGGGGCGAGGGGCTGGAGGCTTCGCATGTGTGACCAATGGACTTGTTTATGATCCAAATATAAATAAACCCTTTGTTAAAAAGGGACAGAGGCCATTTCTGAAGTGGGCCCAGAACATGAGCCCCGCTGAGATGGGCCTTGCTCTTCCCTTGCTTGGCCCCGGGGAGCTGCGAGGCGGCCGCCACGGGGCACCGTGGGGCGGTGGCAGCGTCGGTGGCAGCGTCAGACACGAGGCAAACTCTGGCTGCGAGCAGGGCCCTGCCGTGGCCTATGCCCTTGGCAATGGGGTGCCTTCCCGGCCCCCCGCCCTGTTGTAGGGAAGGAAGATGGAGGGTGTCGGACTGCTGAGCCCTCCAACCAGAGAAAGTGACTAAGGGGTCCCTGCCAGGGGGACAGTTACCAGAAGCCCCCCCCAAGCCTGGCGGGGAGCACTAGCTCGGGCAGGGACAGGTGGAGTGAGCCGAGATGGTTCCCATTTTCCAAATGTTCCATGTTAACTGGACTCCCGGGGGTTAAATCTGCCCTCCACCTGGCACAGGGGCCCGCTGCCCGCGCCGGCCAGGCTGGTCTCCCCCTCCTTGCCAGGGCCTGCCCGGCGTGTGGCCTCTCGGTCTAACCCAGACGGAGGTGGGGGCGGAGGGAGGAGAACCGGGCCAGGAAGCGGCAGAAATAGCTCTCAGGGGGCGGAGGGCGTGGTGCCGCTGAGGCCGCACACCCACGCGGGGCTGGGTGCGGTGGCTCCGTCCTCAGGGCCGGGCCGAGGGGATTTCTCAGACGCAGGCGCTCGGGCCGGGAGCCGGGGCTCAGGGAGGTCCCGCCCCATCTCCGCCTGTTTCCTCTCACTGTTCTGGGCCTGGCCGCTGGGAGGGGACCGCAGCGTCCTGTTGGGGTGCCGCTGGAGAGGGTGGAATTGGCCAGAATGGTCTATTTTTAGCCCATGTGGTGGCTTAGGGGACAGAGAGAAGGGCCCCAGGGAGCCGGGCAGGGTGCCCCTTGCCACACACACTGTCCGGAGCAGGGTGGTACCCACCTCGTTGGGTCCTGGGGATGAATCCAGGGCCCCCCATGGATGCGCCCCCCCTCATGGCTGGGAGATGACAGGTCCCTCCTTCAGGGTGACCCCACTTCAGTGTGTCACCCCTGCCCGACCCAGACCCCTACAACTGTCTCCCTAGCACGAGCTGGAGTAGATACTCACGACCCTCCCAGGAGATGCTGTTTGGGGTCAAATCGGTCCTAGGGGTCCAGGGTGGGGGACAGGGTAGGTTGTTGGAGAAAACTCCAGTCCTGCCTTTTTCTGTTGTTGTTAATATTCACCCGAGGATATTTTTCCATTGATTTTTTTTCAGTGAGCGTGGAAGAGAGAGGGAGAGACAGAGAGGAACGTCGATGTGAGAGAAACACGCCAATGGGTTGCCGCCTGCCTGAGTCCCCACCGGGGCCCGGGCCGGGGAGGAGACTGCAACCAAGATACGGGCCCTTGACCCGAATCGTACCCAGGACCCTTTAGTCTGTAGGCAGATGCTCTACTCACTAAGTCACACCGGCTAGGGCCGGTCCTACCTTTTGATGAGGCATTGATCTGGTCCCCTGCCTCCCTCGGGTGGGCCAACTGCCTTCTCACTCATGTCCTGTCAACTGCGGCCACAGGCTCAGTCTCCTTATCTGTCAAGTCAGGGAAAACTGAGTCATACCTGCGTAGGGAGGCTGCTGAGAAAAGGATCTGGCCCTTCCAGGGTCCGTGGCGTCGCCAGATGACACAGGTGCGGAGACACTGAACCCACTGCGAGGTGACATGCCCAAGGTCACGTAGCCAGCGGGGGGGCTGGTCCCGCGCCAGGAAGCCTGCAGGAAATAGATGGGACGGAGCAGCATTGGTCTCCAGCCTCCCCCCAGCGGGAGCGGGCTGGAGCCGACCGCGCCACGCAGAAATCGATGCGCCGGAGGCTGTTAAAAACCACCTCCCCATCGAGCCTGCCGCTGGCCGGGAGCCGAGGGATGCTCGTTTCGTGGCCTGGGCAAGAAGCTTAGGACACTTAGGGCTGGTCCCCACCGAGTGTGTGGGGTTCAGACAGACCAGGAGGCGGCAGGGCTGGGCTGGCAAGGTTACGCACGTACCTCTCAGCTCCCTCCTTAGCACTGAGCATTGGGGGGAGAGAGGGGGAGGAGGAGGGGGAGAATCACCTTCCCCTGGGACTTGGCTAAGGCCCAGCAAGGCCCAGGCTCGGGGCCAGACCTGCAGGCCAATTTGGCACTTGGCCTGAGCTACAAAAGTCCCAGCTCCCCGGGCAGGGAGGGCGCTGCTAAAGCAGCTGGGCCCACTTGGGGGCAAGGGAGCCGCCGCCTCCACCCAGCCCTGCCATCCCTCCTCCATCCGAGGCCCCTCGGTGGGCGTTGGCGACTCAGGAAGTTCTGGTTTCTGGGAGATTCTTGAGCCTCCAGCGACCTGCTCCTGAAAACAATGACAAAAAGCCTTGGGACAAGGCTCCCCCATCGCAGGCGGCCGGGCCAGGCCACAGCTGAGAGGGAAAGGTCAAGTGCGTGCTGGGCCTCCTGCTGCCCTGAGCAGGTGGCTGCTGGGCCAGAGGGCCAAGTGGCATGGCCTGCGGACACAGGGGAGCGGCAGTGACCCACAGAACAGCCTGGGCCCTAGCTCTGATCCAGGCTCCTGGGGGCTCATCTGGGGTCCTGCCAAGAGGCCGTGAGGACAGCCCGGGTGCTTGCGAGGGAAGGAGGAGAGTGTGTGTCTTCCTCCACTCCGTCCCTGGGCCGAGTTTCCCATCAGCCTCCACTGGCTGTGCGCAAAGGTGAGGCCGTGACAACAGCCATGCACAGGCCGCGCGGAAAAGCTCAGAAGCAGCCAATCCTCTCGGGACCTTCCTGGGGCCGGGGAACCACAGGCTGTGGTTTAACTGTGTGTAAACAGCATCCAGCCGTATTACATGAGTAAACATGCTAATGTGAGGAGCGGATCTGAGCGGAAGAGCCTTCTCCAACGAGCTGGGTGTCCTGCCCACGGGGCCGCGGGCGCCTGGCTCTGGCCTGGCTGCTCGCCTGTGTCCTTGGACGGCTGAGCTGGGGGCCAGGGCGGGAGCGGCCGTTTCAGGCCGGTGTGCAGGGGGCATGGGCTGTGCTGTCCGGGGGGTGGGGGAAGTCCTGATGGCACAGGACACATTTCTATCCCTTCCTCCATCCCAGCCAAGACTTTCAGGCCTCAGCTCCCCCTTTAAAGAGTTTCCAGCTCCCTGTCCTCCTGGATTGAAAAATGCTTGGAAATGCGGGAGCAGCTCAAGGCTGGGGCTCTCTAAGGCGCCGCTTCCTCCCCCGGGCAGGGAACGCCTGCAGGGGAGGGGGCGGCCGGGGGACTTTGCAGCTGTGTGACCTTGAGCGAGGTAGTCCACTCATCCGGAGGGTCAGCAGGCTGCCCTGAGAGCCTGGGAGAGGATCGTGAGATGAGATTAAGAGTGCGTGCCCTTGACCTGCATGGCTCAGGGTCAAGCTGGAGGCAGAGACTGTCCTCGCTAGGCAGAAGGGGTGAGGCTTTTTCGGGGGTCCTTAACCAGCTCGTGAGGGCTCTCAATCACTCTGGCAATCTGCAGAACCCCATGCCCTGGGTCTCCTCCGCTTTGGCGCCCCCTGCAGGCTCGGTTTCCCACGGGCCTGTCCAGAGCCCTCCCTGGGAAGCGCCAGGAGGTAATGGCCCTCATTCTGACCTCAGATCTCTGCTTTCCCACTTCCCCGTCATGAGCACAGGTGCCCTTTGCCCCCTGACCATGTGATGACCGCTGACTCCGGCCACAGCCCGCCCAGGGCCCCTTGGCGGGAAATGGCGGTTTGCCAAAGCAGAACGGAGAAGAAGGCTCCTGGGAACCGCCTCCCCCTCCTGGCCCGGGGCCATCTTTCCTCCACCAGGAAGTGACACTGCACAGGGAGAGGGTGGAGAGCCACAAGCCCAAGCCCCTGCACTGCCATGGCAGGCAGCACTTCACTTACTGCCCCATTCATTCATTCATTCATCCACTCACTCACTCATTCATTCACTCATCCATCCATCCACTCATTCATTCACTCTCCCATCCATCCATCCATCCATCCATCCATCCATCCATCCATCCACTCATTCATTCATTCACTCATCCATCCATCCACTCATTCATTCACTCTCATATCCATCTATCCATCCATCCATCCATCCATCCATCCACTCATCCACTCATTCATTCATTCATTCATCCATTCACCCATTCATTCATTCATTCACTCATCCATGCATCCATCCATCCACCCACTTTAGACTTGTCTGCTTAGGAGTGTGTTCTCCTCACAGGGTTTCCTCTTTTCCCGAGGCTCTGCTTCCTGGAAGAACCTTTTTTCCTCCCCACTATGGTGGGACCGTAAGGGACCCCAGAGAAGCAGCAACTGGGCCTCCCTCTTCTCGTGGCCAGAAGCAGCCCACGTTTTAGAAAGTAGGAAGTGGCGACCACAGACTCCCGTGGGCCCACCCCTTCCTCCCCAAGTGAACCGCTCTCGCCAACCCAGCAGCGAGGGGAGATCGGAGGGGATCTTCGCACGGGACTCAGCAGATCGGAAGGGTGGGGCGTTGCCGTGGCAGAGCCTGGGGGGGAGGGGCGCGGCAGGTCCTGGGAAGGACTGATCTGGCCAGCATGCAGTCTCCTGGACGCGTCACCATGGCAGCACGCCCCTTCCTAGAACGAGCTGAACCTGGCACTGCTTCTCCTTGCTTGATCAGTATGGTCACGTCTCTCTCTCCACTTCCCTTTCCTGCTGATGCCTCTTTACTCCAATAAGTGAGCATATTCTAAATTTCTCAAAGGCATGGGCCACATTCTCTAGGTATGTACACCCACAGAGTCTAGAAGAGTAACTTGTTGTTGTTCATTCTCAGCCGAGGATATTTTCCCGTTGATTTTTAGAAAGAGAGGAAGGGGAGGGGAGGGGAGAGAGAGAAACATGGATATGAGAGAGACACATTGATTGGTTATCTCCTGCACACGCCCCAACTGGGGCCCAGGATGGAACCTGCAACCCAGGTGTGTGCCCTTGACTGGAAATCGAATCCACAATCTTTTGGTATAAGGACCGACACTCTAACCATTTAGCTACAACAGAATACTATCTTAAATATCACAGTTACTGCCGAAACCGGTTTGGCTCAGTGGATAGAGCGTTGGCCTGTGGACTGAAGGGTCCGGGGTTCGATTCCGGTCAAGGGCATGTACCTTGGTTGCGGGCATATCCCCAGTAGGGGGTTTGCAAGAGGCAGCTGATCGATGAATCTCTCTCATCGATGTTTCTAACTCTCCCTCTCTCTTCCTCTCTGTAAAAAATCAATAACATATATTTTAAAAATTCACAGTTACTCAGAAATATTTCCAGAACGATAGGACCTGAACTTGGCTCAGATAGGCACTCATCGTGGGCTGCCTGGGACGATGGCTCACTTACCATGCAGAAGGCTGGGATCTCCGTCATGGGAGAGCCACGGACAGAACTTCCCAGAGTCCGAGAGGGGAGAGCTGGCTGCAGACCAGCGCTGATGAGCAGGGTCGCCTGCCCTGAGGAGAGGGAAGCCAGAAGGTCAAAGGCAAAGATCCAGACAGCAAAGGGTAACCAAGGGCGGCCTCGCAGAGCTCAGCGGGGCTTCACACTGTCACTGTCACAGGTGAGGGACTGTCACAGGGTCAGCTAGAGTGGCGGGGGGCAGGCCCCCATGCTCCTGCATCCCGCGGGGAGAGGGCGGGGCCGGCCTGGCAGGTGGCTGGGTGTGCCAGGGGAGGCTCTGGCCTATGTTATTCCCTTTTCATAGGCAGCCCCGTCACCGGGGGAATGCCCGGACCGCGTGGTGCCAGGAAGTCTGGCTGGTGATGCCAGCTGTTTGTAGGAGTTAGTTGGCTGGGAGCTCCAGCCGCCTGGCCTACTGGAGCCCGGGGCCCAGGAAAGTGGCAAAGAAACCATCTGCCCCCCGGGAGGCCGAGCCTGGGGACTGGGCAGGGACCCTCCCGTCGGAAGAAGGGGGCCCAGGTCCCAGCTGGCTCAGGGTCCGGGCGACCCGGGACGACCCCCGAGTTCGCAGGTGGCCCTGCTCCGGCACGCTGAAGCGTAGGGAGGCAGCAGGTGCTGACACCTCGGTGCAGTGAGTAAGTGTGAATGTGGGCAAAGAGGAGGATCAGAGGCAGGAGGCATTCAGAGACAAAGAGCGGCACAGGTTGGGACAAGAACGGCCGAGGAGTTGGGATAGGTCACGGCAGGCAAGCCCGGTCTGTACAGGGAGGGTGGTAAGACGTTCTGAAGGCCTGGAAGGCAGGGGACACTGTTGTAGGGACAGTGTCCTCAGACCCCTGTGACAACCCTCCCAATGGCGGGGTGGGATACAGCGCTGGAGACCAGCTATGACTGTGAGGAGAAGGGATCTGCTCTGATTCTGCTGTTCTGATGAGAGAAAGCAGCTTCCCACCTGGCGGGGAGCTCCCTTGGAAATGGGGTCCACCCTCCCCATCGGGGGGCTGCCTGTGAGCTTGGAAAGACTGACAACCTTGCTGCAGAAACCAGAGCCACCAGCCCTTTGCATACCCATAGGCCCTTGCAAATCCCCAGCCCTTTGCATACCCACAAGCCTTTGCAAACCTCCAGCCCTTTGCATACCCACAAGCCTTTGCAAACCTCCAGCCCCCTCACCTGTAAACTGCCCATCTGGCATAACCCTCTGGCCGACTTCCCCTGTCATCTCTGTCCTTCCTCCCACTATTGGCAGCTGGCTACGGTGGGGGGCAGAGCAGAGGTTTGTGGGTGCCCTGTGGCTCTCCCATGCTACCGGCAGGACTGGAATCAGCGCTCATGTAGGGTTCCACCCTGTCTCTGCTGAACGGGCTCAGGTAGTGACCATGAGCCGGACCCACTGATTGTGTGGTTACATGTGGACTTGGGGAGGTGGTCAGAGGGAAGAGTCAGGCATGACCCGGGCTCGAGGCCTCTGTGCTGGTGATGAGGGCAGGGGTGGGAGGTCAGGGCTAGGGGCGGGACAGGTAGGAGGGCTGCTGCATTTTCCCCTCTGCTTGTTTTCTGAACTAAAGTGTAACTTATGCCCTAACCGGTTTGGCCCAGTGGGTAGAGCGTGGGCCTGCAGACTGAAAGGTCCCGGGTTCGATTCTGGTCAAGGGCATGTACGTTGGTTGCAGGCACATCCCCAGTAGGAGGTGTGCAGGAGGCGGCTGATCAATGTTTCTCTCTCATCCATGTTTCTGATTATCCTTCTCTCTTCCTCTCTGTACAAAAAATCAATAAATATATATATATTTAAAAATAAAGCGTAGCCGAAACCGGTTTGGCTCAGTGGTAGAGCGTCAGCCTGCGGACTGAAAGGTCCAGGGTTCGATTCCGGTCAAGGGCATGTACCTTGATTGCGGGCACATCCCCGGTGGGGGGTGTGCAAGAGGCAGCTGGTCGATGTTTCTCTCTCATCGACGTGTCTAGCTCTCTATTTCTCTCCCTTCCTCTCTGTAAAAAATCAATAAAATATATTTTAAAAAATAAATAAAGTGTAACTTATATCCAATAAAACTAATTTCATGGGGGTGGGAGTGGGGGGGGAGGGTTGGGATGTGACATTACAATGGATTCAGAGCTACCCAGGCCCTGCCTCGGGGTCTCTGCCCAGAGCCCCAAAGACACGCTTCCCCTGTCTTCCATGGCTTCTCCCTGGGTGGATCCCCCATGCTGACGTCTGGAAAAGGAGATGGAGTGTGTCTCCTCACCCGCTGCGGCCTCTCCCTCCGTGGGCTCAGGGGCACACGGCCCCGGCTGCAGCTCGGGAGCTGGGAAGCCTGCAGCCTGTGCTGCTGCACCAGGTGCTGGAAGAGGAAGACATTATCAGTCGCCACCATCAAAGAGAGGTGGGGAAGGGAGGTTTCAACTCGTCCCAAATTTCCCCGGGGAATCTGGCCCCCGGTCAATTCCCCTCCCGTGGGGTTGATGTTGCTGCCAGAACGTTCTCACCATCGGCCCAGCAGCCTGGGGTTGGCTCAATGGAAACCCCATCCCATGGCCTGGTCCTAAGCGAGAGAAGAAAACCACCCTTTGCCCTGGCCGGTGTGGCTCAGTGGATAGAGCGTCAGCTTGCGGACTGCAGGGTCTCAGGTTCGATTCCGGTCAAGGGCATGTACCTTGGTTGCGGGCACACAGGCCTTTGCAAACCTCCTGCCTCCAAACATCCCCAGTGGGGCCGTGCAGGAGGCAGCCGATCAATGACTCTTCTCATCATTGATGTTTCTCTCTTTCTCTCCCTCTTCCTTCCTCTCTGAAATCAATAAAAAAAATATATTAAAGGAAAAAAAAAAAGAAACCAACCTTTGCTGACAGATAATATACTGGCTGTTTCTCGCAATTGGACTGTGGGGACTCTTAAAAATAATGTGTGTGTGTGTGTGTGTGTGCGTGTGTGTTTCTTATTCTGGATGAGTTTTAACAACCTAGAAAGCTTAATTAAGCTTTCCTTCTGCACCTCTTTTTAATTGAGTTTAGTAGCAGGAGAGTATTTTTAGAATTGAAGTGATGATTCCATGTAATGGATACACGTCTGCAGATTCTCAAACTGCTACATGGGTCAAAATGGAGCGAAAGAGCCCGGCCGCTGTGGCTCAGTGGTTAAGCATCGACCTAGGAACCAGGAGGTCACGGTTCGGTTCTGGGTCAGGGCACAGGCCCGGGTTGCAGGCTCAGTCCCCGGTGGGGGCGTGCGTGGATCTATGATTCTCTCTCATCATTGATGTTTCTCTCTCTCTCTCCCTCTTCCTGCCTCTCTGAAGCAAAAAAAATAAAAAATAAAAATAAAGATGTTTATTTAAAAAACAGCAACCCAAAAAAACAAGGGAGCTAAAGAATGGACTCCCCAAGTCTAAGAGTATGACCCGTTGCTTTTATGCATCGTAACTGTCGTATTTATGTTTATTTATTCCATTCATTCGTTACTTACATGCTGAGTTCTTTCTGCCTAAGGACAGGTGATGGTCAATCTGCATGTTGCTCTTTTATTAGATAGGATAATGGACAGCATCTAATCAAATGAAATAAAAACACAGAGTTAACCATCTGAAGCAGAAATGGTCCACGTTTGCACAAATTGACACGTTTGGCAAAGGAGCTGGAGAGGAACCTGTGAGAAACCCGAGGGTGAGGCGGGGCGGGGCGGGATGAATTCTATTTAAGGAATTCCTCCCCATCCCCCCCTGGAGGAGTTTGCCAACTCAGATACCTCGGCGAGATCCACGCGAAGATACGGGCCCCTGGGGAGGACTGTCCCAAAGGATGGTGGCGTGCGAAGGCAGCTCCTCGGGGTGGCCACAGGCTCGGGCAGAAATCAAGTCATTTCTTGCTTTCTCTTTTTGTATGTGTGGTATCAGATGATTCTGCCCCTTCATCTCAGCTTTCCGTGTTTACCTTCAGAGCGAGCGTTTCCTCTGCCAAACACAGCAGATCCGGGGACCCTGGGCAGAGAGGCGCAGGCACCATTTCTCCTGAACCTCACTCCCTGAGGGCCCCTCAGGTGCCCAGCGTCGCCTCCTAGGGGGTAAACAGAGATGTGCTCCTGTTCCGTCTAGGTTTCCTAAATTCTGCGCTTAATTTCCTCTTCGGAAGACATAGTCCTCAAGACATTCTCCTCCTCCGGGGTTCCCATCTGCTGGCCTACAAGCAATCTCGGCTGCCTGCCTGGAGGAGGGGGCCTGGTACCCATGGCGCTGGGAGTACTAAGGAGAGCTGTGGATGGCTAGAGGCAGAACACATGGTCATGATCACATTCACACATTTCTTTCCTCACATTCAGGGTCCCAGGTCCTCATTTTTGTGTCAGTAAGGGGGTACTGTTCCCTGTCCACCCCCTCTTCTCTGCTTGTTCCTCTAACCTCCCTACGCTCCACGCTTCTTAAGTCTGCAGAGCTGGCCGGCCGCTTGGGTGTGAGCCACGAAAACTCCCCCAAAGGGTGCGGTTTGCTCTCGAGCTGCTGACTCGGGCCTCTGCTTGGCTCCCCACCCCCTGCCCTTGCCATGTTCTCCTTGGCACGAACACTTTCTTGTTTCAAAGCTCCTTCCCATATCTTATTTTTGCAGGGACCCCAGGCTACGACGTTAACTATCAATATTTTGGCTGTGAATCTGATTAGAAATCGATGTTGCAAATTTAACATTATACAGAAACTTAATTGATCAAATCCCAGCTCATGTTTTGTTGGCGGTTTAAAAATATATGCCATATTGCCCTGGCTGGGGCTCGGTGGTTAGCACCAAAGGGTCACGGGTTCGATTCCTGGTCAGGGCACAGGCCCGGGTTTGTCTCAAGCCCCAGTAGGGGGCGTGCAGGAGGCAGCCAATCCATGATTCTCTCTCATTAGTGATGTTTCTCTCTCCCTCTCCCTTCCTCTCTGAAAGCAATAAAAAATAACATTTTAGCTGGATTCTTTTGAATAGGTCATTCTAATAATATTACAACTAGGTTTTAAATTTTTCTCTTAAACACTTTTTTACCAGCCCAAAGAACTGAAAATAAAATACATGATACCTGAAGAGAGCAAAATGTAACTACTATACACTTTTTAAATCCCTGCATTTTATTTAAAATCTAGCTCTCATTTTGGTCTACTGACCAAATTTGACCGCACACCCTTGTTGTAGGTGTGCCAATATAACAGCTACTTTGATCAGTTTCAGAAAATTATGAAAAGCCTTGAATCGAGGTATGTTTGGGAATACCTGATAAAAATAACACAAATATTTAATAATCATGCTGAGGAGATAGGACCTTCAGTAAATAATAGCCTCCCTTTACATTTTTGTTCTGGGGAAAGAATGGTACCAAACAGTGCTATGAGCTAGGAACAAAGCCAACGCGACCTCTTAGTTCATTCCAGAACTTTCCACTTGATTATATTTTCAGACCCACTCACTTCACGATGTTTTACTTCCAGGGGGCCTTGCTCCTTGAGGGGCATTCAATGATATTTCAATGGATGAAATAAGACGGAAGCTCACAGCTGAGAACTTTAAAATGACTGCATATTGGCCCGATGCTGGTGCTAACCAGTGAGGACCAATTCTGACACCCGGTGAGCTGTTAACACCAAGTTTCCATCTATATCCCAGCCAGAGAGAGCAGTTCCATTCATACCTTCTGCAAGGGTTGTGGATCTTACCCCGAAATAACTTATTTTTTAAAAATTTACATTTTTATGGATTTCAGAGAGGAAGGAAGAGTAAGAGAAAGAGAAGCATCACTGGTGAGAGAGAATCATGGATCGGCTGCCTCCTGCACGCCCCCTACTGGAGATCAAGCCTGCAACCTGGGCATGTGCCTCGATCGGGACTCAAACCGTGACCTCCTGTTTCCTAGGCTGATGCTCAACCACTGAACCACGCAGGCCAGGCTCAAAATACTTTATGAACAGATACATAAAATAAGGTGCGACACCGTTTAAAACTGAGATATAATTCATATATCATAAAATTCACCTCTTTAAGAGTGCCATGCAGTGGTTAGTATATTCACCAGGATGTACCACTACCACCACTAACTAACTCATGGTCACTCCTATCACCTCACCAAGAAACTCTGTACCCATTAGCAGGCACTACCCGTTTTCTCCGCCCACCTTCCCAGCCCTTGTCAACCGCGAATCTACTTTCTGTGTCTATAGATTTGCTGATTCTTGATAGTCCATGTGAATGGAGTCATACAGTATGAGGTCTTTTGTGTCTGGCTGCCATCATAATGTTACATGGTCTATCCATGTTGTAGCATGTGCGAGCACTTCTTTCCTTTCATGGCTATTAGTCCATCATGGTTGTACCACATTGTATCCAACCATTCACCCATTGGCGGGCATTTAAGTAGTTTCTACTTTTGGGCTATTATGAACTTTTGTTGTTGCTTTTTAGTTTTTGCATGGACATATTTTCTTTTTTAAAATATCCTTTTTTATAGAGAGGAAGGGAGAAGGAGAGCGAAAAACATTAATCAGCTGCCTCCTACACACTCCCTACTGAGGATGTGCCTGCAACCAAGGTACATGCCCTTAACCAGAATCGAACCTGAGACCTTTCATTCCTCAGGCCAACGCCCTATCCACTGAGCCAAACCAGCCAGGGCACATTTTTTTTTTTTTTTTTTTCATGGAAGAGGCAACACTTCATCTATACCACATTCTGCAATCTGGGAATTAGGTATGATAACCAGTAGGCACCTTGAATGGCACTGACAGGGCAATCCAGTTCAAATGGATTGTCTTTTACACTCTGTCATGAGAAGGCCACTGCCGAACAGGCGATTCTGAATTATAAAATTTACCATGAACCACATCAGATTATTGATATAAACTTACCTAGGAAGAGACTATTTTCCAAGTGACTCGCTTTTTTTTGTTTGTTTGTTTTGCAATATCATGACTACACGAAGTATTTCTCTACGTAGCATTAACTGTTGATCAAGAAGACACGATATAACAACTTTAGAATTTTCTGCAAAGTACTGCACACAACTCAAAAACATATAGCATGTGGGCAAATCTTCTCCAGTCTCCAATGCTCTCACATAATATGCAAAGTTTTAAGAATGACATTAGTGAATCTAGTATAATTTTTTTTTTTAAATAATCAAACAGCACCAGGGAAGCCAATTTATAACTTGCATTTTCCATCAATCAAGCTGGGTGCTGCACCAGGGCCAAGGTTGAGTCTGCCCAAAGGTTGCCCACTGCTGGTGCTCAATGCATATCTATAATAATAAAAGCATAGTATGCTAATTAGACCGGATAACCGGACGACCTTTTGGACGTCCTTCCCATTGAAGCTGGGCCTGCGAGGGCTGAGCCCCGTGCATGAATTTCGTAGTTTATAATAGGTACAGAGAGGGTACTTGCATTCTGTCTTTGTAAACTTTCTAACCAGTTAAAAGTATTGCCGACCTGAGTGGCTCAGTGATTATCCACTTATGAACCAGGAGGTCACAGTTAAGACCGGATAACCGGACGACCACCCGGGCGTCCTTCCCATTGAAGCTGGGCCTGTGAGGGCTGAGCCCCTTCAATGGGCACATACCCAGGTTGTGGCTCCAGTGTGGGGTGTGCAGGAGGCAGCTGATGGGTGATTCTTTCTCCTCATGGATGCTTCTCTTTCTCTCTCCCTTCCTCTCTGAAATCAGTAAAATTACATTTAAAAAGAAATAAAAGTACCACGTATCGGCATCCCAGCGAGAATCCCGAGTATCGGGTTAGCACGTGTCATTTTACGACATGACTGTGGGAGGGTGAGAGGGAAAGACGGCTGGCATGTAAGTGATAGGCAGCAGCCACGTGGGCTGGAATCACGTCTGTGAGGGTTCACGTCACGTTTTTCACCTGCCAGGGTACAAGCACGGAGCGCTGCCGCTAACACCTCCATTATTCTCCGGGACGAGAGGGGTGTTAGGTTTTGATGTCGATCTTCGGTACCTATTATGCTCGACGCCTTTGCAGGCGGAACAGGCCAACTCAGGAGATGGACAGGGGGAGGTGAGAGCAGTGGAGGCACAGCTGGGACACGCGTAACGCTCTGCCTTCAGCGTTCTGCGTGGAGTCTGCTTTCCGGGCAGCGGGGGGGTGTGACTGTGAAAAGATCATACAGTTGTCAGTAACGAGGTAGGATTTTTAGCGCGGTGAGAGCCGAGCGTGACAGATTTAGGGCAGTGAACAAAGTGCCACAAACGGAATTTTAGACAAGTCTGACATTTTTGTGAAAATGCTTTTCCTGCCAACCTTCTTGGTTCCCCGCTTTCCATCCCAACTTAGAGGAAACGCTATATAATTAAAATATTTAAGAATATATACCTGACTGGTGTGGCTCAGTGGTTAAGCGTTAACCTGTGGACCGGGTTATGGTTAGATTCCCAGTCAGGACACATGCCCAGAATGAGGGCTTGGTCCCCAGTAGGAGACACGCAGGAGGTGGCCAATCAACTGATGCCTCTCATTGATGTTTCTCTCTCTCTCCCTCTCCCTTCCACTCTGAAATCAATAAAAAATATATTTAAAAAAAAATCTTATCAGGAAAGCAACCATTTCAACGATTAATTTCCTGTAAACAGTCTTTCAAAATCAGTGTATTTTTATTTCTAGTCTACATTTTTATTTTAAAAGTCCCTCATAAAAGTCCCTTAACATGTTGCGGAACTTACAAACTAGGTTATAACTTTTCAAAGGGTGTATACAGGCACCCTGAGTCTAACTTCTCGGGGTCCCCCACTCCCCTTACTATTCGTGCTATTGAGGTGGTGGAGCTGGCTGAAATTTGTTATAAACACGGAGAATAACCTCGGGGGGGGGGGGGGAATTACTCTCTGGGGGAAGGAAGAGAACACTAAGAGTATCATCGAGTTAGTATGTGTTCACGTGACAATATTATCAAATCCTAGCTCTTCGGGGAGCTGAAGCTTGCTTTAAATTTGATTCGGGGAGACACTTTCATAGAAAGAAACACACACGAGACAAAGGGTCCTTGATTTGGGGGCAGGATGTATTCCAACGGGGGAAAGGGGGTTGGGAGGGGAGGGGAGGGGAGGGTGCAGGCCTTTCAGCTCCGAAGCTGGGTCACCACACTTCCGGAGAGTTCTTCGGAGGCCCCGCACCGGACCGGACGGGACATGAGGGCCTGTGTGGCCTGGCGGGGCGCCCCTGTCCCTCCGCCCGCAGACGGCGTGTGACCCTCAGGCAGCTGCAGTGTCCGGCTGGCAAGCCTCCCGGGGCTCCTGAGTGTTTATCAGAGGAGTAGGTCAAAAGTCTGCAGACACTGGGTGGAGCAGCAGTAAGCCACAAAACTCACGGTCGTCCTCCTGGAAGCAGAAAAGAGGGAGAGAGAGGGACACGGTGAGTTCAAGATCAAAGCCTCGGGCTTCTTTCCGCTACAGACGGTCTGTTTCTTTGTCAGAATAAAGGATGAGGTATGGCCAATGCAGCATGCAGCAGGGATGCCCGTCTCCTTTGGGCACCGAGCCCTGGCATCAGGTGGGGTGTGTCTGTGCCCCCCGTTATTAGCGGTGATCAGATGACATCATATTCCCCCTCTTCCCTCCCCCTGCCCTGCTAACAGCACATGAAAAACAAGCATTCTGCATGCTACGGTCTGAAGTCTGCTTACTAGAACCAACACTGGGAGGACAGCATTTCAAACGTGTTGTAAAAAGCATGAAGCCCAGCCCAGCTGGTGTGGCTCAGTGGTCGAGCATCGACCTATGAACCAGGGTTGAATGCCTGGGGTGTGGGCTCAATCCCCAGGAAGGGGCAAGTAGGAGGCAGCTGATCAATGATTCTCTCTCCTCACTGATGTTTCTATCTCTCTCTCCCTTGCCCTCCTTTTCTGAAATCAGTAAAAAAAAAAAAAAAAAAAAAAATTTTAATCATGTAACAGAAAACCTCGCCAATTTAGCTAGAACACACACACACACACACACACACACACACACACCAGAGAGCCTAAAAAACATAATTTTAAAGACTTTACCCTATAAATGTAGTCACAGAGATTGGCTGTAGAGGGAGTTTAAGAATCTGAATAGTAGAGTTTGAGAGTCTTTTTCCCAGCAAAGGCTGAGCTAAAGGGAAATTTATAACACCAAACACACTTATTAGGGGGGGGGGGGGGGAAAGCTCTAAAACCAGTAACCTGAGCTTTCACCAGGAAGTTGGAGAATAAAGAGCCATTTAAGTCTAAAGCAAGTAGCAATCATAGCGCATGCTCCCTGCCCGTTACGGAATCAGACTAGAAATCAGAGGAGGGATTCCAAACGTGACGATCAAGCACCCCAGTTCTCTGCCCTTTTCTAACCCGTCGGTCAAACGAGTTCTTTCCTGTGGGTTAAAGAGGAAAGTCTCAAAGGATAAAAACCTCATAGGAACTGAATGGAAACGCAAACGTCAGCAAATCAAAAAAAAAATCTGACATCAAGTGGGAATTATTCTGGGGCTGGAAGGTGGGCGCAATGTTTGAAAGCCAATGCCATCCACCCTGTCCACGGGTGAACAAAGTCAAACGTGCATGGTATCCATGGACTTGGAGGAAAGCATTTGAAAAAAGTCAAACGCGCATGGTATCCATGGACTCGGAGGAAAGCATTTGAAAAAATACACCACCTACTCACGCTAGACGCGCGGCCAACTAGAGATAGAGGGGACCTTTTCCAACTCCATAAACATCATCGACAAAAAGGACTTGCTAATGTCCTACTTTGTAGTGATGTCTCCTTCCACCACCTTCATCAACACAGTACTGGAAATCCTAAGCCAAGCCGATGAAAGAGGAAGAAATAAAACCGCCAGCCTGTGGACTGCTAGCTGAAGGGAGAACTCTCTAATAACGTATTGTATCTGCTTGTTACATTTATGATACCTGATCCGTGAGCAGACCCTTCCCTCACAGCCGCCAGAAGAAACACGTCCTGCCAACACCTTGATTTTTGACCTCCAGCCTTCAGAGCTGTGAGACAGCAGATCGCTGTTGTGTCAGTCAGCATTTTGTGGTATTTTGGTGCGATATCTCTAGCAAACTAGTACACGACTCTTAAAAAACATTCGGTAGCCTGATTACGGATTGGGAAATGCAGAACTTGTGAGAATCAGACACGCCTGGGAAAAGCCAGATACATGTTGTTATGTTGATCAAGAGTCCTCTAAGTTGATGTCTCCCGTTTTAATAAATGAACAGTAAGTTTTGGGAATGAAAATTTGCTATCCCTATAAGGATCAAAAGTTATCAGTAGACCACTCATTCTTTTCTGTGATAGATATTTAAAGGTTTAGGTATTAATCATTTATGTGAAATTACAATAATTTCTTTTTACTTTACACTGCACTAATTTGGGTTAGAGCTAACACTTGCAAGGGACGTGGTGTTTTAGAAGAATATTCAACATGTTCTTTCACAACAATGCCAGATGTCCATATTAATGTAGACTTTGGCTGAAACAATACTTGATTTTAGGACAAGCAACACGAACAGACCTCAGTATATTAGAAAACTTAGAAAAATAAGATTACCAAGACCTTTGAGAATTTATGACATTCAAAATATTGATTTTACTTTGAGCAATAAGGTCCTGAGATTCAAGGATTTGGTTTTCAGTTACCAAAAAAGTCCTTTAAAGGGTATGGTGGAAACCGAAGTCGATGCTTTTAATACAATCTCCATGGCAACATGGGAAGGAGCAAAGGCTGGTGGACAGGATGAAAACCACAAGCTCTCGATTTCAGACCAAGCATTACCTCGCCACAGAAAGCCATGTTTATAGCTCAGCGTATTATCTCTGCTATAAACACAGGCACTATGGCTCCGCTCAACCAGAGGGCACTAACTCCTATGTACTTGATACACACATTTTATTAAACGACCACTATTAAATTTATGTCCTGAGACAATGTAAGATTATCCATACTGAATTTCTAGAAGAAGCAGAAGTAAATGGAATTTGAAAATACTGAGTAAGTTTCCCAGTTTCAGGTAAAGATAATACAAAAATGACTTCATTTGAAGGGCCTTCTTTACTTTTACCAATTAATTAGCACGACAAAAGAAAGTCTGTCTTTTTTTAAATAGGTATTTAGAATTTTATCAGCTACTAACAGTGCATCCTGACCACACTGAATTGTTTTCCTTTTCATTTTTTCGGTAAGAAAATACCTTCTATAGGAAACTGTGCAATAACAATGCATTAGAATTTTACTACAGCTGAATGAATTAGATGAATTTTCTAGTACGTCTTAGTCATATAAAGACACTGATATTAATATTTGCTTATATACACAATTTAAAAAAAATCTCAGACCAGATTTTGAGTGGCAAACACACAATGCAATATATAGATGGTATATGATAGAACTGTACACTTGAAACTTACGTAATCTTATTAAACAATGTCACCCCAATAAATTTAATTTTGAAAAAGTCTGTGAGCTACAGAAATAAATAGTTAACATTTACTTAGTCTTGATTACATAGCAGGCACCATCCTGGGCTCCTGACGTGAATCGTCTCACTTAAACCTCACAAAGACCTTATTAAAGAGATATTCTTATGATGCTCATTTTACTGATGAAAAAATGAAGCTCAGAGAATTTAAATAATTTGCCCAAGGTCTCCCAGTGGAGAGGTCAGGGTTGGAGGCTGGATCCCCTATATGGGGCGTGCAGGAGGCAGCTTATAATGATTCTCTCATCATTGATGTTTCTCTCTCCCTCTCCCTCTCCCTCTCTGAAATCAGTAACAAATAAAATAAAAAAGAAATGATTACAAAGGAAACACCTCTTGACAGGAAATAGAGGTAACAAGTGATCTGGAAAACTGACTAACCCAGAACACCACCCAGGATAAATAAGTACGGTATTATAGCACTTTTTTTTTTTTTTTAAACTTTGAAAAATGCAAACTTAGAAAAACCTTAAATTTAGAAAAATCTATATGCTATGGCTGTGCTAATGGGGGAATTTTTTATTTGCTGTTCTATTTTTAATTGTCTGGTATTCTTTTTTAAACTACCGGTATGGCGTTTTTGACTTAGTGAACATTTTTAGCAAATTCAAGGCACTGTGCCAAGAAACAGAGAGTGGCAAGAGAAAGCCATTTGGAAGGGTTAGAAATTCAACACACACACACACACACACACACACACACACACACACACACTGGTCAGCCACACACTTTCAGTTAGCAACACCCATTGCATAGACGGGCTGGGCTGGTCCCATTATATAATAACTATCTGGTTCTTGCAATTCCTTGTTACCTGAAGACTACTTTGAACAGGGGAAGAACAGAAAAGCATGCCTGCAAAGCATGAGCTACTCTCAATAATATATGCCATAAAACTGTTCTGTTTATGAGCAAAAATGTTTCCTCGTGATGCTAAAAACACGCACGGCCTTTGCCCCTATGTAGCTGCTGACTTCACGGTACTTTCCTGCGAGGCACCCACCCTTCCCTGAACCCCCACCCGCGCCCAGGGATACACCCCGGTGCCCACGTGGGCATGATTACCCCTGGTGCAGCCCCGCCATCGGCGTCTCTCTCAAGGGGAAGAGCTTGGGGTAGACGATTGTAAACATGGGCTCGCTACACCGGTGGCAGTGCCCCAGGGGGCAGTGCAGCAGCTCCAGGAGACTTCTGGGTAACGAGACGGGAGACAGGAAGTTCATATCTGGAACATAAGCGAGAGACAAGCATGCATGAATAAAAAATAAAAAAAATCAGAGTGCTTTATAGTACCAGGCTTTTAAATATAGTTCTTTGTTACCGAGTGAGTTCAGTGAGTTAAAAGTACCGCATGTTGGAAATTCTTTTATCTGTCAGGCATGGAATAAAAACGGAACATTATTTAGAAATGAAGATGCTTTTACATTTTTGATACTAAGAGGAAATCCACATGGGCTCTTTTAAGAGCAACCAGAAGCTGTCCTGAGGAAGAGGCAAGGAAAGAATAAGAGCAAGTATTCTTTAAGAATGAAGGTCAGAAAAGTGTGATTTTACCAGAGAGGGCTTGTAAACTTCTATGAGACAGAGAATAAAAAAAGGGACTGGATTGGAGATGAAAATGGGCTTTCAGTAAGTTCTTCCTAAATCTATTGGGCATTTCGAATCAATCGAGTTAAATCATATTGACTGAAAAGAATAAAAAAAGGGAAAATAAAAATGTAAAGGGAATGAAAAGCAACGAAACCAAGCTACCCCTCAAAAACACTGCCCCTCTCTCTTTGGCTCAATGGGTAGAGCGTTGGCCTGCTGACTGAAGGATCCCGGGTTCTATTCTGTTCAAGGGCACAGGCCCGGGTTGCAGGCTTGATCCCCAGTAGGGGGTGTGCACGAGGCAGCAGATCCATGATTCTCATCATTGATGTTTCTCTCTCTCTCCCTCTCCTTTCCTCTCTGAAATCAACACAAATATATTTTTAAAAAATAAGTAAAAATTTAAAAACTGGATTATATGGTAAATTTGACTTCTGTGTATTTTTCCACAACAATAAAAAAAAAAGGAACAGTGAGCCGAAACCGGTTTGGCTCAGTGGATAGAGCATCGGCCTGCGGACTGAAAGGTCCCGGGTTTGATTCCGGTCAAGGGCATGGACCTTGGTTGCGGGCACATCCCCAATAGGGGGTGTGCAAGAGGCAGCTGATCGATGATTCTCTCTCATCGATGTTTCTAACTCTCTATCCCTCTCTCTTCCTCTCTGTAAAAAATCAATAAAATATATTAAAAAAAAAAAAAAAAAAAAAAAAAAGAACAGGGAAACAGGTGGCATGACACAATGGCGCAGGTCCCTGGAGGGGGCGGACCAGGAGGGGGGCCGTACCTTTGAGAAGACTGTGGTAGAGGTGATGCAGGCGCCTCATGGCCAGCTCCTGCAGCGGCAGGATGTGGTCCTTCTCCGTCCCTATGGCCTTCACCTCGGCGGGGAGGAAGACGGTGAGGGGCCCGGATGAGAAGGACAGCAGCTTCCCCTCGGAAACTTGGACGGGAGCCCCACAGCTGCGGAGAGACATGCGTTCCCCGCCAGGTGAGCGACGAGGAAAGGAAGACACATGCAATAAAACATGTACTTGTCAAAGTATATATACATTGAACATATGTAAACATCTGAAGATGCCGCTGAATCGCCAGAATGCTTTGCAAAGCGAACAGATGCTCTCCCGGGCTCCTTAATAAAACCTGGCATGGCCTGGCCGGTGTGGTTCAGTGGTTGAGCGTCAGTCGACTCACGAACCAGGAGGTCACAGTTCGATTCCCGGTCAGGGCACAAGCCCGGGTTATGGGCTCCATCCCCCCAGTGTGGGGGGGAGGGGCGGTGCAGGAGGCAGCCGATTCATGATTCTCACCGTGGATGTTTCTCTCTTTCTCTCCCTCTTCCTTCCTCTCTGAAATCAATAAAAGTATATTTTTAAAAATAACAAAAATTAGAAATAAAATGAATAAATCTACACCGTCCAGTTGAAACCCAGCTAAGCCACTGCTGAGGTCGGGGCCTTCCGGCGAGGACAGACTGAGGGAACTTTCCTTCCTCGGACCCACACGGTACGGCCTGTGAGTTCTACTTGTCCTCCTTTTTTAGGACCCTCTTCGCGTTTATGTTTATTGACGTTTTCAAAATTAAAAGGGGAAAGAAGGACAGGCTGTTAGGTTATAGTGCCGTGGCTTCATAGAACTTTCTGGCGTGGAAAAACACCCTGCGGAGCAAATAGATTTTTAATAGCAGACGATACCTTTATGGGAACCGTTCAGAGGCTTGTGGTGAAAACGGTCTCGGCCAAACCTGCTGACTCAGCCAAGCCACACCCGGCTCCCTGCGGCTGCTCACACCCAGGGCACAGAGGGCCTTGTTCCTTCAGGATTACCCGCACTCGGGAGTCTGACCTCATGCCACCCCCTGCCTGCGACCACTGGGCTACCTGAAAGTCTTCACACGTTCCTTCCCTAACGACCAGCAGGCGCCAGCAGACCTGGCTCTGCAGACGTAAACCTGGGACAACCTCCCCCCCCACCCTCCACCCCACGGGGAACGGGCACTGAGGGAGAGGAAAGAAGTCCTTGGCTGGATGGCTCATTAGGAAGGCCCTTCGTCTGCTCATTCCTTCCACTAGGAGATGTTCCTACTCTTCGCCAGTCAATCGAGATACTTAAAGAAACAAACGGCCCGGCCGGTGTGGCTCAGTGGTTGAGCATCGACCTATGAACCGGGATCCCCCAGTGGGGTGTGCAAGGAGGCAGCCGACTACACTCCGTCTTCTCTGACTAACATTAGAATCACTGTCATCGTTTCGTTTTCCAAGGAAAAGGAGTCACCTTGCTCATTTGTTCTCTCTCTCTTTTTAAAAAATATTTTTTTTATCGATTTCAGAAAAGTGAGACAGAAACATCCATGATGATGAGAGAGAAACATCAGTTGGCTGCCTCCTGCACGCCCCCTACTGGGGATGGAGCCTGCCACCCGGGCGTGTGTCCTGACCGGGAATTGAACCGTGACCTCCTGGTTCACAGGTGGACACCCAACCACTGAGCAACACTGTACGGGCATAATTCAGCAGACTCTGACTAAAGCCGATTCATCTCTGATGTGAGGGAGCCTCGCGCCATCAGCTGAGGGCCTTGGAGAAAAGGAGGTCCCCTGAGGGAGAGAGAGTGCTTCCATCCAGTGTCTCCAGCCTCCAGCTGCCTCCTCAGCTCCTCCCCGGGCCTCCAGCCCGCCTACAGATTTCACATTTACAAGCCTTCAACATCAGATGAGCCAATTTCTTTTTATCTTTTTTTTTTTTTTTTTTAATCTTTCCTTAACGTATTTTTATTGATTTCAGACAGCCATGGAGAAGGAGAGAGAGCGATAGAAATATCAATGATGAGAGAGAATCATTGATCGGCTGCCTCCTGCATGCCCCCTAGTGGGGATCAAGCCCAAAACCCGGACAAGTGGCTTTTATTGGAATTGAATCGGGGACCCTTCAGTCCGCAGGCCGACGCTCTATCCACTGAACTATACCAGCGAGGGTGAGCCAATTTCTTAAAATAAATTAATCTCCCTCTCCTGCCCACCCCTCACCTCATTCTACTGGTTCTGTTGCCATGGAGAACACATGGTAGAAGAGTATTTGTTTCCAAACTTTACAGCCACACTGCAGTACGGGAACCCTGAGCATAACCATAAAACGACGAAACAAGCCAATCATTGGTGAGTATTTACTTCATCCTGTTATTGCCTCGGCAGCTGCTGCTCTTAACCCGACTGCAGACGGGCTCTGTGTGGGTCCGCCTGAAGAATTTAATAATATAGAGGAGCAAACAAAGGCTCACAAACTCAAAACCAGATTTTGCCTAGCGCTCTCCTGGTCTCCAATAATGAGGAAGACAGGGGTCTGACTGACGCTTCTGCAAAGGCTCGTTAGCAAGTAAGTGGATCCTCGTCTTGCATAAGGTCGAATTTCCCTCTGACAATTCTCTTAGAAGAAGTTCCTACTCTCCCTGACTGGACGGAAAGAGCTAACTAAATCCAGGTTAGGATCCATCTCTGAATGCCTTCTCTGCCTAAGAGGAGAGAAGAGCAGCAGGTGGAGAATGCAGGCTGCAAGGGAGGGAGTCACAGGGGTTAGGGACCTTTCCGCTGGCCATGGCCAACCTCCCTTGACCTCATCAGAGACTAAATGACACTCACAAAATGATGCAGGAGAGAAAAAGTTCTTTTCGTTCCTTTCTTTTTGGTAAATTTTATTGATTTCAGAGAGGAAAGGAGAGGGGGAGAGAGACAGAAACATCTATGATGAGAGAGAATCATGGATCGGCTGCCTCCTGCGCGCCCCACAATGGGGATGGAGTCCACAACCCGGGCATGTGCCCTGACCAGGAATCGAACCATGACCTCCTGGTTCATAGGTCGATGCTCAACCACTGAGCCACACCAGCCGGGCCTTTAAAGGAACAATTCTGGAATAGAAGGACCAGAACTGCACCTGTGACAACTGCATGCGGAGCTACTAGAAAGCCAACAGACTGAAAATGCCTTTGGGCCTTTGCAGGTGGGACTGCCTCCACTCCCAGACTCCCCATGTGAGAAAGCTGACTGTGTGGTGCTCTCCTTTTAATAATAATTTACTTTCTCATGGCTAGTATCAAGGGAAAACGTTACACACTATTAATAACAACCATCAAACGTAAGCCACTGGCTAAAAATCTGCATATTTTGCACTGCTATTGACTGTCCGCGGAGATTTGGAGCTCTCAGAAAATTCGCTTTCTCTGCTACCAGATACCAAGTCAAGGATTGAAAGCTCTCTCCCTGCTCAGAACCAACAGAACTTTCTGGCAGTCTAAACATGTGAGCAGAGCCCGCTCTCTGGATCATGGTGCAGCCTAAATACATCCCGGTGCCGTCCCTGAAGGCTGGCTTGGTGCGGGAACACTGCCCATCCTGGGGCTGGCCTGCATCATTTCCTGTATCCCGGTGATGGGGGGGCCTCCCTCCCCCGGAAGTGGGCCAGCCTGCGGATCCTGGGGGACCTCGTGGGGATCAGTGACAGGAGAATCACAGCGGTCACACCAGCTGCAGGAACCGCTGAGCTGCACAAACCACTGTGCTTCCCAGGGGGCTCTGCGGTCGGCGCCTGGCTTGTGTTTCATCAGCCTGCACAGGCGCTGACCTCATCCACCCAGGGCTCCCCCGAGATCACAACCGTGTCATTTCTCCCCGGGGAGGCCGCTACGCCGAGGCTGGCACTCTCCAGAGCGATGGCTGCTGGGCACCCGTCCCCCAGAGCCATGCCGGCAGGGGCACGGCTGTGCTCTGTGCCCATCGCCACGCCCTCTCTGGCCAGAACTGCCTTTGGGGAGAGGCATGGCAGGCAGGGTGCTGGGGATTGTGAGAGCAGAGCCCAACGTGCTAAGTGGCCTCGGAGGGGTCCCCAGCGTCCTTTGGCTGCTTGAGGGAGGGGAGCGAGGCCAGAAGCAGGCTCTGGAAGCTGGGTGGCTTATATTAAACCCCTGTGGGAAGCACTATTATGGGAGGAGCTAAAGCTGTCTTTTTTTTTTTTTTTTAATTAAAAAAATATACATGTATATTGATTTTTTAGAGAGAGGAAAGGAGAAAGAGAGAAACATCAATGAGAGACACATCGATTGGCTGCCTCCTGCACACTTCCTACTGGGGATGGAGCCTGCATCCCGGGCACGTGGCCTGACCAGGAATGCAACCAGCGACCTCTTGGTCCACGGGACGCTGCTCAGTCCACTGAGCCACGCCAAGAGGGCCGAAGCCGTCTTTCTAAAAGCCCGACTGAGAAGAGAAGGTGATTGCTGTTCTGGAAACAAGGCCTATCGCTCCCCAGTGAACGAAACATCCGCTTTGGCTGCCGGGATCCTGATCTGCACGAGGGGCTATTTCAGACGCCGAGTCCTGAACAGCCCAAGTGGTTCAGGTCTAGATCCGAGGGCGGCCCTGCCGGGGCGGGCCGAGGAGGACAGCTTTTACGTTACCGCTGACGCCGCCGTTCTGGGACTGACGGCGAGCTTAGAACGATGTGCAGAGATTCCTTTTTGCACTTGGGACCTGTCTGAACTCCCAGCTTACCAGCTGAACTCGAATGACAACGCTCCAAACTGCTTGCCCCATAGGCTTACTTCTAAAGGTATGTGCTTTAGCGTATGAAGGACAGAGGTAAAAGTGAGCAGGATGATCAGATCAGTGCCTCTCTCCCTCCACTAGATCAAGCCCAAATGAGGAGACGGAAGCAACGGCAGCAGAGGGGCTGGGCCCCAGGCTGGAACGCGACGTCCGCTCACCCGTTGCACCCGACGACCTTGTTGTACAGGTAGGACGGCAGGCCTTTCAGGTGCGCGTTGTTGTCCACGTACACGTACTGCAGCTCTCGAGATCGACCTAGATCTGGATCGGAAAGCAAAGCACCGTAACTCCCACAACCACGCGCCAAATGTAAAATTCAATGCAACGACGCGGACGGACACCACCCAAACACGCGCTCAGCTCAGGTGTGCCTTATGGAGTCCCGGGGACAGTGGTCGGCAAACCGCGGCTCGCGAGCCACAGGTGGCCCTTTGGGCCCCTGGAGTGTGGCTCTTCCACAAAACACCACGGCCTGGGCGAGTCTATGTTGAAGAAGCGGCGTTAGAAAACGTTTAAGTTTAAAGAATGTGGCTCTTAGGGGAAATGTCAATTGCTGTGCTGTTGGCATTTGGCTCTGTGGACTCCTGAGTTTGCCGACCACTGTCCTAGGGGGACTCAAGGAAAGTCTCTGCTCCAGCTGATGCAGCGGTAAGGCATGTAGGATACTCATCATGGGAGCCCCATCTTGGAGTCAGGCGCCTAGGATTTGAATTCTCCTTCTCTTGTGTACAAAACGTGTGTCCTTGATGTTACCATCTGGATAAAGGGGGGGAATAATGCTGCCTCTTCAATTCAGGGGGAATTACTAACACAGTTTCTAAATGACCAAGTGGAATTCTTGGCACACAGCCTTCTCCAATATATGGCAGTTATTATCATTCCCGTGATTATCAGTAAGTGATATTTGGAGGTGTGCCCTTCAGGAGAGGGTCAATTAAGAGAGAATTCTTCCCCTAGCTGGTGTGGCTCAGTGGATAGAGCGTGGGCCTTTCAGACTCAAGGGTCCCGGGTTCCATTCCAGTCAAAGGCACGTACCTTGGTTGCGGGCTCAATCCGAGGCCCTGGTCAGGGCGCATGCAAGAGGCAACCAATTGATGTGTATCTCTCATCAATGATGCTTCTATCTCTCTCCCTTCCTTTCTGAAATCAATAAAAATATATTTTAAAGAATGTTTCCATTCTGAAAACAAAATTTTCACTCAGTAACTAACTTTGAGAGTCTTTTTTAAAAAAAATGATTTCAGAGAGGAAGGAAGAGGGAGAGAGAGAAACCTCAATGATGAGAGAGAATCACTGGGGATCGAGCCCAGGAGCTGGGCATGTGTCCTGACTGGGAAACAAACCATGACCTCCTGGTTCATAGGTCAATCACTGAGCCACACTGGCCAGGCAATTACCACCTTTGGAAGAGGCCAGTGACCCGCCAGCTAATGAGATGGTGTGTTTTCTTCCTCCTATTAATTTTAACGGGCCGATGTCGTGCAATAAAACATGTCATGCAATAATACCCTTCCCGGTTCCTGTGCGGGAGTGCTCAGTACGTGAACTTCATAAAGCAAGGAAGTGAACAGCTGCCCAGATGTGAAAGCCACAAAGAACTTCTTCATGTGGCTTTCTAGCGCGTCCAAAGTGTTTTCCTCTCTTCCTTCCAGGCGCCCAGATCAAAGCACTGTGACTTGCAAATTAGCGAGAGCTCGCGGTCTTGCACAGACTCCAGCTCTTTCTCCTTGAACTTCAAGGCCCTGGCATGTGCGGTGCACATGGCCGCCGAGGGCACACAAAGGGCTGTGTGTGCGGGGCGCTGGGTGTGTAACTGGTCTGTAAAAGCAGGCACGGCACCCGGCCCGGCCAGGACCAACAGGGTCTGTTTACTGAGACCCGGCCAGCGTGAACCTCATTCCTTTTATCAGAGATGAATGATGGAGTCTCTTCAAGAAAAAGACAGACCGAAACTAGTCATAATGACATTTTTAATGCCTATAAAATGTGGGTATCTTCGTAATGAATGGACAGTAATTTGTAGTCTATTCAGAAAACATTTTAAAGCTAATATAAACTACCTACAGGAGCCCAGGCAGTGTGGCTCAGTGGTTGAGCAGCAACCCATGAACCAGGAGGTCCAGCGCACATGCCCAGGTTGTGGGCTCCATCTGTGACGTCAGGAGGCCTCCAGGTGTGACGTCAGGAGGCACTGCCAAAGCCCAGTGATGAAGGAAGTGACTAGCTCCCTTTAAAAGCTCACCTCCCTGTGGGACGGTTCCGCTCCCAGATTTGGGGCAGGGATTGCAGTAAGTCCCAGGAATTCCTTCAGAGAAGATGCTGGGGGAGGAGACTCATGCTGACGGTCCAGCACAGACTAGGGGTTTCATGTTGAAATTTGTTTAAGTGGCACTTTCGTTTCTTACCAGGTAAAATAATTTGGTTCTCGGTGAAAATAAATGTATTGTTTTATTAAAGGCCCATGTTTGTTTACACATATTATGTCAGAACGGGCCAATTACAGAAGTCCGCAGTGGATAACGTTCCTTATTAGCCAGAGCGACATTGTGTGTGTGTGTGTGTGTGTGTGTGTGTGTGTGTGTGTGTGTGTGTGAGACCTGAGGATATTTTCCCATTGATTCTGAGAGAGAGTGGAAGGGAGGGGGAAGAAAGAGATAGAGAAGCATTGATGAGAGAGAGACACATCGACTGGTTGTCTCCCGAAGGCCTGGGATCAAGCCTACAACCGAGGTGCATGCCCTTGACCGGTATCAAACCCGGGATCCCTTCAGTCCATGGGCTGATGCTCTATCCACTGAGCCACACCGGCTAGGTCCAGTGACATTTCAAGCTCAGTCTTTAAAAATGTCTAGTCTACTTACCTGGCAACACTAACCATTAGAACACCGGATACAAATGTTTCTACATAGAAGCCCACATCTAAGCAGGTATGTCTGTACTAGTGGCCACCCTTCCATGTAGCTTTATAACCCTTGTCAACTGTAATGTTCTCTCCATGAAAAATATCACACATATGTGGACACACACACATACAGGGTGTCCCTAAAATGTCTGCACACTTTAACCGCGGATGGCTCAAGTCTGAAAATGAAATGTATTTTGATCAACACTGCCTTTATAATTACTCCAAGTGCACGTAGACAGTTTTTGGGACATCCTACATATGTCAATCCTTTCTCAGAGCAAACCATCTCATATTTCACACGTTTTGTCCCTAATCACATTTTTCGCACAGATTTTTTTTTTCTTCTTTTATCTCAAATCCCGACATGAACTTGGAAAGGCAGGAAGCCTTCTTCACGGCACAGGTGGGTTTAAGAGAGGAAGCTCAAGGCCAACAGAATGGAGAAAACGGACCCCTCCCTCCCAGGCGAGGGCCCAAAGGTGTGCTGTCTCAGTCTCTGCCTCTGGGCCTGCCCACGGCCACATGCCCACTCACCGAGCGGCAGAAATGCGAGCCGGTTCCCGGCCATGGAGAGCTCATTGAGGCTGGGCAGCTGGCAGAGGTGGCGCGGCACACACCACAGCCGGTTCCGGTCCACGGTGAGGTACTGCAGAGAAAGGCACAGGTGAAGCCTCTCGGGTAAAGCTAGCAAACGATTGGCAGAAATGTCTAGTGTCTGCAGCTCCTTCAAATCGCCAACCTCTACAACCAAAATCAGAATGAAGATAAATCGCATCCTCATCGCGGCAGGCAGGCTGATTAAATCAAATGAATCAATACTGCAACAGTTCACCCAAATTAAACCCAGTGGCTGCAGCTACTTCCATAGATAGGAATGGGGAGGCACGGGATGAGGTCTAGTATGCAAATGATCCAACCCGGGCAGGTGTTTTTAAAGGAGCCTGCCAGAATTGTTTTTCAAAAAATATTTTTATTGATTTCAGAGAGGAAGGGAGAGGGAGAGAGAGAGAGAGAGATAGAAACATCAGTGATGAGAGAGAATCATGGATCAGCTGCCTCCTGCACACCCCCTACTGGGGATGGAGCCCACAACCCTGGGCAAGTGCCCTGACCAGGAATCGAACCCTGACCTCCTGGTTCATAGGCTAACACTCCTCTACTGAGCCATACCGGCCGGGCAAGTATTATTTCTTTTTTAATAAAATTGTCTATAATTAATTTTACCTTTTAACATGACTGACACCTTCAAAAATATCCATTGATTGGTCACCCTGAAATTAGTGTGGTATTACTGATAAAGAGTTTCAATGCGTCCTTTTTAGTATATTAGTGGAATCTCTGACTCTTTCCGGCTGGTCTCCCTGTCAGCACCCACTCCCCACGGAGTAGACACCAGTGTGCAGACTCCGTTTCCTCAGTGTGCCTAGAATGATCCTAACTTCGCGGCTGTCGGCATGGCTTCCTTTTATGCTAGGACCTTACAACTCTGCAGCTACTTACAGAACACCCTGAGGATGACTTCCTAGCTGCCACGCACTAATTGCTTCCACGAAGCATACAGACAACGCGACAGTGCAGTTCCTCAGGAGAAAGCAGCAGGCTCCCCCCACACCATCCCTCTCGGCTGGTGCACGCTGACCTCATCTGAAGCCTAAACGGGAATGGGAAGGAAGCCACCCACTCGGTGCCAGGGCAGTGACCACAGAGTCAATAGCAAGGCCGGGTATTTTTTAAGCACTGGATTTTTCCGGTGCCGCTAAGTCCGCTCTCATTGAAGCTGCCAGGTAAGGGAGTGCACACAGAGACATAAAGGGCAAGTTTTCAGTGTCCGGTTCCGTTCTGCGTAATAGCGTGTCCCTCTTTATGCTCATTCTCTCTCTCTCTACCGGTAGACTGGCATTGCAAGGCCCATACTCTGGTACATAGAAATACATTCAAGCCATAACCCTGTTACTCATCATCCGTGCAACTTTGGGTTACTTATTCAGATATTTAGATGTGGTGGTTTGATGTTTAAAAAAATCATCTACAGCCTGGCTGGCGTGGCTCAGTGCTTGAGAATCATCCTATAAACCAGGAGGTCAGGGTTCAATTCAGTGAGGGCACCTGCCCAGGTTGCAGGCTCTATCCCCAGTAGGGGGTGTGCAAAAGGCAGCCGATCCATGATTCTCTCTCAACACTGATGTTTATCTCTCTCCTTCTCTGTTCCTGTCTGAAATCAATAAAAATATATTTTAAAAAATAAATAAGAAATCATCTATAAAAACACCAGACTAACATGTACCTGAAGTGATTAAATTAAATATTCATAGATTCAACAAGACGTGGCCCAAAACAATTACTATTTATTGTTAATTTTCAGCTCATTAAATCATATTTTTTAAATGTAAATTCTAAATAAAAGTGCCTTTTTAATTGATGTAAGTTTTATCACAGAACCAATTATGAACACAGTACATTCAAGGTTTGTTATGTTTAACATAGAGAAAGGGGCTCTCAGAAAATAGATAATCTTTCAGAAAATGGGTAGGACTACTTTGGTCAAATAAAAAAATTAAAACCAGTCATAAGGAGCTTGCTATATATTCATAAGAATGTGTGGCAGGTTATGTTTAATAACAAAGAATCACAAGAAAGAATAAAATTAACAATACCAGAAAGCTCATTAAAAAAAAAATCTATTAACTATGCATTTGTCTAATAGAAGTAACATCAAACAAGCAATTAAGAAGTCCTCTTAATTAGGAAAGACAATAACATATTATTTGGGAGCTTTAAAATAAAATGCTCTAAACCACCTGACATCAGAGAAGCACAACAAACAGTGATAGGACTTAAATATTTATGTCTGGGTGTCAAACTTGGCAACTAATTCCTAATAGAAATTTTAAAATGTGAAAGACATATTAAAAAAAAAAAAATCACTGCCCTAACCAGTTTGGCTCAGTGGGATAGAGCTTCGGCCTTCAGAGTGAAGGGTCCAGGTTCGATTCCAGTCAAAGGTATGTGCCTTAGTTTCGGGCACATCCCCAGTAGGGAGTGTGCAGGAGGCAGCTGATCGATGTTTCTAACTCTCTATCCCTCTCCCCTCCTCTCTGTAAAAAATCAATAAAATATAAAACAGTGTGATTTTTAAAATATTTTTAAAAATCACACTGTTTTGACATTTTAGGTGGGGCTTTGTGTGCAATTAAATTATGCACTAAAGTTTCTTTCAATGTCATTCAAAATAAGTTACTTACCAGGCGTTTACTGCTTATCTAACCAAATGGTTGACTTGACCCTAGCAAAATGCCCCTGAGACCACTGTAGGAGATAAGAAACCATTTCTTGAAAGTGCTCTTCCGGAGTGCCAACCATAATCTAACCCGCTGCTAGACAGAAGTGGCCTCTATCTCTTCTTTAGATACAGCCCGTCTTTGAAACTGAAAAGCATGTATTCTAAAACTTAGCATCTGTACCGCTGCTTTGTGTCAATACACGGATTGCTACTTAGAAAAAGCCTTTATTGTCTTCATTCTGCGAGACGAATGGAGACCACATACGCGGGTTTTCACTTCTGTGCTGTATTTTAGCGATTGTCTGCTCCCCAGATTTCTTGAGGCAGGCTTTCTTCCCTCTTCACTGAGACAGCACAATGGAGCTTGTGACCTGAATGAGATCACCAGGTGCCCATTGTTGGCATAAAGCTATTATAACCGCTGCCTCGAGAAATATCACAGCATCACCGTCCAGCATTAAAGTTTAGTTTTTAGTTTACTACTTTGAAGAGAATAACTACAGACAGTCCAGATTATGCTATCTGAATAAAATATCATTATAGCGATGCCTTTCATTTCACTTTCTAAATTCAAATTGGTATAGGGAGCCCGGCCAGTGTTGCTCAGTGGTTGAGCATCGACCTATGAACCAAGAGGTCAAGGGTTCCATTCCCAGTCAGGGCACATGCCCGGGTTGCGGGCTCAAACACCAGGAGTGGGCGTGAGGAGGCAGCCGATTGGTGTTTCTCTCTCATCGATGTTTCTATCTCTCTTCCCCTCTCCCTTCCTCTCTGAAACCAATAAAAATATATTAGATTGTGAGATGGATGTCTGGTTGCCCAATCTAGGGGTCCCAGATTGGAGAGGGTGCAGGCTGGGCTGAAGGACAATCTCCTCCCCACCCCCCACCCCCGTCCCCGTGCACAAATTTCATGCACCGGGCCTCTAGAATATTATATAAACGGCTTGAGAATATTTCAAAAGAGTGGGGCCGAAGGTGGTGTGAAGAACTGGGTGAAGTCTCCCCACAAAAAGCAAGCAGAACACTGGACAAACCTGTAAAGAACCAACTCTTTCAGGGCTCTGGACACCACCCAGAGGCAGACAAGTTCATAAGTGTCTATTCTTGGAAACCTGTTAAAGCTTCATTCAAGAACAGCGGGAGCGGGAGCCTTTTATTGCTTGAGGTGGCTCCTCTCCCATCCAGGCCCCAAGTTCAAGCTCAAGAATGTGCGCTTACCCAGGCAGGGCTGAGGAGGAATGGTGAGGACAACCAGCAGGCTGGCAGTCAGAGAGAGCATCCTTGACTTGGAGGGGGGAGAGAGTTGGGGTAAATCTCACAGTTTTCCTCCCCCCCACCCCCTTTTTTTTTTTTTTAAGCTAAAAGTGGCCAACGGTGTAGGAAAAGAATGAGGAAAACACATGCTTTGCTAGCCTGGGATTCAGACCCAGCTGGAATGAGCGGTTGAACAGCCATAAATTTAATTGGGCGATTCTGGAAATGGGAGAGCAGATGAAGTGCTAGCTCTGCTCTCCACAAATCCTTCCACAGCCCAGGAGCCATGTGTCCGCGCGGGGAAGGCCCGAGAGTCTGCACAAAGTCAGCAGCGGAGCAGATGTGACAGCTGACGCGCCCTGACAGCGCCTGACAATCCAAACACATTTATTTCAGTTCGCGTAAGACGGGAGCTGCACGGGCTAGAAGTGTTTGAGCAAACGTCTTTCCAAAGCGATGGCAGCTCGTCGGCGATACAGACATCGTGGCTGCCCCTACGGAGCCAGGTTAAGGAGCACAAGACTAAACTACGAGCAGCTACATACCACAGAGGGGGAAGAGAGTCTGACATGTACACCGCAGGAAGGAACAAGAATTTAAGAAAGAAAACAACTTCCAGAAAAATAAGTCAAAATCCAAAGTTGTCCCAATATGTTAACTGAATTTTCCACTTTTCCACAACAACAAAAATACAAGATAGCGAAGTGTGACCCATAACCAAGGGTGCGTGGAGGAGAGGGGGGAAATGAGGGGAAGCAGTCAACAGAAACTAACTCTGAATGGGCCCAGATGTTGGACTTGGCAGGAATTTCAAAGCAGCTGTTACAAATGTGTTTAAAGAAGCAAAGGAAACTATGTCAAAAACTAAAGAAAACTATGAATGACAATGACTCAATCAATAGAGAATCTAAATAGAAAGACATAAAAAGAGCCAGGAAGCCACTCTAAAGTGGAAAATACAGTAATTGAGATAAAATGGTCACTAGATGGTCTCAGGATCAGACTTGACATGGTGGAGGAAAGAACGGTAAACTCAAAGACGTGTCCATAGGAATTATTAAATTTGAAGAACAGAAAAAAAAAAAAATCAACAGAAAATGATCAGCGCCTAGAGACCTGTGGGATACCATCATATTTATCTGGGAGCTCCAGAGGGAGAGGAAAAGGAAAAAGTGGGAGAAAAAAAATACGTTAAAAGACAAATGGCTGAAAATGTTCTAAATTTGATGACAAGCATTAATCTACAGATCCAAGAAGTTCAGTGAATTCCAAGTAGGAAAAACGCAAAAGAAATCCGTATCTAGACACATCACAGTCAAATTGCAGAGAGGTAAACAAAAATAGAAAAGCTTCCATGAGAGCCAAAGCTGGTTTGGCTCACTGGATGAAGCATCGGCCTGTGGACTGAAGGGTACCAGGCTTGATCCCAGTCAAGGGCATGTGCCCGGGTTATGGGCTCCATCCCCAATGGGGGGTGTGCAGGAGGCAACCGATCAATGATTTTCTCTCATCAGTGATATTTCTCTCTATCTCTACCTTCTTCTCTGAAATCAACAACCATTGGATGAGGTTGGAAGTGGGTCACGCCCCTCAACTATTCCATTGGGTGAGGTCGGGAGTGGGTCCTGCCCCTCAGCAACCATTGGGTGATGTTTTAAGTGGGACCCACACCTCAACAACCATTGGGTGAGGTTCAATGTAAGTCTCACCCCTCAACAACCATTGGGTGAGTAAGAAGTGGGTCCCGCCCCTCAACGACCATTGGGTGAGGTTGGCAGTGGGACCTGCCCCTCAACAACCATTGGGTGAGGTTCAAAGTTGGTCCCACCCCTAAACAACAATTGTGTGAGGTTGCTAGTAGGTCCACAAGGCAGGGCACATATTAATTACAGAAATACAGATCTCTCTGAACAACCCCCACCTTTAAGCTCAGTCTTTTTGACTGGTCCCGCCTCCTCCTCACTGCTCATGCCCAATCTATCCTCAAGGACTGGGGGCAATTATGTCATCCCAAAGCACTTGTCTCCCCAACCCCCCTCAGCCTTCCTCCCATTACCAGGAGGCACTATGTGTCTCTCTCCCAATGCTCAGACTGTGGGACGGAAATCACAGCAGGTGTACAGTGCAGACCCTGGCAGACACCCCAGGATCCTGGTGACCAAGGCCAACATCAACAGGGATCCACGGATAAATCGTGTTGATATCACGTGCCCTGACTCTGTGAGATGAGCAGGCTCCACACCTGTGGTGCTCTTCCCTAAACCCAGTCTATTATGAGGGAAACATCAGAGAATCCAAAAGGCATCCTTCCAAACACGGGACCAGCACGGTGCCACCAGACACGGCCCAGGGTGGCTCTGAGAGGGAACAGCTGAGAAGCTTGGAAAAGACAGACAAGAGAATGAAAGCTGGGGCTCGGTGGGGTGCTGCTTCCTGAGAGACAGCCCCCAAGCCCACAAGCTGAGTCTATTTTGTAGCAGATGCCACGAGGCAAAGTAAGGGCTTGGTCAAGATCTTTACAGCATTCTCAAGGGTTTCCGTCCTACTCCACTGCATGCACCTGATCCAACTTGGGTTACCTGCAGCTTATATCACTCAGGCAAGTGGGCCCATGTGTTCAGACCACAGGTTTCAGCTTACAACTCTGGCTGTCGGAGGTAATTGTGCTGGGAGGCTCTGCCTTCCAGGCTGGGACGTGCACACGGCCAAGAGAGGACTGGGGCCTCTCATGAGTCCCAGTCTTGAAGCTGTCCAAACGCTGTAGCCCCTCTCCACACGGCACCCTCCAAGCTCGTCAAGGTCATTAAAAACAAGGATGACTGGAAGACACCGCACAGATGGGGCTAAAAGCAGTGCGGGGTTCTGGGTAGATCCTCCAACAGAAAAAGGCTATTAGTGAAAGGCAAAGGAAACACAAATCTATAGTGCGGTTCAAGCATTCACTTGTTAGCTGTGTCGGCGCCGGGGTTATGGAAGCTGTGAACAATAGGAGAGGCTAGCTATGCAGACCTGTTCGCAGGAACCCTGAACTCAATAAGCAATTGTGGGGTAAATCTAGAATTATTCCAAAATAAAAAATTTTATTTTTAACAATGTAATTAACAGCTCTGGCCAATTATGTTCAGTGGGAAGAGCATCAGCCCAAGGACTGGTTTGTGGGTCCAACCCCTCAACAGCCATTGGGTGAGGGTGGAAGTGGGTCCCACCTCGCAAAAACAGCTAAGTGAGGTTGGAATTGGGTCCCAATCCTCAAAAACCATTGGATGATGATGTAAGTGGATTCCGCCCTTCAACAACCATTGGGTGAGGTTGTCTGTGGGTTCCACCCCTCAACAACCATTGAGTGAGGTTCAAAGTGGGTCACACCTCTCCACAACCACTGGGTGAGGGTGGAAGAGGATCCCTCCCTCAAATCCAATTGGTTGAGGTTGGAAGTGGGTCCTGCCCCTCAACAACCATTGGGTGAGGCTGGAAGTGCATCACGACCCTCAATTACCATTGGGTAAGATTGGCAGTGGGTCGCCCCCCCCCCAACAACCATTGGGTGAGGTTGGAGGATGGTCACACCCCTCAACTACCATTGGTTGAGATTGGCAGTGGGTCCCACCCCTCAACAACCATTGGTTGATGTTGGAAGTGGGACCCATACCTCAACAACCATTGGGTGAGGTTCAAAGTAAGTCCCACCCCTCAACAACCATTGGATGAGGTTGGAAGGGGGGTCACGCCCCTCAACTACCATTGGGTGAAAGTCAACATAAGTCCAACCCCTCAACAATCATTGGGTGAGGTAGGAAGTAGGTCCCGCCCCTCAACAATCATTGGGTGAGGTAGGAAGTAGGTCCCACCCCTCAACTACCATTGGATGAGGGTACAAGTGGGTCCCACCTCTCAAAAACAATTGGGTGAGGTTGGAATTGGGCCCCCTCTGCTCTGCCCATCTCTTTGGCATCCAAACCCATTAGGACAGGGCCCTTCCCCCAGGAAAGCACAGGGCAGGCCAGTACAGAGGCCCTCTGAGCCAGTCTCCGTGGGATGTGGACTTAAGAACACTGGAATGCACTGGGAGGCAGAGGATAAGGTAGGAAAGGGAGTACGGAGGGAGGAGACCTGACGAGGGCTGGACATCTGTTCTATTAGCAAAAGGTGAGGAGTGAACCAGCTGAAGGACGGACTATTTTTAAGGATTAAAACCTGACCCCTTTTGGTCAAGAAATCCGTGATGGTAAGTCTTCTTTCTCACTAAAACTTCTGGGTGGCATTTATGCAACACAAAAGTCTTAATCCTACAGTCGATATAACTTGACTCGTCCGTTTACATGACATCCATTTTGTTGCATATTGTGCCTAATGCTGCTCTAGTGGGGTTTGGGACGTCTAAGTGGTAGAATGAATTGTTCAAAGTTGATCAGGATGGCCCTAACTGGTTTGGCCCGGTGGATAGAGTGTCCCGTCGGCCGGCAGGCTGAAGGGCCCCAGGTTCGATTCCAGTTAAGGGCATGTACTTGGTTGTAGGCACATCCCCAGTGGGGAGTGTGCAGGAGGCAGATGAATCGACGTTTCTCTCTCATCGATGTTTTTAACTCTTTATTCCTCTCCCTCTCCCTTCCTCTCTTGTGGAAAATCAATAATATTAATATATATTAGGCTGTTTTGAATGGCATTATGAACACACACAGTAATTGCATAGGATGAAGTCGATTTGATGCATTTATTCATTCACTGAAAGAGAAAGCGCTTTTTACAAGTTTACACAATGCCCTGGCCCGTGTGGCTCAGCTTCCATCCCTGGGTCTGGTCGGGGCGGATGGGGCACATGCAGGAGGCAGCCGATCCATGTACGCCACTCTCATCGATGTTCCTCTCCCCCTCCCTCTCCCTCTCCTTCTGCCCCGCTTCCTTCCACTCTCTCCAAACATCCATGGGCAAAACACTCTTACACAAATACCAAATTAAAACTACAAAAAGGAAGGGCAATTTTGGCAAAGGAAACAACACATCCTTTTAGTGTGAATGCGTGTTTCAAGGAAACTGGCTTTTATTTCGACGGCGTGGGTTAGCTGAGTCCCTTTCAATAGCTGGGGGTTTGGGAAGTGCAAAGCTCATGTAACGTGACGTAATGTCATCTGTGCTTTCCACAAATCCCCATCGGTCCATTTACTTAAGAAACCCGTGCTTGCTGGCCGGGTGCCAGCATACCAAACCTGCCGGGCAGTGCATGCTTGTGTTTCTGTTACTAAATTAGGAAGCCAACGCAGGCAATGTTGGGGCCAGGAGGGAAGTGAAAAGATTCAGCATCATTAGCCTACATGGCTTCTCAGAAGCAAGATCACGATAAGATATTTAATCTTAATTAGAAATGCCCACGTAATTTAGCCTAATAAGCAGCAGTGCGAAGAGATAATGAAATGAAGGCAAAGGGGGAAATGAAAACATTTCACCAAAGCAGCCTCCTAAATAGCCTTCATCATCGTGTTGAGAAGAAATTAACTCCCGCCGCTTGAGGCTGTCTCAATGACGGACGCTGAAATACTGCCAGCTTTTTCCTGAGGAAGAAACGGGCAGGCGCCCGTTCCCGTTTTTACTAAGAATCATGTGGTCTGGCCCCACAAGGCATTAGGGGTGAGTTGATCAAACATCTGACCAAATACAGCTGGCCGGTGTGGCTCAGTGGTTGAGCACCAATCTATGAACCAGCAGGTCACGGTTTGACTCCCGGTCAGAGCACATGTCCAGGGCATGCAGGAGGCAGCCGATCCTTGACTCTCTCTCATCACTGATGTTTCCATTCCCCTCTCCCTTCCTCTTTCTGAAGTGAATAAGAACGTATTTAAAAAGGAGCACGAGGTTGAGTGATTAGAAATTATACTGGTTAGTGTAATGATCCCCATGGATCCCTTTGATACAGTCTTCCATTCCATTTTTATCTTCTTATTGCTATCGAATATGCATAAACACATATATATACATATATACATATATATACATACACACACACACACACACACACACACACACACACATATGGATGGAATGCCCCAAAAGGAAAAAAAATAAACTTTCTTTGGTGGGGTTAAAAAAAAATAAATAAATGAAATTTGATTTTTTTTTTTTCCCTAAAGAAATTTGGAAAAGAACACAGTTGAAGGAATTACACAAGCTCACTTCAAAACTTCCTATAAAGCTACAGTAATCGAACCAATATGGTATTGCCATAAGGACAGACATAAAGACTAATGGAAACAGAACATTGGAAATAAACCCATATGTTCATGGTCAGTCCACTGATTTTCAACAAAGAAAAAATAGTCTTTCAACAGATTGTACTGGAAAAACTGAATATCCCATATCTAAAAATATCCAAACCCACCAAAACCGGTTTGGCTCAGTGGATAGAGCGTAGGTCTGCGGACTGAAGGGTCCCAGGTTCGATTCCAGTCAAGGGCATGTACATTAGTTGGGGGCACATCCCCAGTGGGGGGTGTGCAGGAGGCGGCTGGTCGATGTTTCTCTCTCATCGATGTTTCTAGCTCTCTCTCTCCCTTCCTCTCTGTAGAAAATCAATAAAATATATATATTTTTTAAAAAGAATTGTGAATGTTCAATAAAGCAAAAGCCTATAAAATTAATGCCACTTGGTCCCCAGGCCTCCATCTGCTTATCCAATGTGGCAGCTAAATTTTAACTTGATGGACTGCGACACTCTTTCTACCACTAACATCCAACATCAGAGATTACGGTCACTCTGGTGGGCTTGATTTTTATGAAGGGGATAATGACAGCATTGGATATCTGCTTTCTGTTTCTAAAAGGCATGACATAACAGAGTATGAGGGCTTACATTCTGTGTATATTACATAATGTTAACTTTCAAAAAGCGATAAAAAAAAGTATTAGACCAAGAGCTGCGATGTCAATTATGTGTGGAGCGTGGAGGAGAACGTGGTAACAAACCCATATCAAACTAAATTTTGTTTAATGACTTCTATTACATCAACCCTTGGCAAATCATAAAGCTTTTCATTCACTAAAACAGTCATTAACTTCCAAATTACTTGCAGAATTATCTGATTTAAATTAAAACCTTTAACAGATTAAGCCATAATTTATAGATGAAGTAAGCACCAAGCCTGTCCCCATAACATATAAAAAAAATAAATTTTTTACATATTGAAGACACTTTTTAACAAATAATTGTTTCAGCACATACGCTATATCCTACCTGTTCATTTTTCTTCACAATTATATAGTTTAAAATGAAACTAGAATTTTCTGATCATGTCATAAAACAATACCTCTAAAATACTGCAAGTTGATTTAGATCCGAAAATAAAATTAAATCTCTGAACTGTCAATAATAGGTTGTGTCTTAAAAACATGCAACCCAGGCATGTGCCCTGACCAAGAATCGAACCGTGACCTCCTGGTTCATAGGTGGATGCTCAACCACTGAGCCACACTGACCAGGCAGTACTCTCTTTATGGTTCCCATACAGCACCACGCCTGTAACAGACCACGGCAAAGGAAATTAATTGTATGCAGGAAGGAAACTTTCCTTATGAAGGCTCTGAGTACATGTCAAAATGACTAATTACCAGTTGCATACTCTTCTGCAAAATGCACACCAGTGAGGGTGCTCATGAACCCCGTGTAATGCATTCCTAGATCCTAATCTTAAAACTCTCTATAGCCACTAGGTATTTCAAATGTTCCCAGCTTTTCAAATATGCTCCAAAATTATAAATACTGATTACGATCTCATATTCAAAGTGTATTCAACCACAACAAATACACATAGTAAAATGTTAAGTCTTTCAAGGGGATATAACGCATAAGAAGTCTATACGGCCTGGCCGGTGTGGCTCAGTGGTTAAGTGTCGCTCTATGAACCAGGAGATCATGGTTCGATTCCCAGTCAGGGCACATGCCTGCGTTGCAGGCTCGATCCCCAGTGTGCGGCGTGCAGGAAGGCAGCCAATCCATGATTCTCCCTCATCATTGATGTTTCTCTCTCTCTCTCTCTCTCATTCTCCCTTCCTCTCTGAGATCAATAAAAATATATTCTTAAAAAAAAAAAAAAAGTCTGCATGCACTAGCATGGACTAGGCAGAAGGGAGATCACTCACACAGCCACATGTCTGTGGTCATCGAATGGAGACAACATGGCATCCCTCACATTCTTAGAGACTATAATTAAAATACATTTCCGTAATATGTGCCCAAACATAAACGTTTGCAGAGGTGTCCCTAGCCTCTCACTCATTCAAATTATAACATTGAAACTACCTCATGAAGAGAGAGATAAAGTGAGTCAGATAGTAAGACCTAGCCCACTGCTATTCATGATAGACTAGAAAGAAAAAAGTCTATGCATGGCTCAAAATACATTGCTATTACTGCATTTAATTTTACTCAAAACAAGCAAAAACGAACACCGACAACCGAAATAAGCTAAGGCGATAAAATCAGAGATAAATGCCTCCAACTGATTAAGCGCCAGGTGCGATATAAATAAAAAAATTACATGAAAGGAGTCAGGAAACCTATGTCCTTCGCTGGTGAGGAGGAAGCAGTCAGCGCTATCGGCCGCACATCCTTCACCTCCGAGCGTATATAATGGGAGGAAATGGCCACATTCTACCACAAAGTGCCTTACGTTACAGGAAGAGAGAATAATAGAACAATGGCTTAGCAGGGAATTCTGTTCTCATATGCTACTTACACATACATAAAAAGGGCCGACAAGCAGTGTTCTATCCATCCGTGCATTTTGATTCTACAATGTATATCTTTATAAGTCCCATCCGGGAAAATTTAAAGTTATCATTTTAATGACACATTTTTGAGGTGATCTCCAAAAGAGAATCTCATTTCCTGAATATGTGGGTATGTGAACCTGACAAAGGTAGAATGATGGAACACCACTAAGCCTAGTTACCGACAATAAAATCTAAAGGAGAGACCATATTCCTATACCATATTGAAAATCCTTATGTTAACTATAACTTTGCATGTTTGAAGTAAAATGATATGCAGTAATAGCAAGGTATTTTGAATAGAAACTTTTGAAAAGACATCATATGAGGTTAAGAACTTATTTTTTAAACAGACTGACTGTTATACCAGGACCATTTTTTGTAAGCAATATTGAACCTCTATATTCAGCACATCAAGTCTCAAAACTAATCATGTATTGTGTATTCAAAAAGAAATTTATGTACTTGCAAAACTTTGGAGAAAGTACTTCTTAAGTCATACATAAATACTTTGACCAAATGTAGCAGGCTAGTTTTTAGGTTGATAACTGTGTATGGCCTGCGAAGGATGTTATAAATACCCACACGGCCCTTGGCGGAAAAAAGGTTCCCCACCCTTGATCTGTAGGTACATCACAATCTAATAGAATGTTCAGTAGGCAAAACTGAATTAATCCTAGGATCAAACTTAAGTTGTGCTGCTGAATTCTTGTATGGTTTCTTAGGAAATCACAGTTAATGGACACCCGTTATCTCACTCGAGAATGAGAAAACCCTGTACATATCTGCAAACATGATTGCACCGGGCAAATTTCCCCGAAATTCTCTGATGGGAAATTCAGAGGTGAAGTAGCTTTTGTAAAAGTATTTCACCAGAGGCGTGATCTGAAGAGCAATGCTCAATTGTGGCAGGTGTAGCTCAAAAACATAAATACCCTCTTCTTGCTGTTTGCATCTGGGAAAAGACTGTCATATTTCCCTCTCCCCCACATTTCTTAGCTTCATAGTCAAACAAATGAATGATCAAATACTTACAAATCTTTCCAAAGCCCACGCCTCGACACACAGGGAGACACGAGAATGAAAACAGACTTGAGGAAAGAGACTTGTGCCCCCTGACTACTACGATTACCTGGAGGTAGGAATTGCAGTTGGTTGTTAGCTAACCGGAGATGACGCAAAGCTCTCAGGCGGCCAATCTCTGGGCAAACGATTTCTAAGGCATTGTCACTGAGATCCAAACACTGGAGTTTTATGAGGGATCCGATGGCTTCAAAGAGAAAAGGAGGGGAAAGGCTAAGTCCATTTGACCCAAGCATCACGCCAGATCTTTAATGCAAGAACTCCACAGTACAATGGTTTTATACTAATTTCCTACATGTACTAGCATGGGCTAGGCAGAAGGGAGATCAGTCACACAGTCACATGTATCACCATCTCACAATGTACTACTAGAGTTGCTCGCAAAATAATAAAAACATACATAGAACTACATTTTATGGAGGTGATAAGACCTCTACCTATATATAAAATATGACTTCAAAAAAAGCGCACATCAACATTTTTAAAACAATGTAAAATATTGCTTGAATAAAAAAATAACTCATGAAACAGTATATAAGGATGTTTTCGATCTAAATGACATTCTGAACTGGATATACTGAATTTGGGACTTATCAATTTGTTATTTACCCAACAACAGTATACCTAAAAATAATTTATCTAATCATGATAGTCATTTTGGACTCTATTAATGTCATTTAGTCGTAATTCTTAACTGGATTTACTAATTGGGGGAAGAATCTTTGAAATGAATAAATTAAAGATGCTTTATAGTTAAAATTCACTAATATACCAACCACAATGGGTTTAAAGAGACTGTCTGTTCTATTGTTAAAAAGGAAAGCTTAAGCTATAGTGTCTCCTGTCTAAAAGTTGGAAGTGTGCTCACTTACCTTCTGGAACCACAACTATGTTATTTGAATGAAGGTACCTGGGGAAATACAAAAAAAAAAAAAAAAAAAAAAAAAGCTGTTGTCATTCAGAACTTCTGCTACAGAATGGGTCTGTAAAATGCTCACTTAGAAATATATGCCAAATATAAAGGGACCAAACTTTCTTTAACACCCTATTCTAAGTACATAACACAAAATATATGCTCACCACAGATAACTAATAATACTTTGCAACGTTTTATGCTGGGATTGCAAATATTAAAACTATGTATTGATTTAATTGCCATTTTATTTTTAAATATGTATTTTTATTTTCTTTTTAGAGCTTTTTGTATTTTGGACATTTTCTGTAATAAGCATGGATTTTTATCTTTTTTTTTCTTTTTCTTTTTAATCCTCACCCGAGGATATTTTTTCACTGATTTTTAGAGAGTGGAAGAGAGAGGGAAAGACAGATAGAAATATCAGTGTTAGAGAAACATATCCATTGGTTGACTCCTGCATGAGTCCTTGACTGGAATCGAACCCAGGACCCTTTGACCCACAAGGCTGGCGCTCTATCCACTGAGCCAAATCCGCTAGGGCTTTGAGTGCTATTTTAAAATAAAATAAAAATAGCCGAAGCCAGTTTGGCTCAGTGGTAGAGCGTCGGTCTGCGGACTGAAAGGTCTCGGGTTCGATTCCGGTCAGGGGCATGTACGTTGGTTGCGGGCACATCCCCGGTGGAGGGTGTGCAGGAGGCAGCTGGTTGATGTTTCTCTCTCAGCGACGTTTCTGGCTCTCTCTCTCTCTCTCTCCCTTCCTCTCTGTAAAAAATCAATAAAAATATATTTAAAAAAAAAAAAAGAACGGAATGTTTTTAAAAAATAAAAAATAAAAAAAACACAAAAGACAAACGAGGTATTTTTTCAACCTCATAAAACAAACTAGTTTCCTACTTTGTTTTAAACTATTCAGATTCTCAGAGATACAGTTATCATGTAAAAAAAAGAGTCAGCTCTTATTGTGTACAGGGAAATGCAACTTTTCCTTTCTAAAGGATAACTTCATAAAATAATCAAACCAGAGGTTGTTCCAGTCAGCAAGCATGCTTACTGATAAGCAAGAATTCTGGAGATTAAATATCATCATTTATCTGTAGAAGAAGTACTCAACTGTCAAGGTACAGAATTTATTTTACAGCAAAATGAATTTCATAAGCCCGGATCGAATTCTTTTCTCAACAAAGAAAAAAAGTTTACCAAGGCTGACAACTCCAGGCGAGTGTCTGCAGCACCCTCTGGTGGAGATTTTATGCAGTCACAAGCAGCCCACTAACAGTAAAACAATAAGGACCACGGGAGATCATATAGTAATAATTTTTAAAATAAATTTATATCATTGATTTTGAGACAAGAAAACTAGACTTTTAAAAACTTTATTTTCAGCCGAAACCGGTGTGGCTCAGTGGATAGAGCGTCGGTCTGCGGACTGAAGGGTCCCAGGTTCGATTCCGGTCAAGGGCATGTACGTTGGTTGCGGTCACATCCCCAGTAGGGAGTGTGCAGGAGGCAGCTGATGGATGTTTCTCTCTCATGGATGTTTCTGGCTCTCTATTCCTCTCCCTTCCTCTCTGTAAAAAAAAAAAAAAATCAATAAAATATATTACAAAAAAGAAAGATAGAAAATTAATAAATTTAAGAAAATTATTCTATGCTGGACTAAATTAATTTTGAAATAGGTAGTAACCTGGCGGGTCTAACACAATTTAAATAATTACACCATTCCGTGATACATTTTATTCCTTGTTTTGTGTACATAAAATGATTCCACACTTTATTTTTTCTTAAAAGTATATTTGTACTGATTTCAGAGAGGAAGGAGTAGGGGGAGAGAGCTAGAAATAGAAACATCGATGATGAGAAACATTGATCAGCTGCTTCCTGCACACCCCCTACTGGGAATCCAGCCCGCATCATTGATTTTCTCTCTCTCTCCCCCTCTCCTTTCCTCTGAAATCAATAAAAACATATTCAAAATATAAAAAAGAAAGGATCACTGCTGTTATAGTGGATCAGAGAGCAGGCTCTGTGCCTCTAGAACCATATGGTCCGAGTGACTTAACCTCTCGCTTTCTCAGTCTATAGAAGCAGATGATAACGGCACCAATTAGAACACAGAGATATGGCAAGAAATAAATGAATCAACATATGCGGAGCTCTCTGAATGGAGCTCAGTGAATGCTATTGCTATTTTGTCGTGATGACTATTATTATATCTTGAGTCATTTGTAATTATAAGCTTAGCAGCGGGAAGTCCAGAGACGTTGAAATGGTGTTCTCGATGTGACTAAGTGTTCATCACGTTCATAACACGGGGACTCTCTTTCATTGCTGATGGGAACGCAAGCTAGCACAGCCACTTTGGAAAATGGTGTGGCAGGGTGTTCGTTTTTTTAAGATAAAAATTAAGTATAGACTTTATTAACAGTAACATGCCAATGTCAGTTGTTGTTTTTTTTTTTGTTGTTGTTCTGACGCATGTATCATGGAATTGGGAGATGTTAACAATGGGAGGAACTGGCTGAAAGGTAAACGGGGCCCGGCCAGGATGGCTCAGTGGTTGAGCATCAACCTATGAACCAAAAAGGCACCAGTTCAATTCTTGGTCAGGGCACATGCCTGGGTTGTGGGCTCCATCCCCAGTGGGGGTGGGGGTGGGGGTGGGGGGAGTGGGGGGGTGCGTACAGAAGGCAGCCGCTTGATGATTTTTCTCTCTCATTTCTATCGCTCTATCCATCTCCCTCTCTCTCTCAAAACCAATAAAAACTTTTTTTTTTTAAATAATAAAATAAAACAAAACATGGAGGATGCAGGTAAGGAGGCTTTTACCATACATTTTAAATTGTCTATAAACGTTTCACTGTTTATATCAAGTATCACATGGAGTAGTAGTAACAATAATAAATGTTGCCAATTACATGGACTATCCAGAATGATTCTGGGACAAAGAGGCTGCCCCCAGAGAAATGGTACTCTTCAGCATCTTCACCACCTTGAAGTGAGATGTTGAAAACACAAATTTAAATGGTTAAAATACGTTAAAAGACTTTTGGGCTTAGCAGAACCACAGATCTACCATGCTCGTGATGCTAAAAAATAAATACATGAAAATGACATTTCCTAATATTTCAAATAACTTAAAATTATTTTCATCCCCGTTTTTAAAAAATTGAATAAACAGACTCACAGTTCCACCAGGTTTGGAAGCTTCTGAGCTAGGTTCTCTGGCTGAAAATTAAAAACTCAGAATTAAATTTTATTTTCTGAAAAGTGTACAAATATCTCTAAATAGCTTAAGCACAAACCATTATCTTCTTGAGGGCCCTGATCAGGGCACATGCGGGAGTCAATGTATCTCTCTCTCATTGATGTTTCTCTCCCTCTCTCTCCCCCGCCCTCCATCCCTTCCACAAAAGTCAATCAATGGAAAAATATTCTCGAGTGAGGGTTAGCAACCGCCATAACAAAAACAATAAAAATGACACTGTTAATGTCATTCTGGGATTCTGATCTATTCAAACACATCCAAAAATCACTTAGGAAGCTTAACGCACATAAAAAAAAAAAAAAAAAAAGGCACAGGCCCAGGCACAGGCACCGGCTAAGGGGAGAGAGGTTTTGAACAGGGGCAGTTTGGTAAGTAGCACATTTGTGAATATTTTGCTTTCCTTCACAGCTCCTCCTGTCCCCACCTAACTGCGGGGTCTCGAGTCATTCATTCTCTGCTCATGAGGACCCTCTGTGTGTGGGTTTATAGTGCCTGTTTACACAGTAAGAGAGGACACCCGTGTTCGTCTGACTGTCTTAAGATATGGAACGTGCCGAAACCGGTTTGGCTCAGTGGATAGAGCGTCGGTCTGCGGACTGAAAGGTCCCAGGTTTGATTCCGGTCAAAGGCATGTACCTGAGTTGCGGGCACGTCCCCGGTAGGGGACATGCAAGAGGCAGCTGGCCGATGTTTCTCTCTCATTGACGTTTCTAACTCTCTTTCTATGTCTCTCCCTTCCTCTCTGTAAAAAACCAATGAAATATATTTAAAAAAAAAAAAAAAGATATGGAACGTGTACGTTGGTCAGGACCACGTTCTAAATTATTATTATTATTATTATTATTATTATTATTTTTTTAGAGAATGCAACAGAATACTGTACCAAGGTCGTGAGCGAGTTCCTTTTCATGTAGAGCCTCTCCAGGAACTGGAGCCCTTCTCCTTTCAGCAGCTCCATCGGGAAGTGGTCGAGGTTCCTGTAGTTTAAGAACAGGTTCTTGTGCTTCTCCAGCCTCGCCACAGAGATGGTCTTGCAGAGCTCGGACGCCATGGCTGAGCAGATCCCATCCGGCAGGCGGCGCCACTACATCCTGTCAGAGCCGGTCCATCTCTGAGGAAGGAGAAGGACAGGTGCAGAGTTAGAACACTGCCAAACGTGCTATTCACAGGGAGCTACTGCAGATACGGATACGAAAGAGTTAACCGCCAAAACCTGTATGGCTCAGTGGATAGAGCGTCGGCCTGCAGACGGAAGGGTCCCAGGTTCGATTCCGGTCAAGGCCATGTACCTTGGTTGCGGGCACATCCCCAGTAGGGGGGTGTGCAAGAGGCAGCTGATCGATGATTCTCTCATTGGTGTTTCTAACTCTTTCTTCCTCTCTGTAAAAAACCAATAAACTATATTTTTTTAAAAAAGAGAGTTAACCATTGAATCAATCCCCATATTTCGCTTTCATAACAACTCAACTTGTCATACACGTTTAGAAGGAAATGAAATTAATAAACATTTAATAAAAATGCATTCCCTGCTTGGGAAATGTTTATCACCCAGTAGAAATAGTCCTAATTGAAAATAGTCTCCTGACATGGATATCGGAATACCTAAAACAACAGAGACGGGTTTCATAATCGACAACCTAGAAAACAAGTTAAAAATCAAACATGGCAAATCCTTGTGTGTGTTTTTGTACCCAGCTTAGGGTCTTTCAAGAATATTTAAATTTAAAAAAATAAAATATAGCTACATCAGCCCGGCTTGTCGAGGCTCAGTGGTTGAGTTTCGACCTATGAACCAGGAGGTCATGGTTCAATTCAATGCCCAGGTTGCAGGCTCCATCCCATTGTGGAGCGTGCAGGAGGCAGCCGATCCATGATTCTCTCTCCCTTCCTCTCTGACATCAATAATATAAATATATACACATAAACACTTAAGCTAAATTTAAAAAAAAATAATGCAAGTAGTTTTTCAATATGTATTCATCGGCCACAGACCTCCTTTACCTGGGTATTCTTTTCTTACACAAATTCCCTTCACTGCCTCTGACCTGCAGCTAAAAGTAAACGACAAGGGGCATAGGTAATATTTTCAACAATAAAGATTTAAAAAAAAAAAAATAGATAGATAGATAGAGAGCCCTAACTGGTTTGGCTCAGTGGATAGAGCGTCGGCCTGGGGACTCAAGGGTCCCAGGTTCGATTCCTGTCAAGGGCATGGACCTTAGTTGGGGACACATCCCCAGTGCGGGGTGTGCAGGAGGCAGCTGATCCATGATATATCTCTCTCATCATGTTTCTAACTCTCTATCCTCTCTCTTCCTCTCTGTAAAAAAAAAAAAAAATCAATAAAATACATATTTTTTAAAAATATATATAAAGAGAGATACTGGTATAGCAAATAAAAAAATAAAAAAACATACAAAGGGAGCGACAGCCTTCTCTTAAAGAAACAAAACCTTCCATGCTAAGCCTATTTCGTTCCTGGCTTCGTTCCTGGCTTCCGAAGCGCCACCCCGACTCCCTCACCCTGCACCCCGGAGCCCAGAAAACGGCCCCGGACCAGCCTCTGCCAAAGGCTGTTTCCTCCGAAGGCCCGGCGGGTGCTGCGCAGACCCCGGACCCGGACCCCCCGGCGCTCGGAGGGCCCGGCGGCGGCGGCGGCGGCGGCTGAGGGGACCCGAGGCCCCCCGACAGGGCCCGCTCGCCCCGCGCCGTCCACACCCGCCCCCCCCCCCGCGGCCCTGTCCACCTGTCACCGGGCCCAGCCTGCGAGGCGGAGGCCGGGACGGGAGGCCTCGCCACCCCAGTCCCCGGAGGCTCCGGGCGCCACACTCACCTGAGCGCCGCGGGCTGAGGGGGGACCGCAACCGTGGGGCGCCGGGCGGGCGGGGCGCCGGGCAGGGGGCGGGGCTAGGCGGTGAGGGGCGGGGCGGAACCGCCCCTTCCGAGAAAAGCGGGAATGGCGCTGGAGGACGGAGTCTCGCGATAATTCCTCCCAGTTCTCGCGGTTTTACAAAAGGTCAAACGAGACGCTCGTTTGTTTGTGTTTTCCTCCCCCGCCTCCCCCAAGCCGTGTGGCCATTGGTCGAGAGCATAGCTTCCGGCATGCTGGCCCCGCCCACTTCCGGCCCTCGCTTTCGCTTCCGGCCCCGGCTCTCTGGGCTGGCTGTCAGGAAGGCGTAGCGTTTTGCTTTTTGCAAAGGTGAAAGGTGTGATTTATCCCGGCTCCCACCTCCGAGGCCGCCGGGAGCGACTCGGCGCTGTCATTCGTGCACCCCGTCCAGGCAGGCATGCGTGCACGCGCTGAATGTGCGTGTGCGTGGAGGGAATTTACAGCAATAATTGCTGCCGAGCGCTTGTTGGGTTCCAGGCGGCGTGCATAGCTCACCTCTTTTCACCTGCTCGGCAATCCCATGGCACAGGTACCGTTATTATAGTCCTTGGACGGACGAGAAACGGAGGCTTGGGAGGGTTTGAAGGGCATTCCCGCCAAAGAGGAGGCGGTCACCTGGTCTCTGAAATACCTGTTGTGAGGAAGGGTCGCTGGAAAAGACAATGACAATTGAGTCATTTAAATATTGGGGGGGTTCCTAGCGTGACTGAATAGGCCGTGAAGGAATACTCCTATGTCAGGGAATAAAGACATCAAAGGAAGAGAGCTTTATGTGGGTTAAAAAAAGAAAAAAAAAGTCCAAGAATTCTTAGGGAAGTTTTTGTGTGTGTGTGTTTTTAAAATATATTTTATTGATTTTTCACAGAGAGGAAGGGAGAATGATAGACAGAAACATCGATGAGAGAGAAACATCCATCAGCTGCCTCCTGCACACCCCCTACTGGGGATGTGCTCGCAACCAAGGTACACGCCCTTAACTGGAATCGAACCTGGGACCCTTCAGTCCTCAGGTGGACGCTCTAGCCACTGAGCCAAACCGGTTAGGGCTTTAGGAAAGTTTAAAAAAAAAAAAAAAAAACCACAAAAACTAATATTTTAAATACCTTATTTGGTAACATGGCCACTTTCTCTCTTATTTTTTTAAATATATTTTTATTGCTTTCAGAGAGGCAGGAGAGGGAAAGAGAGAGAGAAAAAAAAAAAAATCAATGATGAGAGAGTATCATCAATTGGCTGCCTCTTGCATGACCCCAACCTGGGAATAGAGTTCACCACCCTGGCATGTACCCTGATCGGGAATCCAGCTGTGACCTGGTTCATAGGTCAGCGCTCAACCACTGAGCCATGTAGGCTGAGCGAGAATGCTCCTGTTTTCAAAGAAGTCATGAATATGGTGTTGAAATCTTCCTGGAGCCTCAGTTTCTAGGGGAAAAGTCGACATGAAAAAGATCACCTAACACCTCTCTTTTATTTTATTTTATTTTATTCTATTTAACAACCAGAGGATAATGACTGTAAGAATATGGAAGAATCACAGGAAACCCACATATCCAAGTACTTAGATGAAATTGTGGCTGCCGTCAGCATCACGCCGAGAAGGAAGTTGGCCTACAAGCTGCCTCAGACGGTCCTCTTCCAGCCTCCCCAAGAGAAACTCCAGCTCAGTGAAGAGAAAGCAAAGTTCTATTCCAGCCGACACGAGGTGAGGAGCCTTCTTGCTCCATCCCTGTATTCAGGTCATTGGGAAGGGCAATAGCTTAGGTTATGTTCCCAAGAAAAAGTGTATGTATGTATGTATACAATGGAATATTATTCAGCCATAAAAAGAAGGAAATTCTGCCCTGGCCAGTGTGGCTAAGTGGTTGAATGTCGACCTATGAACAAGGAGGTCCCTCTTTGATTCTTTTTCAATGCACATGCCTGGGTTGTGGGCTCGATCCCCAGTAGGGGGCATGCAGGAGGCAGCCAACTGATGATTATCTCTTACTAGAGGATCGATGCACGAAATTCGTGCAAGGGGCTCTGCCCTCACAGCCACAGCTTTGTCTGGAAGGTCATCCGGAAGGATTCCAGAAGGACGTCCAGAGGGTCATTTGGCTCTGGTCTAATTAGCATATTACACTTTAATTATTATAGACTAGAGGCCTGGTGCACAGATGCATGCACCAGTGGGATTGGGCTGCTCCGGGCTCTCCAATAATCCCCTGAGGGGTCCCGGATTGCGAGAGGGCACTGTGCACTGGGCCTCTAGTACAGCGATCACCAACCTTTCGGACCCCATAGTCCACGGACCACCAGTTGGTGACTGCTGCTCTAGTTTGCATTAAGATCTTTGGTTAATCTCTTCCTGCCTTCCCCCATCCCCCCTTCCCTCTGAGATTCATCAGTCTGTTCCATGTTTCCACACCTGTGATTTCCGCTCCTGTGGTAAGCATCTGCCCCCTGCTGGTCAGTGTGCATCATAGCTACTTTCGGTCCCAGTCGGCCAGTCACTTAGGCTTTTATATATATATATATATATAGATAGATAGATAGATAGATAGATAGATTGATGTTTCTATCTCTCTCCCTCTTCATTCCTCTCTGCAATCAATAAAAATATATTTTTAAAAAATATATATATATTTTTTTTAACGGTAAGCCTGTTTTCTTTTCCTTACAGCATAAGCAGGCGATCCAGGAGCTCGTACGTTGCGTAGCCTTGACCAGGATCTGCTATGGTAGCTGCCATTGGAAACTAGCAGAGGCGTACGTTAATCTGGCTCAAGGCTACCTCCAGCTGAAAGGTGAGCTCAGCTCAGACCCAGGAGGCTCTATTGGTTGGATTTTGCTTCTCCCCCAAACCCCCAAAAATTGGACTAACATGTAAATGCAGGAAGGAAATTATCTTGACCCTTCTCCTCTGCACACATTGGGAAGCCATCTCCCATCACAAAGAGTCAATAAGATTTTTTAAAATATATACTATATAAAAAAAGAGAGGGAAGATTTGGGCCCTTAGAGTTTTGTTTTTTAGGGTCTTTAAAGTAGGGTTCTTGGGCCTGGCTGGCTCAGTGGCTGAGCATCGACCTATGAACCAGGAGGTCCCAGTTTGATTCCCAGTCAGGGCACATGCCCAGGTTGCAGGCTCGATCCCCAGTGTGGAGCATGTAGGAGCCAGTCAGTCCATGATTCTCCCTCATCTTCGATGTTTCTATCTCTCCCTCCCTCTCCCTTTCTCTCTGAAATCAATAAAAGTATATTTTAGAAAAGTGGATAAATAAGAAGACCATTCTCAGGGAGAAATGATCTTATCTTGTCTATAGCGGGGAGGGAGGGATGTCATCTTCACTAGGTATAAAACACTTGGTTGCTATAGTTATGACAGTATTTCCGGCTGCCCCCGGTACCTCTCCCCTTGATATAGTGAGTAGGTCAAGGAGACCTCGTTGGATTCCCTGACCGCAAGTGACTGACTATATTCTTGCCCACTGAGATGACAGAGACATTGAGACTTCCTCTTCCCTGTCGCCAGGACTGTCCCTGCAGGCCAGACACCACGCAGAGACAGCCAGAGAAATCCTCACCAGCTCCATCGGGCCTCCCTATGACGACAACACGGATGTGTTCAGGTGTTCCATCGAGCTGTTTCACACCCTGGGGAGCGCCCTCCTGGCCCTTCAGAAGTATCCTTTTGGCCCCTGTCGGCGTGGCTCAGTGGGTAGAGCATTGCCTTCTGGGTAAGGCCATGTACCTCTGTTGCAGGCTCAATCCCCGGTCATAGTTGGAGCTTATGCAGGCGGCAACCAATTGATATGTCTCTCTCACATCAATGTTTCTCTCTGTCTCTCCCTCTCCCTTTTACTCTCTATGAAAAAAAAAAAAAATCCTGGGGTGAGGATGAACAACAATAAGCAAATATCTTTTGGCCTCTACTTACAAAGAGACATACTGTTCGTGTTCCTTATACTTAACTAGAGGCCCAGTGCACAAAATTTGTGCATGGGTAGGGTCCCTTGCAGCTGCCGGCCAGGATCTCCCTCTATCTCCTTGCCACCACCACCACCAGCCGGGGCCTTCCTTCCTGTGGTTGGCCAGCCTGCCCCGCCCCCCAGTGGATGGGGACAATTTGCATATTATTTGTTTATTTTTAAATATATTTTATTGATTTTTTTTTTTTTTTACAGAGAGGAAGAGAGAGGAATAGAGAGTTAGAAACATCAATGAGAGAGAATCATCGATCAGCTGCCTCTTGCACACCCCCTACTGGGGACATGCCCGCAACCAAGGTACATGGCCTTGACCGGAATCGAACCCGGGACCTTTCAGTCCGCAGGCCGAAGCTCTATCCACTGAGCCAAACCGGTTTCGGCTGCATATTATTTGCATATTAGGATTTTATTATATAAGGTTCTCAAAGCTGACAGACAGATGGCCCGGGAAGGGTGACGGGAAGTGTATAGGGAGCCCGGGATGTCCAGGAACTCGGGTCCCGGAATCTAGAGCCCAGGGTCATGTTTTCCTGAACGCGACTCAGATTTAAGGAGGCAGCAGAGAACTTGGCGAAAGCAGAGAGGCTCTCGAAGGAGCTGCTGCGATGTGGGAGGATCGTGAAGGAGGAGTGGATAGAAATCCAAGCTCGGATCAAACTGTCATTCGCGCGGTAAGTTTTCATGGCGGCTGGCGGTTCTTTGCCGGAAGACTCTGTCTCCAGGCAGGAAGTTTCTTGTTTTTTAAATCTGCCTTTATTGCTTTCAGAGAGGAAGGGAGAGTGAGTGAGAGAGAAACATCAATGATGAGAGAGATTCATGGATCGGCTGCCTCCTGCACACCCCCTCCAGTTTTTAGTATCTATAATTTATTGTATAAATTACCCTTTAAGCCAATGATGACTCAAGTGATCTGTGTTTTCGTTGGAAGATATATGAGATTTTTTTTTTTTTTTCAGGGTGTTTGGCTGCTATTCCTGTCTAATTTTATGGTATTATAGACAGAAACATATTTATATGGTATGATCCCTGCAATTTTTTACTGAAGCTTTCAAGAAGGTTCCCAGGGAGCTTTTGTCGTGTTTAAGGTTGCAATAAGTCTGCCTTAGGGTAACTCGGATTTATATTTTTGTTTATCTTTTGCGACTCTGATGTATTAATTTTGAAGATAAGAGCATTTGAATTTTGATGCACAATTGTTGGGCTGTTTAGCACTGTCCATTGTTTTATGTCTTCTGATATATTCTGTTGGGTGAGAGGTTAAAACAGCAGCCTAACTTCTTTATTATTTTTAATTTTTATTTATTGAGAGAGAGAGAGAGAGAGAGAGATTGGTGAATTTCAGAGGGAAGGTGGGTGGATGGGGAGAGACTATCCGGGAACTTAGATGCATACATATATGCATAACCCGTGGACGCAGACAATAGTGCAGTGAAGGCCTGCGAAGGGCGGGACCAGGATGGATGGAGAGGTCAATGGCGAAAAAAAGGGGGGACATCTGTAATACTTTCAACAATAACGGTAAATTTAAAACATCAAAATTATTAAAAAATTATTAAATAATAAAAAAAAAATAAGTCGATGGTTACCTCTGACAAGAAGGTCGAGTAGATAAAAAAGTGTGACATGTTCATCCAGAGAGAATGGTCAGCGTGTTCCTATGGTTGACATCCTGAGTCACTCTCACGAGCAGTGTTTGTGAAAGAAATAAGGCCCCCAAAGAACTCATCATGCCTCTGATCCCACGGATGTAACAGGAGATGGCAGTGATTGCAAAAAAAAAGGCTATACTACTAATCCAGAATTGCTCCCTGCCCGGAACTAGACATCCTATCGTGCATTGTAAGGCAGGACGCATGCAAATCACGAGGTCCCGGGTCTGATGTTTGTTGCCATCTGTGGAGATGTGACTACATGTCATTTGTGCTTACCATTGAACAACATTGCTGCAAAGTCAGGTTAAATGCCTGCCTTCCTCTACCCAGAATCCCTCCCGGAGTGCTTTCCAGACTAGCAGTGCCGAATCTCGCCAGCAGGTGGCGGGCCTCGTCCGCGTCTGTCCCGAATGCCTAACCAATGAGTCCCCTTTCTCAGCTGTCCTCCAGTTACCTTGCATTTATTTCGGGGAGTTGTTTTAAACTCCGCTACTTCTGAGCCTTCGCCTTGACCCAGTTCCTGGAACTCGCATGTTTCAACTGAAGGTTTCCATGCAATCCCTCTCGGCTTTTGTTTCCTGGCCGAACGTGTGAATGTTCTGCCCAATCTGATCTGCTCTCGAAAGCAACAGGGCTTTGCCCTGGCCGGCCGGTGTGGCTCAGTGGTTAGAGCGTTGGCCCCGGGCACCGAAGGGTCGTGGGTTCCATCCCCATCGAGGGCACGTACCTCGACGGGCTGCAGGTTCGATCCCCGTGCGGGAGGCAGCCAGCCCATTGATGTGTCTCTCTCACATCGGTGTTTCTGTGTCTCTGTGTTCTTCCCTCCCTCTGGTCCTCTACTTTCTATAAAAATCAACGGGAAAAATATCCCCGGGTGCAGATAAAATAAACAAAAAAAGAAGAAGGCTTTGGTTTTGTGCATGTCTGCAGTCACCGTCACAGCCCCCAGGGCCAGGCGGTGGAGGCGGAAGGCCGGGGTAATCCCTCGGGCAGCTCTCATGGGATTTGTGTTTCTCTTAAAAGGGTATCTCTTAGGTGCATCCACCTCCTCCATCTGCCTCGCCTTTTATGGTGCCCATCGGGCCAGGCCAGCTCTCGCCGCCTCGGGCAGGCAGATGCGGGCTGCAGAGTGACTCATGCTCCCAGCCTCCCCTCCCTCCCTGGGGCCCTCAGCACCCGTCCCTCGTACCTGTCCGCCTTCGTCCCAGCACCATTCCATCCAGTCATGCTTACTCACTTTGGAAGGGAGGGGGAGAGACAAAATGGATTGAAAGGTCCCTTCTCCTCCTCACCACCATGAGAGTAAAACTTGTAAATCGCTTCCAAACTTTGCCTCCTGGAAACCCCGTTCCCCTGACCCCTTTGCTGCGAGTCCCTTTGGGCACACACACAACGTTATCTCTGAGGTGGGTGCCCAGAGTGGGACTGAGGTACGAGAGCCCGGCCAGCGTGGCTCTGTGGTTTGAGTGTCAACCTAAGGAACCAGGAGGTCACGGTTCGATTCCCAGTCGGGGCTCCATCCCCAGTGCGGGGCGTGCAGAAGGCAGCCGATCCATGATTCTCTATCATCATTGATTCTCTATCTCCCTCTCCCTTCCTCTCTGAAATCAATAAAAAAAAAAAATAATAATAAGCAAAACCAAGATACAAATATGAGAGATGTTTTCTGAGCAGAGGGATTCCCAGTTCTGGGGAAGCACAGTCAGTGTTCACAAAGGCACCGCGCTCAGTCTGGGAGGTCAGAGCAGAGCCAGGACCGAGCTGAGCAAGCCCCGGGGCCCAGGACACGCACACCATTTAAGGAGCCTTGGAAGCCAGCGGCCGATCCTCGCCTCCCTCTCTCCACATGCTTCATCCTTTATGAGCGTGCGAGGAAGAAGGTGATCTTTTTTTCCTCTTCCTTCACTCAAATATCTGTGGTATTGTCCGGGTTCCCGAGGCTCCATCCGGTGGAAAGAATCTGCAGTCATTAAGAAACTATGCGGCTTGCTCTAGATTCTGGCGCAGAGGCTGGCACACTGTTTCTGTCAAGTGGGAGGTGGGGACCCTTTTTTTTTTTTTTTTTTCTCTGCCATGGGCCATTTGGATAGTTAAAGCCGTATAAAAATGATCAGCTTAAAAATGAGCCTGCTCTGTTTGGCCAAGCATTTAATTAGCTCACCCCTAATGCCGTGGCAGGGCCAGACCCAATGATTTCAGGGGCCTTATATGGGCCGTTCCCCACCCCTGCTGTCAAGGCCCAGGCAGTTAAGTATTTTATGCATCCCTGGCAAGAGCAGCCCTGGACAATATGTAAACAAGCGGGCGTGGCTGTGGGCCAATAAAACTTTATGTGTAAAGACAGCGCATCGGACCCAAAGGCCGTTGTTTGCTGACTGCTGTGTTCCGTTATGTAACTTTTATGTAACCTTATTCCTCGGCAAAGTGATAAGGTTACCAGCCCTGTGTTTCAGAGCCGGTCTTCTCTTCAGAAATGAAATACGATGCTTTCAAAGTCCAGTTATTATATTCTAAGCTTCTTTAAAAAGAAAAAATATTTCGATTGATTTCAGAGAGGAAGGAAGAGGGAGAGAGAAAAGAAACATCAGTGATGAGCGAGAATCATGGATCGGCTGCCTCCCTCCCCCCCCCCCCCCCCCCGCCCCCCACATCCTCCCACCCTCTCAATGGTGATCCAGCCCACAATCTGGGTATGTGCCCCGACCAGGAATTCAAATGGCAACAACCAACCAACCGAGCCACACCCGCCGGGGCTAAGTATCTCTTTATGCGCTTGTGTGCATATAGATTAGACGCAAAGCTTTTGTAGAGCACGCCAAGTTATTTTTGTAATTTGCTTTTTTCCGCTTAGAATGTGTAGTGGCTGTGCTTCCATAATGGGTCAATATGGATCGACATTACCTCTGATGGCTAAGTGGCCTTCCGCAGTGTGTGGGTGTGCTTACGGTAACCTGCTTGGACAATTGCCTGTCGGTGCAACGTCAGCGCTTTCTTTGTTCTTTTCCGCTATCACAGAGAATGCTTAGGGAAGCATTCTGACCTGGAGATCTTCTTGCCTTGCCAGAGTACCTCTTCCAGATACATTACTATTTTGGGCTCTCCCCAGGCCAGTGTGGCTCAGTGGTTGAGCATCAGCCTATGAACCAGAAGGTCGACGTCCGATTCCCAGTCAAGCCATATGCCCGGGTTGAGGGCTCGCAGGAGGCAGCCGATCCATGATTCTCGTCACTGATGTTTCTCTTTCCCTCTCTCTTCCTCTCTGAAGCCCATTAAAAAAAATTTTTTTTTTGGCCAAAACCGGTTTGGCTCAGTGGATAGAGCGTTGGCCTGCAGACTGACAGGTCCCAGGTTCGATTCCGGGCAAGGGCATGGACCTTGGTTGCGGGCACATCTCCAGCAGGGGGTGTGCAGGAGGCAGCTGATGGATGATTCTCTCTCATCCATGTTTCTAACTCTCTATCCCTCTCTCTTCCTCTCTGTGAAAAATCAATAAAATATATTTAATTTAAAAAAAAAAAAATTTTTTTTTTAAAGTCCTAGCTGGCTAGGAAACGAACCTGGATAACAGGCGTCGGAGAGCCAAACCGTCACCCCCCCCAGACCACCTGTGTTCCCCGCATTTCCCGTTGTGTGATTATCCTAAAAGCCGTCCCTCTGATGTTGCAGGATGTACCAGGGCCAGAGGAGATGGGAGGAGGCCCTTCCCCACTACCAAGAGGCTCTGGAGCACACGGAGAGCAGCCGAGGGGAGGAGAGTCCGGAGTGCGTGCCGGTGCTGAGGGAGCTGGCGGGCGCCGAGCGGGCCCTGGGGCTGCACGGCGCGGCCATCAACCACTTCCTGCAGGTGAGCTGCGCACGCGCTGGCTGCAGGGCCGCTCCAGGCCCAGCGCCTTTCCCTCTTTGATACGTTTTTTTTATTCATTTCGTATTTTCTCTTTAGTATGTTTTTATTGATTTCATATCGGGGGGAGGGAGAGGGAGGGAGAGAGAAACATCAACGGTGAGAGCGCATCATGGGGACGGCCCCCGAGACAGAAAGGCCCAGTGTGGCCACAGCTCTGGGAAGGAGCTCGTGCCTCCCAGCCACGTGTCAGCCCCCCCCCCCGCACACAGAGAAAAGGGGGTTTATGGCCTCCCGTCCCGTCTCTCCCCTCCGCATTCCTTCGCGGTGACCAGCGCCCAGAGAGAAAAGAAAAGGCCTTTCCTTTTTCTGAAAGGAACACGGAACATTCAGGAAACGTCTTTCGTGCAAGTGGAGATAAACAGAGCCAGCCCCGCCGAGCCACCGCGGGTGGAATCGAACGCTGACCTCCCTGTTCATGGGTCGGCGCTCAGCCAATGAGCCGCACGGGTGGGCACCTGTCAGAGACACGGAAACAGAGGGCAGCAGGGAGCTATCCGGAGTCAGGAGAGAGAGCGTGGCTTACGGACGGCAGGGACGGGCATTCAAGTTGTTTATTCCTTCCTACCACTTAGGGGTTTTTTTTTGTGTGTGCGTGTGTGTGTTTTTGTTTTAATGTATTTTATTGATTTTTTTTTTTTTACAGAGAGGAAGGGAGAGGGATAGAGAGTTAGAAACATCGACGAGAGAGAAACATCCATCAGCTGCCTCCTGCACACCCCCCTACTGAGGATGTGCCCGAGACCAGGGTCCATGCCCTTGACCGGAATCGAACCTGAGACCCTTCAGTCTGCAGGCCAGACGCTCCATCCACTGAGCCTGTTAGGGCAGGGTTCTGAGAGTGACAGGCAGGAATGAGCGTTCCTATCTAAAAGCCTAGTTAGGTGTTAAAGAGAACGCCTGCTTGCAACCAAACCTGGACAGAAAACGCAAGCCCCCGTCTATTTTAGGGCCAGCCCTCAGCGGGGTGGGGGAGGGCTTCTCTCGCCAGCCAGCCCTCCGGAGGAGCTAAAATTGACCCGTGGAGAGCTGCCACGGAGGACTCTCTCCGACTATTAAAAGCAACCGGCTCAGGCCGGGGCCCCAAGAGCCGGGTTTGCCACGGCCACGGGCACCCGGTGACTTCCCTCCCAGCCACTGCCCCGGGGATTCCCAGCTCCCTCTTGCTCTTAGCCAAGATCCCCCTCTCCCCCGTCCTTCCACTTCCTGCTGCCCCCTGTGGTGCGCGCGGCCCTGAAAAGCTTCCCTACAGGGAACCCAGGGCAGGATCATAAACGTGACTCCGTCGCCATGGGGAGCAGGGCAGACTCGCCCCTCGCTGTCTTCCTCTCCCAGACACTGACCTCCATCCCTGCGGCTCCTGCCGCCTTCCGGGCCGCCTGCTGTTTGAAAAGCATCTCCAGTCAGCCCTTCAGGCCAGACTGGGGGGGGCGGAGAGAAAGGGGGGTGACTAATCGGGGCGTTGCCAAGACCCCCTTCTTCTATTTGTCTCTGTCCTTGAACAACAAAAGGAGTTCCAAAACCAGGGATGTCGTTAGCCTTTGAGGATGTGACATTCTGACGGTTCTAACACAGCAAGGAGAGTCACGACCAGCCCCCTGGACGTGGAGCGGCCCCTGTCATCAAACATCTAGAGCTACCACCCACCCACTGCCCAGCCGGTGTGGCTCAGTGGTTGAGTACTGGCCCGTAAGCCAGAGCCAGGAGGTCACGGTTCGATTCCCGGTCAGGGCACATGCCCGGGTGGCGGGCTCGGTCCCCAGTGGGGAGTGTCCAGGAGGCAGCCAATGCATGGTTCTCTCTTCATCGTTGATGTGTGTGTGTGTGTGTGTGTGTGTGTGTGTGTCTGTCTCTCTCTCTCTCTCTCTCTCTCTCTCCCCCCCTTCTCTCTTCTTCTCTGAAATCAATAAAACCATGTTGTTGTTTTTTAAAGTGTATATATATATATATCTATAAAGTGTGCAGCTCAAATATCAGTGGTTCACCAGTTTGGCCCAGTGTTTCTCCCCTTGAAACGCGTGGGGTTTGGGTCTCTGTGTTCTGGCGACGTGTCGGGCGCTACCTGCCCGCTCCCGGCAGCGCCCCGTGTGACTCGGTGTTTCCTGTCTGTTTCTTCCCGCACCGCCCCGCTCTCTGGCCCACGCGTGTCTGGTAGCAGGCCACCCGTAAGTACCTGTGTATCGGATGAGTGCACACGTGTTACTCACGGGCACTTGTCACCCTCCCCACACCCCTGCTGACAGGCGAGAAGTGACTTGACTGTTGCGTCAGCCACTGAGCAACACCCTCCAGGGCAGCACTGACCCTTTTATTAATTAACTTATTAATTTTAAATATATCTTATTGATTTTTTTAACAGAGAGAAAGGGAGAGCGATAGAGAGTTAGAAACATCGATAAGAGAGAAACATCCATCAGCTGCCTCCTGCACACCCTCCACTGGGGTTGTGCCCGCAACCAACGTACATGCCCTTGGCAGGAATCGAACCTGGGGCCCTTCAATCTGCAGGCCGACGCTCTATCCACTGAGCCACACCGGTCAGGGCACTGACCCTTTTAAATCCATCCCCTTTCTCCTGGAGACCCTCCCCTCTCCTCGGAGCAGAGCCTTTGAAATAACTTGCTTACCGATCGATCGATCGATCGATCGATGGTCCCTGGCCTCTGGCCGCAGCCGCGAGCCCTCGGGACTCGGTGGCCGGTGCTTCCCCTCTCCCCCTCCCGGCGCTTTCAGATCCCATTGCCCCCTAGCAGCTCGCTGCTTCCCCCTCCGTCACGCTGTCACGCTGTCCCGCCGCCCAGAGCGCACCCTGGCTCCCTGCTTATCGCAACGGGAACGGTGAGTTCCCTGTCGCCGCTTTTAGGCGGGGACACCAGCCTGTTTCTTCTTCTCCCCCCGCGACAGGCGCATCTCATCGTCCTGGGCGCAGAGCCGTCCGGAGAGGAGGCCGGGGAGTCCGCCCACTGCGTGGCCCGCGCCGCCGTGGCTTCCGGGCAGCCCGAGCACCACGGTGAGAGCCAGCCTCCCGTGGGGGGAGTCGGGGGACGAGTGGGAGGGTGGATGGCAGGTGCTGCCTGCCTCCCGCCTGGCCTGCACATGTCCGGGCCTTGGGGATGGAGCTGAGACGCAGGCCCTGCAGGGATCTGAGCATCCCCGGGTCCTTGGATGCCTCCCTGTACGCCCTCCTCCAGTCCTTGGTTTTCAAATCCAGCCAATCTGCACCCGAGGGAACCCAGGCTGGGCACCCAGGGAAGCCTGCTCTGCTTTCAGAGGTGATTTATTTTTATTTTTATTTTTAAATATATTTTATTGACTTCAGAGAGGAAGAGGGAGAGAGAGAGAGAGATTATAACATCCATGATGAGACAGTGATGGTCACATCATTGTCTCTCTCACATCGGTGTCCTGCTCTCCCTCCCTCTCTTCTTCCCTCCCTGTAAAATTCAGTGGGAAAAAAAGTATCCTCTGGCAAGTCTTAACAACAAGGAAGTTAAGGCCAATAAATAGAAGGCAAAGATAAGATAAAGAAGAATAATTAATGAGGGGAAATCTCCTCTGGGATATGTTCCCGGCCCGCTGCTGATTGCCCATGCAAGGCCTGGCCCTCCGATGAAAAAATGTCGCTGGCCCAGCTGCCGGCCCGCATCCCGCTAATCCCTCTGCCCCCAGCCTTCCCGCATCCCTGACGCAGACAAGGGGACCGGATTGCAGGAGGCCGCCCACGGCCAGCCCCCCGGAATGCCACGGACCGGAGCCAGGCCGGCTTCCCGGGGCGCCGTGGACAAACTTGGTCTCAAAAGCTCTCCCAGCCCCGCCTGCCAGGGGTCAGGGCTCTTAACTCTCCCCGCGAAGGATGGGAAGAGGGAGTGGGTGGGAGCCAAGTCCGTGTCAGCGTAAACCTCCCGGAGGCCCAGCCTGGGCGGCCTTGTTTGGAAATGGCCCATCTGCCGCCGGGCGCCAGGGGGCTGGGCAGCGCCGGGCACATCCAGGCGGACCTGGCTCTGTCCCCTCCGAGCCTCGGGGACGGGGTGAGTCCCTGGCTCAGAGGACCGGACTCCTGAGCGTGGGGTGCATTCTTTTTTTTTTTTTTTTTAAACCCTCACCCGAGGATATTTTTCCATTGATCTTTAGAGAGAGGGAAAGACTGAAACGTCCATGCAAGAGAAACACATCGATTGGTTGCCTCCTGCACATGCCCCTGGTGAGGGAGCGGCAGGGAGGGGCCTGCCACCCGAGGTACACGCCTTTGACCGGAATCGAACCCGGGACCCTTCGGTCCACAGGCCGACGCTCTGTCCACTGAGCCACACCGGCCAGCGCTGGGATGCATTCTTGAGGGACAGCTCCCTGTGCACCAATATGTTCCCTGCCACCCTATGTATGGCCTAGCCTTCCTCAGCCCCTCTCAGAGCCCATCTCTCATTACAGAATGCCCAGCCAGCCCAAGCCGGTCCTGCCCCTGAGCTCCCCAAGCAGATGTCAGCATCCGTATAGATTTTTTAAAATATATTTTTATGGGTTTCAGAGAGGAAGGGAGAGAGAGAGAGAGAATCCTGGATCAGCTGCCTCCTGCACGCCCTGCCCCAGCCCTGCAATGCCCTCTTGGCCTGCCCCGCAGGATCTTGGTGGGTCCTCGGGGTTCATGCCAAGCTGAGCTCTTAAGACTTTCCATCTTCAAATCCCCTGGGGGTCCTTATGCTTCAGCACAGAGCGCAGTCTTTCCCAAGACCATCACAAAGGATCATTGTTGTCGGGCACACACAGCTCCCTTTACGTGCACGCTGCCCGGGGAGTTGCAGGAATTGCTGTTCTATCTATTTTTAAAATATATTCTATCTATTTTTCATCTATTTTTAAAATATATTTTATTGATTTCAGACAGGAAGGGAGAGGGCGAGAGAGAGAGAGAGAGAGAGATTGAGAGAGAGAGAGGGGAACATCCACGATGAGAGAGAATCATGGGTCGGCTGCCTCCTGCCCGCCTCCTACTTGGGGATCGAGCCCACGAGCCGGGCAAGAGTCCTGACTGGGAATCGAACCCTGACCTCTCAGATCTCAGGTTGATGCTCATCCACGGAGCCACGCCTCAGGCCGGGCTACAGGGATTGATTTTCATGAAAGCCTCCTGCCCTGCCGGGTGCCCACTTGTGACCCCGTATTCCTCATGCTCTCTGAGGGAAGTCACACAGACGGAACAGGGTCTGACGGGGCCCGTGAGGGGACCTTACCGCCCTGCCCTGCCCACAGGCAGTCCACGAGTTCCACGGGAGTGGACACAGGAGGAGATTGATGGCCTTGACCTGTGCCCCGAGGGCTCAGGTTTACAGCTAAGCCAGCTCCTCTGCTTTAGAAGGTGACTCATCCGCAGCCCGGGCCAGCGCCTGAAGATTCTAGAAGAGTCGTTCTCGTGATGGTGGTGGTGGTGTACTTCTAGTGAGAGTTGTGTTTGTTTAAAACGTTCTTAAAATACGTCTTTATTGATTTCAGAGAGGAAGGGGGATGGGGAGAGGGATAGAAACAACCATGATAAGAGAGAATCCTCCATCAGCTGCCTCCTGCACGCCCCCTCCTGGGCATTGAGCCCGCCACCGGGCATCGAACCGGCGACCTCTCGGTTCCCAGGGTCGACACGCAACCGCTGAGCCACACCAGCCGGGAACTATCCTTACTCTTCAGGAAGGGCCTGGTCCCGTCCTTCGGTTCATTTCCAACTAGAAAACAGAACTCTGCAGCACACTCCCCTCGTTGGTTTTGAGACGTGGACTGCTGGTGTCGGCAGTGCCTTGAGAGCCAGCAGAAAAAAATGCCGCATCTCGCCCCGTTCGCTGTCATCCGATCCTCAGCAACACAGGCAAAGTGAATAGAGTTTGAGCATTAAATTGCGATGAGTCAGCTGCCAGTAAAAGGAAAGGAACACTTTCCAGGCAGTAGAATTTTCTCCCACCGAGAGAAAAACAAAGCGGAGTAATACTCTAGAAATGCACAGACACCACCACCACCACCTCCTCCCCCACAGTGGCTCAGTGGATAGAGCGTCGGCCCTCGGACTGAAGGGTTCCAGGTTCGATTCCCAGTCCAGTGCCTGGACCTCGGTGGCAGGCTCCATCCCCGGCCTGGGTCAGACCGCAAGCAGAAGGCAGCTAACGGATGTCTCTCTCTCTCTCTCACATCGATGTTTCTCCGTCTCTGTCTCCTTGCCTTCCACTCTCTAAAAGTCAGTGGGAAAATATTCCCGGGTGAGGATCAACAGTAAAGAAAAGAAAAGAAAAAAGAGGAGTCTCTTGAAGCCATTATCTTGCATTGCTGCATCCCTGGGAGATCTGGTGTCTGAAAAAAAAGCGAGGAAAGTAAATATCCTTCTGCGTTCGAATCTTTTTCCGACGACGCAGGCAGCTGAACGGGCAAACACAGTCTCTTCCACCGGGTTCAGGGATCCCTTACCCGAGTGCTTATTATTTTCAGACAGTTCGCAGGCGTGCCTGTGGGTTCCATCTCAAGTCCGAGAGCCGTTTTTCACAGTTGTTGTCTCGATGCTTTTTGCTTCAGATGTGGCCGAGCGGTACTTCCAGGAGAGCCTGGCCCACCTGAGGGACGCGGAAGGGACGGGGAGAGCCAAGTTCCTCTCGGTTCAGGATGAATACTGCCATTTTCTGCAAGGCGCCGGGCAGGAGGAGGTGAGGGAGTGTGGGCCGCAGCCGGCCGGCTGTCTGCATGGGCGGCCCCGTTGGTACCCAGAGGGCTCTGCGACTCCCTCACTGTGCCTGCGAGCATCCAGTAGGCGTCTACTGGGTGCAAGGCATGGATGAGGAAGGCCTTGTGGCCACTGTCAGGCAGTGAGTTACATCATTTTCTTTCTTTTTTTAAATATATATATATATATATATATATATATATATATATATATATGTATATATACACACACACACACACACATATATATATATATATTCTAGAAAAAATTGTCAGTTGCTTTTTTAAAAATATATTTCATTGATTTTTTTTTTACAGAGAGGAAGAAGGAGGGACAGAGAATTAGAAACATCGATGAGAGAGAATCATCGATCAGCTGCCTCCTGCACACCCCCCACTGGGGGATGTGCCCGCAACTCAGGTACATGCCCTTGACCGGAATCGAACCTGGGACCTTTCAGTCCGCAGGCCGATGCTCTATCCACTGAGCCACCCCGGTTTCGGCTCTATGTGATTTTTTATTTCAGAGAAGAAGAGGGGGAGAGAGGTGGAAACATCCATGATGAGAGAGAATCGTGGATCGGCTGCCTCCCGCACGCCCCCTACTGGGGATCGGGCATGCGCCCCGACGGGCGATCGAACCCTGCCCTCCTGGTTCCTAATAGGTCCACGCTCGACCACTGAACCACGCTGGCCGGGCTCCCTCGTTTTCCTAATGGGCCCTGATCCCCGTCAGCTTTTGAACATTTTTAACCAGACCACTTTGCGTCCCTTTCACAGAAAGCGACCTCGATCCTGAGGGGGTCCCTGGAGGCCAAAGTGGGGGTGTTTGGCGACCTCAGTCCCGAGGTGGCAGAGACCTACCGGCTCCTGAGTGGCGCCGACCTGGCCCAGGGGAACCACAGCGGGGCCTACAAGAAGCTGAACAAAGTAAGCCTGGAGCCGGCACTGATGCAGAGAGAAGCCCTCCACCCCTTCCTCCCTCCCTCCCTCCCTCCATCCCTATGGGCCACCTTCTCTCCCTCCCCATGCTCTCTTTATTTTTATATATTTTTAAAATATACTTATTGATTTCTGAGAGGATGGGAGAGGGAGAGAGAGATAGAAACATCCGTGATGAGAGAGAGTCATGGATCGGCTGCCTCCTGCATGCCCCTCACTGGGGTGCGAGCCCACAACCCAGGCAGGTGCCCTGACCGGGAATTGACCCATGATCTCCTGGTTCATAGGTCGATGCTCAACCACTGAGCCACACCGGCCAGGCCACCATGCTCTTTTTAAATAGACCTTTCTAAGTAGTTTATTTAGGTAAGGTGACTTCACTTTCACAGTTGATCTAAACTAACGCTTTTTTTCTTTTTTTTCTTTTTTCGGTAAAAACTACAGCAATCCTCTCGTGCACATATGTGTATATATCTTTTTACTGAATCATCCATTATTTTTGCCATGTAAAAACATTTTTTAATTTTTATGGAGCGCAAATGTATCTCTTATTTTATTGTACTCTCTCTGTGCACACAGTTTATAGAGGAATGTGTTTGAGTTCTTCTAGTACTTGTATATTTAGTTCTTTTTTTTTTTTATTTGAATGTACTGGGGTGACATCGGTTAATAAAATGACCTAGGTTTCCAGGGTACAGTTCTGTAACCCATCATCTGGCTATTGTATTGTGTGGTCACCCCAAGTCAAGGCCCTTCCATCACCAGTTTCTTCTTGAGTTTGGAGTTCGTTTGTGTGGATGGTGTGAGGTATGGATATAACTTATTTATTTATTTATTTATTTATTTATTTATTTTTTATTTTTTATTTTTATTTTTTCCTAAATGGCTAGCCAGTTGTCCAGCACCGTTTTGTTAAAGAGCCCACTGGTCTGAGAACACACCTTCACCATATATACCAGGCTTCCACGTGAACCTGAGTCTCTCTCTGGATTTCTCTCTCTCTCTCTCCACTGACGGCTTTGTTTGCGTGAATGCCGGTTCCTCGTTGGTTTTAAATGTAGAGATTTCGTAGCTCACGGTCCACTAGCGGGGAGGACGAGACACCAGGAGTGGTGTCTCTGACTCTAGAATATCCCGTTTCCCAGGTGTTCTAGCACGTGTTGTTGTCGTTATTTTTGTCGTTTTCTTCCACGTGAATTTTAGTGTTAACAGCCTGTCTCGCTAGATACAAAGCTTGGTGGTATTTTCTGGAGGATCGGGTTGTTTGTAAATGATCCTTAAGGAGCACTGACATCTGAATGGTATGGAGTCATTTTACTCAGGAGCAGGGATGTCCTTACACTTGTTGACATCCACTTTTGCATCAGGCAGGCCCGTTTTTTTAAAGTGTCCCTTCAGCCGAAACCGGTTTGCCTCAATGGATAAGAGCATCGGACTGCGGAGTGAAAGGTCCCGGGTTCGATTCCGGTCAAGGGCATGTACCTTGGTTACGGGCACATCCCCGGTGGGGGGTGTGCAGGAGGCAGCTGGTCGATGTTTCTCTCTCATCGACGTTTCTGGCTCTCTATCTCTCTCCCTTCCTCTCTGTAAAAATCAATAAAATATATTAAAATATATATATATATACTTAAAATGGCCCTTCATCCTGGGTGTTGCCCATTTCTGACCACGTTGATTTCTAAGCATTTTACCTTCTTTCATACTGTTGTCTGTGGGGTTGTGTCCGCTGTTACGTGTGTGTGACTGGTCCTTTCTGTGTACGTGAAGACGGCTGGTCTCTCTGTTAATTTTATGTGCTGGGCCTGCTTGCTCAAGGCTTTTCCTGCCGGAGATAATTTGAGCCTTCTCTCGGGTTTCCAGGGCAGATCCTGTTACATCATCTGCAAATCCTTTTACTTCTCTGGAGGCTCTGCCTGATTTCTCTTGTCTGATCGCACCGGTTCCCGCCTCCAGGACAATAATGAGTGGGAGTGGGGGTGGCAGGCGCCCTTGTCTTGTTCTGATCTCAGTGGACCTCCTCCAGTGAGTCTTTGTTTAGTGGATTCTGGCTTCGGGACTACAGTTTCCATGTTTTTATCATGTTAAAGAAGTAGGCATCATGTGGTTTGGTTTGTTTTTTTAACTGGCAATAAGTGTTGGATTTTATCAAATGTTTTTTTAGCATCCGTGAAGATCATCAGATGACTCTTCTTAGATCACTTCACATGGTGTATTTTATTCTAGCATTAAGCCAACCTTGCATTCCTGGAACAAATATGCATGGTGATATTGAGTTATATTCTTAATATGAGGTAGATTCTGCCTGCGAATATTTATTTTGTGATTTTTGCACCAGTATTTATGGGTGGTATTTGAGTCTCAATGTTATATCTGCTTCATAAAAATAACATGGAAGCTTACATTTATTTTATTTTCTTTTTTTTAACTTTTTTATGGAATGTATTGGTGTGACGTTGGTTAATAAAGTTACGTAGGCTTCAGGGGTACGGTTGTATAATGCATTTTATCTGTGTATTGTATCAGGTCTGTTGAATACGTAGTCATGAAAAAGAGGGTGGCCTGGGGGAGAGCCGCATCCCCAGGTTGGAAATGGGGTGGGGGGGAGGGGGCTGGGGAGTACACCCCATTGAAGAAGCAGAGAGTGACTGGGGAGGACTGTCTGTCAGGGAGCACCCGGAAGCCATGGGCGGGGCTGGGTGGGGGGAGTTCCTAGGTGAAGGGGCCCAGACTTGATCCTTCAGGTGACTATCCCAACGATGGGCTCTGAGGCCGGATCCAGCCCACTCCCGGCTCTCCTATGGCCCACGAGGTTACTCTTTTATTAGTTTCTTTTTATATATATATTTTTTATTGATTTCAGAGAGGAAGAGAGAGGGAGAGCGAGAGAGAAACATCAATGATGAGAGAGAATCATGGGTCGGCTGCCTCCTGCACGTCAGGCCCGCAACCCGGACATGTGCCCTGACTGGGGTGACCTCCTGGATCTTAAGTCAGCCCACAACCACTGAGCCACCCCGGCTGGCTGTGGAGGGGGATCCTGCCGTGCCCCCATGATGCATCTGTCCTCTGCCCATTTGTGTTGCAGCTGTGCTGGAGAAGGATGATGGTAGCTTGCTCCAAGACAGTGGCCAGGGGATGGAGCAGAGTCGTGGGAGAGTCGAGGGGTGTCGATAAGGATAGAGAGCTCACGGCACTTGGCAACGCAGAGGTGAGGAGTGAGGGTGGCACCCAGGCTTTCCAGGCCCGGGAAGAGCAGCGGAGGGAGTGGCACTGCCTACCCCCCGCCCCACTTTCTCACTCATCATGGGACCCTCCCTGCCCTCCTGTGCACAGCTCAGTTAGTGCTCCCCCAGGTAAGGGGGCTGCAGGGGTGCGTGTGCATGTGAGAGAGAGAGAGAGAGAGAGAGAGAGAGAGAGAGAGAGAGAGATATGCACCTGCCTGAAACCCCACGCCCACCCCCTCCTCCCCACGATGCCGCTCACCTGGCTGACCCCGGCCCCATTTGGGGTCTGACCCAGGTACCCTCTGCCACCACCGACCTTCCCCTTTCACAGCCCATATTCCTTGTTTTTGTTTTTTTTTTTGTTTTTAATTAATTAAGATTCACCTGGATACTCAGGATTTCAGGGTTTTGTCCACTTAAAGAAAAGTGAGAAACCTCCCTCCTCAAGGCTGGTTTCCAACAGGGTTTTCCCTGGAGGAACGGAGAAAGCCCAGAAAATCTTCCCCACGGCCAGGGGTGTGCAGGGGCTTGGGGCCCCTTTGAATGATCCTTTCAAAGAGCGCCTGAGGTCACTGTTTGATAGAAGATTCAAAACATGACTTTCAGGAAGGAAGTGCCCGCTCCTACCCCGCCCGCCCCATACGGGGTGACTGCTACCCTGCGTTTGACATCATTCCCACGCTGTATTTTACTGTGGTTTTCCTTTACATGTTTTTTTTAAGCTTCCTATAAAATGTGCGTATATTATCTCTATAATTTGCATTCATCTCAATTTGCTTTTTTTCTGCCTAGCATCATGAGATTCATCTACATGGACACACACACACACACACACACCCCAAACATGGATATCACGCATATACAATCCATGGGCATGTTACAGGTTATTCATCCATTAGCCCCGTGGTCGGCAAACTGCGGCTTCGTGAGCCCCATGTGGCTCTTTGGCCCCTTGTGTGAGGCCCTTCCACAAAATACCACGGCCTGGGTGATCTATTTTGAAGAAGTGGCGTTAGAAGTTTCAGTTTAAAAAATTTGGCTCTCAAATTTCAATCGTACTGTCGATATTGGACTCTGTCGATTCATGAGTTTGCCGACGGCTGCCTTAGCCGAGTTACTGAATGACTCTCAGTTTGTACGAAGGCGTGCTTGCTCATTCATTTCTTTGACAGGCCTTGGATTGGGCCATTGTAAAGTGGTTCCTTTTGCAATCCGCCAGGTGAAGGGCGACCTCAGAGAGCTTTTAGGTGGTTTCCGGTTGCCTGTGAGATCGGCATGCTCAGCCGCTGTTCTGTTTTTCAAGGTCTTTGAATAATCCTTTCCTATCTTGCGATCCCTTTTCCGTGGGGAGGTTGTGTTCGTGTCTCTCGTTACCTTGTAGGAGTTCTTGGTCTCTTCTGCATGCTGATCCTTTCTCCTCTGCTTTGTGCAGTGTCTTCCTTCCCCTCCTCCCCCATCCAATCCGTATACTTTGCTTAAGGTGAATTCTGGTGCATACATGTTTTCAGTTTTGAGTGTTCAGTGTAGTTAAATTTTATGAATCAGATCTTCTGGTTTGTCCAGATCTTATCCAAGAACTATAATACTTCTGATCTTGTCCAGGAACAACTACTGCATAAAGGTCATCTCCAATATTTTCCCCTAAAAGTTCCAAGTCTTGCATTTCTTATTTAGCTCTTCCACCAGCCCGGATTCCTTGCTGGGCGTCGCAGAGGGCAGGGGTCCATTTCCTTCCAGTTCCATCCATTGACGAGCTCAGCTCTCCCTCGCCGACCCCTCAAGGTCGCTTCTCTCCTGTCATCTGTCATGTTGGACCCTCTGCCATGTCCCGTTGGCCTACTTGTCTGCTCAGGATGAGAGCGCGCTGCCTTCATTGCTAGAGTTTCATGAAGATGGTGACGGGAAATCAGTTCCCTCCACCTCATTCCTCTTCAAAATTACTTTGCCCGTTTGGGGGTACAGAGTGAGTCTTTAGCTTCCCCTTGAGATTGCCCTGGCCAGCTGCAGGCAGTCCAATGGCGGGATAATCAGCAGAATAGAGCTGAATGTTCAACTCCTCAATAAGTGACTCCCTAGGAGATTGCTGTGTAGTCATGATTACAGAAAGCCCATAGAAAATAGAACAATAGTTTATTGATTTTGAGAGAGAGAGAGGAAGGGAAAAGAGAGAATCATCGCCGTGAGAGAGCGTAACGTGAATTGGCTGCCTTCTGCACGCCCCACACCCCGGACGTGTGCCCTGATCTGGGAATCGAACCGGCAACTTCTGGGTGCACAGGGCGACGCCCAACCAACTGAGCCACGCTGGGCAGGGCACACAATTTTTATTTTTAACTTGTCTGGGCTATAGCAAGGGTTATTCAAAAATAAACCGGACACCATCCTCTCATGAATACCAATTCTCTTGCCTTTATTTGTAAAAATAGATAATTTTGAAACATGTTTTTGCGTACAGGTTGTCACAGAGGATTCTATAACAGTGCTAGAGCGCTGTACATTTGTTTCCAGGATCCCTTGGAACATCCAAGTTGAAGGTCAGACGGTCCTTAGCATTCACAGTAAAGGTCAGACGGTCCCTGGCATTCACAGTGAAGGTCAGACGGTCCCTGGCATTCTCAGTGAAGGTCAGACGATCCCTGGCATTCACAGTGAAGGTCAGACGGTCCCTGGCATTCACAGTGAAGGTCAGGCGGTCCCTGGCGTTCACAGTGAAGGTCAGACGGTCCCTGGCGTTCACAGTGAAGGTCAGACGGTCCCTGGCATTCAGTGGTCAGACAGGCCTGCGTCTGAAGCAGTCTCTCCCATTTTCGGGAGCCTCGTCCTGCTGCTGCGTGCTCTTCGTGACATTCCCCACCCTCACGGTGACTGCTTGGTGTCCTGCAGTGTCTCCAGATTCAGACCCTCTTGTACGGACCGCAGGACCGGCGGACGCTGGCCACCCAGCAGGCCCTGGACGTGCTGTCCAAGTGAGTCGGCATGCTCTCGCCGTTCCCTCGCTGTCCCCTGGGCACCTCGCTCCTCGGTCGTCCGGAACCTCCTGGAAGCCGGTCTGTGGGCTCTGGGAACTGTCCATGCGTGGAAAGCCGTACCGATTTCCCGTTATTCAGACACCGCGCAAGCCCAGCTCCTCGGCAGCCCGGCTGTGAAATACCCTCCTGGTGCCTCAGTCCTGAGGAGGAATTAGCTCTTGAAACAGGAGCTGGGATGCATCCTCCTGCCGACCGACCAGCCGCCTGCAGGCCACCGGGTCTTTCCGGGGGATGCTGGCTCCCAGCACTGCCTGGGCCCACTGGAACCTGCGTGGGGCTCAAGATGGGAGCCCGAGAGCCCTCTGACTTCACCCACGTTTTTCTTTTCTTTAAGATTTAAATTCTGATTATATTGTATTTTTTTTAATGTGTTTGTTAGTTTTTTTTAAATTGATTTCCAGAGAGGAAGAGAGAGGGAGAGAGAGAAGCATCAATGATGAGAGAGAATCATTGATCGGCTGTCTCCTCCGTGAAATCTAACCGGGAGCTGCCGGGCTGTCCCACAGCAGGCGGGGTGGGGGGTGGGGGGACGCGGGACGGGGGTCCCAGGGGCGCCCCACTCACCACCCTCCGCTTGCTCGCAGGGCCCCCGAGATGGCCACCGTGAAGCTGAGGTCGGCCTCAAGAGCCAGAGCCAGGCCCGCCTTCTGCACCGGCAAGGCCCAGCACGCAGCGCCCTGGAGGGCCAGGCCCCACGTGGCGGACTGAGACACGCACCCGCACCCCGAGGACAGCTGGGCAGGCCCGGGCGCCAGCTGCACGCCTCCCCCACCGGGAGGTGGCGCCAGCGGGCACCGTGCCAATCCTCAAAGCAGCCCGGGGCCCCACGTCTCCGGGCCCTGCTGGCAGGGCATGGCCTTGGCCCCTGGTGCTCCCATAAGCAGCTTCCTCGTTACCTCCGAAGCGGTTCTTCGTGCCAACCAGCGCCTTTCCCTATCAGCACGCTCCTCTCTCCAAAAGGTCAAGGCTTCCCACGTGGGAAAGAGACTCGGCACCTCGCTGCGCACACAGCCCTCAGCCCCGGCCGGGGGTCCCACTTGGAGTTCAGTTCTGGAAAAATGGGGACTTTCTCACAGGAAGGCGATGGGGATGGAGAATAAAAGGCTGGCGAAAGGAGCGTGAAGGTGCCGGAGTCGGTATGTGTGGGTGGTTCCTCTCCCCCGCCCCCCGTCCCCCTCGGCTTTTCCTGGGCTGCAAGCTGGCGCCCTCACCGCAACCCACTGTGGTTCCGTCTGTGACAGAGGCCACCTCAAGAATCCACGGAGAGCCGAAACCGGTTTGGCTCAGCGGTAGAGCGTCGGTCTGCGGACTGAAAGGTCCCAGGTTCGATTCTGGTCAGGGGCATGTACATTGGCTGCGGGCACATCCCCGGTAGGGGGTGTACAAGAGGCAGCTGGTCGATGTTTCTCTCTCATCGACGTTTCTAGCTCTCTGTCTCTCTCCCTTCCTCTCTGTAAAAAATCAATAACATATATTTAAAAAAAAAAGAATCCACAGGGAAAACAAAGATCCGAGTGACAGGATGCAGGGAGGCAGGGTCCGTTCCTCCTCAGGGGTGTGACAGCGACCACACACCCCTCTCACACCCGCCCGCCCACCCCAGACGGGCCTGTGGCACGGAGGCCGCGTGGGAAGAAGGGGAAAGAGGCAGTCACCACTCCCATCTCCTGCCACCAGGCTCCCTGGTGGGGACGGGGGGACATTCTTACCGCACACCAGTCCGTATTTGAGCACCAGCCACCAGGCCCCCTGCCCCGTCGGCCACACCTTCTAGCTCTGTGTTGACTGACCGGGTCAAGTCGTGGCTGGATTAAAGAACAGGGGTTTTCACGTGGTTCTGCCGTGGTTCCTCATGAAAAGCATGCGTGTGAACACATGTTTTCATTCGTGTTCACATAGGAAACACACACACACCCCCACCAGAGAACATTCATTCTCTCGCGTGGCAATGCCAGGGTTTATTTTTATTTTATTTTTTTAGGTTTTTATTTTTACACATTCATTTGTGACATTTCCCTTCGTGGGGAACAGGAGGTTAGTTAGCAAGGTAAGCCTTTCCGAGGAGGCCATTCTCAATGTGCATTTTAACCAGTCTCGAAACAGCAACAGGAAGGTGAGACGCAGTCCGAGAATACTATGACAGTGAAACAACAATGAATGGAAAAGCATGTCCTCATCCCAATCGCCATGCTCTCTTATTCTCCACTTATCCATGACGGAGACCAACGCCCTAACCCAGTGGTCGGCAAACTGCGGCTCGAGAGCCATATGCGAGCCAGAACTCTTTGGCCCCTCGAGTTTTCAGCAAAGGCCAGCTCAGGAGTGCCCTAATGAAGTTAATAACGGTGAACCTACCTCTATCGTTTAAGTTTAAAAAATTTGGCTCTCCAGGCCGAAACCGGTTTGGCTCAGTGGATAGAGCATCGGTCTGCGGACTGAAAGGTCCCAGGTTCGATTCCGGTCAGGGGCACATACATTGGCTGCGGGCACATCCCCGGTAGGGGGTGTGCAAGAGGCAGCTGGTCGATGTTTCTCTCTCATCGATGTTTCTAGCTCTCTCTCTCTCTCTCCCCCTTCCTCTCTGTAAAAAAATCAATAAAATATATATTTTTAAAAAATGTGGCTTTCCAAAGAAATTTCAATCGTCATATTGTTAATATTTGGCTCTGTGGACTAATGAGTTTGCCAACCATTGCGCTAAACATTCCTTGAAGCAGGGAAGATGTGCATCTCGGGGGCCCAAGGACCGTCTCGGTGACACCCAGAGAGAAGGACCTCAAATGCCACACTCAACCCCCGAGGCCATGACCTACCTGAGGGTGCCATCACCTGCCTCGTTACTCCTCTGCCCCCCAGGAGGGTCTAGAATGCTGCTGGAGGAAGCATAGTCTAGGCAACATGGTAGGCAAAAAAACTAGCTTAGATTAAAATAACACCGGGGTGTCTGAAATACTAGTTTTCACGTGACGTTACACCTTTAAAGACGGAAGCTTTCAGCACAGCTGGCTTAGCTCAGTGGTTGAGCATCGACCTATGAACCCGGGGGTCACGGTTCGATTCCCAGGCAGGACTCATGCCTGGATTGTGGGCTCCATCCCCACTAGGGGGCGTGCAGGAGGCAGTTGATCCATGGTTCTCTCCCATCAATGTTTCTCTCTCTCTCTCCCTCTCTGAAATCAATAAAAATATATTCTTAAAAAAATGAAATGCCGCAACAGCCTGGAGCTACCCTCTTCATAAATAAAACGCCCTATTTTCTAAAATTCTGCACAGAAAATGCAATTCATTCAAGTCTTGCAGTGTGTTTAAACTCTAAGACGTGTAACTTTTTCCTAAAGATGGACTCATGTAGATTTCTCTTCAAGTGAGCCATCTGCTTATCTCCTACGATTTCTTTCTGAAAAGACTCCAGAAAGAGAAAAGTGCATTGTTTTGTTTGTTTTTTTTTCTTACAAGGTTAGTAGACTATTTCTTAGTAGCACATGCAAAGATAAAGTTCTCTGTAATATGTAACTCTTGTCCATAAGGTTGCCAGTTCGGCAGCTTACCTAAAGGTAGAGGTGCAAACTGTGTCTGTGACCAGGTGCAAACTGGTGCAAACCATCCCCAGGAGCAAAAACTCCAGGGAGAGAAAAAAAGAAGAAAAAAGAACTTTTAGGCCCAGCCGGCATGGCTCGGTAGTTGAGTGTCAACCTATGAGCCAAAAGGTACCTGTTCAACACGCAGGTTGTGGGCTCAATCCCCAGTGTGGGGCATGCAGGAGGCAGCCGATCAGTGATTCTCTCCCATCAGTGGTGTCTCTCTCTCTCTCTCTCTCTCTTTGAAATCAATTAAAAAAATATTAAAAACAAAAATACAGCCCTGACTAATTTAGCTCAGTGGATAGAGCCTCGGCCTGCGGCCTGAAGGGTCCCAGGTTCGATTCTGGTCAAGGGCATGTACCTTGGTTGCGGGCACATCCCCAGTAGGGAGTGTGCAGGAGGCAGCTTATTGATGTTTCTCTCACATTGATGTTTCTATCTCTCTATCCCTCTCCCTTCTTCTCTGTGAAAAAAAATAAAATAAAATAAAATACATTTTTTTTTAAATACCAACTTTTAAGGCTATAGAAATAAACAGTATTTTTGAAAAGCCCCAACTCAAAGATAAAAAACTCCGGTGCCTTTTAAGACATACATTCATTCCTTCAACACCTTTCTAGGCTGCAAAGCAAATTGACATCCCCTGGCGTCCTCTTTGGAGAAATTAAAAAAGAAAGGGGAGGTTTCAGGAAAGAGGGAACTCTTCCCTCCCTCCCCCCCCCCTGCAGCCCACCCCCACTTGCAATGCAGCCAAGGCCTCTGTGTGTGGATATGTGATGAAACCAAGTACCATCAGACACAGAGACATCCTCAGAACCAGTGTCCATCGTCCTCGTCCCCCTGGTGGTCCAGGTAGAGAACGGCCACTTTCTTCTCGTCCGAGATCACCGACCGCTGGTCCACCATCCTCTGCAGCTGCACCGCCCGGTCGAACCCAGCCTGCTCCTGGGAGGCGGCCACGCCGGCCGCCTGGTCCTGCTCCCGGCCGGCCTCTCTCCACGTAGCGCTGTGAGCATCCCCTTCCGTGCCCGTGGCGAACAGGACCGTGGTCTCTCGGGCCCAGCGGGGGGTCCCCTCCGGGGGACTCACGTCCATCTGAAAGGTAAAACGCAGTTCCTTTGGGGCCCAGTACCCCCTGCCGTGGTGTCCTGCTGCCTGCAGACTCGCCTAGCTCCTCCGGGAAGCAAGCCCACAGAACTGGCCCAGGGCCAATGTCTTAGAAATGGGCCAGTGTGGCTCAGTGGATAGAGCGTCGGCCTGCGGACTGAGAGGTCCCAGGTTCGATTCTAGTCAAGGGCGTGGACCTTGATTGGGGAAAAACATCCCCAGTGGGAGGTGTGCAGGAGGCAGCTGATGAATGTTTCTCTCTCGTCGATGTTTCTAGCTCTCAATCCCTCTCCCTTCATCTCTATAAAAAATCAATAAAATAAAAAAATAAAAAATTATATATATATATATATATTTTTTTTTTTTTAATATATATATATGCCCACAGAAGGCAGCAGCTCAGAGGTTTGTGTTTCTGTAAGACCTCGGTGCCTAAAGGATCTGCTCATGCCCAGCTGGCGGTGGCTCAGTGGCTGAGCATTGACCTGTGAACCAGGGGGTCAGGGTTCGATTCCCGGTCAGGGCACATGCCAGGTTGCGGGCTCGATCCTCAGTAGGGAGGCGTGCGGGAGGCAGCTGATCGATGATGCTCTCTCATCGATGTTTCTCACTCTCTATCTCTCTCCCTTCCTCTCTGTAAAAAAAATCAATAAAATATATATTTTTTGAAAAAACAGCGGGCTCCCTCGGAACTGGCTGCCCGGCCCCAGCCACCTTCCCCACTCACCTGTCCTGCAGGCGGTCCCTCGGGGGGGGCCTGCTCGGTCCTCCAGACCCCAGAGGGGCCTATTTTCACGTGCCTGACGGACGAGCTGACCTCCTCCAGCAGGTGCGATCGGGCAAAGCCCCGCGGGCTGGTGACCTCCACGGTGGCCGACACGGGGCCCTGTGTGGCGGTGACGGTCTCTGAGCTGTGGGACGCCCAGCCGGCGTCCTCCTCCTCCCCCTCCTCCCCGGCGGAGGCCCGGTACAGCTCCTGGGTGGCCCAGCGCTTGAAGCCGTAGCCGGTGGCCGGCGCCGGCCCTCCCGCGTCCCCGTCGGGGCTCCCGGGCCCCGGGCTGCGCCGCTTGGCCAGGCTGTCCCGCACCACGGCCTCCACGGCCTGCTCGATCTCGCCCGCCTCGTCTTTGCTCAGCTCCTCCAGGTCCAGCTGGTCGGTGTCCACCGTCTGGGACAGGTTGACCTCGGCCACCAGGGTCATGGCGCCGCCGCCCGAGGGCTGGACCTTCTTCACGTCCACGGAGAGGTGGCCCAGGCCGGCCCGGTCCTGGCTGGCGAGGGCCGACAGCTCCTCCCTCACCCGCTCGGGCAGGCTCTCCTCCAGCTGCCCCATCGCCTCCGCCAGCTGGTGCCGGGGCTCCTTGAAGTCGCGGCTGATGGACGAGTGGAACCGGCGCGGGATCTTGATCTCCTTGTCGGTGACCGTGGCCTCCGCGCGGACCTCGCCGCGGGTCGTCTCCTCGATCCAGTGCGGGGAGCCGACCTCGGGCTCCGGGGGAGATTCCGGAGCATCCGCCGCCGCCGCCGCCGCCGCCGCCGCCGTGGTCTCCCCGCCCCACGGGGGCCCCGCGAGCCGCCTCCTCCCGGACGCCGGCACGATCTCGTCCTGCCAGGAGTACCGGATGGTGGACTCCTCTTCGATGTGGATCTGCCCGTACGCCGAGCCCCCCGCGGCCCTGGCGGCCCCGTCCCGCCCAAAGCCGCCGCGTTCCTCGGGACCTTCCTCCGGGGTGGACACGAAATAGCTCTGCTGCTCCTCCTCCTCCTCCGAGTCGCCCGCCTCCGTCACCTCCTCCACCCGGGACACCCGCTCTGATTTCCTGGATGTCTCACGCGATCGGCGATCGGCGGAGAAGGCGACCTCCGTGACCCCATACAGGTCCTCCTCCTCCTCCTCCTCCTCCTCCTCCGCCCTGCACCCCGGGGGGGACGCATCGTCCGCCTCCTCCACACGGAAGGGGGTGGAAAACTCCTCCGTCCTCGCGCCCGCCGCGTAGCTCACGGGCTCCTCCACGATCTCCACGTTCACCACCTTGGCCCGGCCCTCCCGGCCCTGCAGCCCGAGGCTCAGGAGGTCTCCGATCGCCCGCTCCCGGGCCTTGCCCTTCAGCTCCAGGCCGCCGGCCGGCCCGCCGGGGCTCAGGAGGGCGTCCAGGCCGGCCCCCTCCCGCACGTCCACCTCCTCGGTCCGTCTCGACTCCACCACGATCTCCGTCTTGGCTCTCCGCTCCCCGGGGAGCTCCGTCCTGCCCACGTACGTGACCTTCGTGTCCGCCGGCGGCGGGGCCTGGGCCTCGGCCTCGGGGGACTGGGTGAACCGCTTCAGCACGCTTGACACGATGCTCTCGGCGATGGTCTCGGTCGTGGCGGCCTGGCCCCCGGGCGAGCCCCCGGCGTCCAACCCGAACCTCGTCTCTCTCCTCGTGTCCATCCCTCCCCCCAGGCCGCCGCCTGCATCCTTCGGCAGGGGTGTCCGGGCCCCTTTGGGGGTCCCTTCCTCGGCCTGGCCGGCCCGGGACCCTTCCAGGCGGATGGGGACCTCTCGCACCCGCACGCCCGTCTCCCGGGCGGCGGGCTCCTTCCCCTTCGCCCTGTCCCTCCGCAGCTCGCTCTCTCGCTCCCTCGCCTCCTTGTCCAGCTTGGTCAGCTCCTCCCACCGCAGGTTCCGCTCCTCGGACGCCTTCTCCTTCGAGTCGAACATCTTCTCGTCCCGCCTCCCGTGGACCGCCGTCCCCGGGCGGCCTCTCTCCGGCTCGCTCGCGGCCCGAGCTCCCGTTGTCGTCGTCACCTTCTTCCCCAAAATGACGATCCTCTCCTCGGTGCCTTCGGAAGCGCCCGCCGCCCTTCGGTCCCCAAGGACTCGGTAGGGCTCCCGGGCGGGGCTGGGCTCTCTGGCTAGACGCGCCTTGGTGCCTTCGGTTCTCGGCTTCACCGGGACCTCAGCTTTCCTCCCGAGCCCCCTGTACGCCGGAGAGAAAGTCCTGGAACTGGCCTGGCTGCTGGTGGTGGTTTTCTCGTAGGCGGTCTCACGCCAGGCGGGGGTCGGGGCAGGAGATCCCGGGCCCGGGAAGGGCCTCCTGGGTGCAGGCGGGGCCGGCCATGCCCAGCTGCGGCGGACATTCCCCCGAGGTGGCGGCTTGTGCCTCAGGAACAGATTCCGCTCGTTTTCCCTCATTTCCCTCCGGAACGCTGCGTTGGTATAACCGGCGTTGGTATAACCGTAGGCCGTGGTTCTGAGCTCTGTGGGAATCGAACGGTTCATTAGCACAAGGATCATCGGGACCCTTTTCTGTCATGAAAGCATCCCCTCCAGGCCGATCCCACCCTGATAAACACACACTATCACCACGGAACTGTTATCATAAGTAAGATAGTTTCTACTCTCCAAACGATCCCGTCACCGTAAAACACAGCGCGAGAGCCCTGGCTGGGGTCCTCGGTGGTTAGTGTAAGCCCACAACCCCGGGAATCAAACCCAGGACCCCTCAGTCCAGTCTTTACCTCGGGGCAGGTGTTCCAGGCGCTCTGCCAGGATCTGTATTTCTGGATTACTTTCTCCTTCCAACAAGGCTCTGCAGAAATAATAAAATAATAATAATAACAACAACAACTCATTAGGAAATAGAGCACACGACGGGCCCTGTCAGGCCGCCCTGTGGCGTCCTCGGTCGATGGCCACATTGTCACAGGCTCTGTGTCTGAGGACGCGCGTCCGAACGCAGACCTGGTGGGTAGAGCATCCATCCAACCGAATGGACAAAATGAGAGAGAGAGAGAGAGAGAGAGAGAGAGAGAGAGAGAGAGAGATGGAGAGAGGAGCCTGGCTGGGGTGGCTCAGTGGTTGAGCATCCATCTATGAACCAGGAGGTCACGGTTCCATTCCCGGTTAAGGGCACAGGCCCAGGTTGTGGGCTCTCCATCCCCGGTATGGGGTAGGCAGGAGGCAGCCGATCCATGATAGATTCTCATCGTGGATGTTTCTCTCTCTCCCTTTCCCTTCCTCTCTAAAATCAATAATACATATATTAAAGAGAGAGAGGAGAGAGGGGAGGCAGGTAGGAGAAGAGAAGCAGAAATTGTGAGCCACTCCCCGCCTCCTACGCCCACCCATCTTCTGAGCTCTTTGAATAAAACTCAAAAAGCATTCGATCAGGTGACTTCTCTGGCCACATCTAGCTCCAACAGTCTGAAACTGTAGCATCTTCATCAAGCTGTGATTCCCGTTGGCCACGGAGAGGACACGGTGGCCACGCCAGCTGTGGGCCGGCGGAGGGCGTGCTAGGGCTGGGCTGGCCCGGCGTGTCCCTTGCTTGAAGAGACTGCAGGCACAACAATTGTCACTGACTTCCCTTCCAAGAAATCACACCCCGTGGATGGCCACGGGTGGGCAGCAGCTGCCGATGGCCATGGAGAGCCGGGCAGGGAAGCAGAGATGGGACGCCAGGGCCGGGAACCAGGCAAACAGGAACTAGGTTTCATGCCCACTGATTCCAAGGATGGTGATTCCCACGGATACAGGAACTTTGTGGTCGGAGGGGGTGGGGAGGCAGGGGGAAGGAAGCAAGCCAAGGGGAACCCCTTCTGTTTTTCCCCTTCATATATTTTTTTTATTATTGATTTCAGAAAGGAAGGGAGAGGGAGAGAAACATGGATGATGAGAGAGAATCATGGGTCAGCTGCCTCCTGCAGGCCCTGCACTGGGGATCGAGCCCCCAACCCGGGCCTGTGCCCTGACCAGGAATCGAACCGTGACCACTTTCCTGGTTGCTAGGTTGACGCTCAGCCACGGAGCCACGCCAGCTGGGCTCAAAGGACTATCTCTAAGGAGGAGACTCGTATGGCTTTAAGAAGCGGGTAGGGCGTCTCTGGTTATTTTGAGGCGAGGGAACCGGCCCTCGGGCCTTGGGAACTGCGAGATGCCAGCCTCCTGACTCAGCGGCTATTTGTGACCGTTCCATGTGGCTCCGCGGGCCGGCGGTCTCCGCAGCACGAAAATAAGCGGACACGTGTGAGAAAACCAGGTCTTCGGCCTCATTAACGAGTCGGGACAAGCCCGGCCGGCGTGGCTCAGGGGTTGAGCGTTGGCCTTTGAACCAGGAGGTCACGGTTCGATTCCCCGTCAGGGCATATGCCCGGGTTTGTGGGCTCAATTCCCCCCGTGGGGTGTGCAGAAGGCAGGTGACCCATGATTCTCTCTCATCATGGATGTTTTTATCTCTCCCCTCTCCCTTCCTCTCTAAAACCAACACAAATATATGTTAAAAAGAAACACAAAAATCCCAGAGACAAAGCACAAAATCAGAGTCTCCTTTTTTTGCAGCCCAGAAAACTATCCCAGAGAGGAAACAGGAAGATCCCTGCAGGAAAGACTGGCCTGGCATCCAGGGTTACTTAACACTGGCACAGAGCTGGGCTTTCCGGGCCGGCCCAGCATCCGCTCTAGAGTGGTGCCAGGTTTGGGGCACCTCTCACCCCAGCCTCAGCCCATGTGACTCATGAGGCACTCTGTTCCCTGGCCAGAGATGGATGCATCACCCAGGAGAGCCTGAGAGCTGGACCCTGGAGTTCCACTGGGATGGCTGGGAAACAACCCCTCCTCCGTTGCCAGGACAACAGCCCCTTCTCTGTTGCCAGGACAACAGGTCCTCCTCTGTTGCTAGGACATCAGCCACTCCTCTGTTTCCAGGGCAATGGCCCCTCCTCCGTTGCCAGGACAACAGTCCTTCCTCTGTTGCCATGACAACGGCCCCTCCTCAGTTGCCAGGACAACAGCCTGGAGCAGCCTGGAGCCCATCCTTACCGATAGGTTGCCACCTCCAGGCTGAGGCTGGTCTTCACCTGCACCAGCTCCTGATGGTCCCGCAGACGGTCGGCCATGGCCAAGGTGAGGGCAGCCTTCTCATCCTCCAGGCGGGCAATGGCACTCTAGAAAAAGGAGATGGTGCTCAAGCTGAGGCCCCGAGCTTCGCTGGGTCCAGCCTGCGGTACCAACAGCCCAGGACACAGCGAGATGGAAGCCCTCCAGGTTAAAGAGGCAGTCACAGCAAGGATGGTTTTAACTGGGGCATTTGTTCCACATAGAAATGTTTTGTTTTTATTATTATTAATTATTATTATTATTATTATTACATATGAAAGATGTGTGTGTTTTGTTTTGTTTTTTATCCTCACCCAAGGATATTTTCCATCGATTTTTTTTTTTTTTTGAGAGAATGGAAGGGAGGAGGGGGAGAGAGAGAAACATCGATGTTAGAGACACACCAACCGGCTGGGGACTGAGCCTGCAACTGAGGTATATGCCCCTTTTTAAAAAAAAAAAAACACGAATGAGTTAATGAATTTAAAGAGATTTTAAACATTTTTAATGATTTCAGAGAGGAAGCGAGAGGGAGAGAGAGATAGAAACATCAATGATGAGAATCATTAATTAGTTGCCTTCCTGCCACTAAGGGGATGATGGAGTCTGCAACCCAGGCATGTGCCCCTGACCGGAATCAACTCGGGACACCTTAGTTCGCAGACCAATGCTCTATCCTCTAAGCAAAACCAGCTAGGGCGCTCTCCAGAGAAATTTTAATCCATCCCACTGATGGAATAAAGCTTCGGACTTGGGCCTGGCTAGTGTGGTTCAGTGGCAGAGCGTGGACCGACAAACCAGTTGAATTCCCAGTCAGCGCACAGACCGGGGTCCATCCCCATGAGGGGGCGTGCAGGAGGCAGCCAATCCATGATGCTTCTCGGCAACGTTTCTCTCTATCTCCCTCTCTCTTCAATTTATTTTTTTAAAAAAATATTTAAAAATATTTTTAAAAGGGGTTCTTTCTACCCCTAAAAAAATAAGACTGAAACCAGAGTTTCGAGGTCCGAGATGAGCTGAGTGAGCCGAGACGGCGAAGGAATGGCGAGGATTCAGCCCACACCGCAAGTCTCTGAGTGAGCAGCCTCTTCCAACCCCGCCTTGCATCCCAACATCACCCGATCGCCCGTCTTTAAACTCGGGGCCGCACACTGTTCCCTTAAAAAAAAAAAACCTTCTGCATTTATGGGCGGGTTATTTTAAGCCGTCCTCCCGGGAACCGCTGATAGGAGGGTTTGGGAACATTCCCAGTTCTGTCCGAGGCTGGGCGGGGAGGATGGACAGTAAATCACACATGGGTGTCACCCCTCGGAGTCCGAGGTTTGGGCCTGCGCTTCTCCGAAATGGCAGCTGTTTACCTAACTCTGCTCTTGTTATAACAGCCTGCCTCCGGCCGCGTCCCCCTGGCTATTACACTCCCCAGAGCCCTGGCTTCAGCTCCCACAGTGACACACACACACACACACACCTGTCCTAACACATACACATACATCCCTGTTACACACACACACACACACACACACACACACCTCTGTTCCTAACACACACACACACACACACACACCTGTCCTAACACATACACATACATCCCTGTTCCACACACACACACACCCCTCTATTCCTAACACACACACAATCTCTGTTTCTAGCTGCTCTGGCTCAGTGGATAGAGCATCCACCTATGGAGGTTCCCAGGTTCGATTCCCAATCAAGGCCACATGCTTGGGTTGCGGGCTCCATCCCCAGCGTGGGGTGTTCGGGAGGCAGCGGGTCCATGATTCTCTCTCATCATGGATGTTTCTCTCTCTCTCCCTTCCTCTCTGACATCAATTTAAAAAAAATTTTTTTTTAAAGATGACACGGCACTTGGCACTGGCCCTCGGAGTCCTGGGCCAAGGAGCCCATTTTCCTGGGCTGCAGAGCTGCTGGGACCCTGAGGTCCTGAGGCAGAGCAAGGGCACCCTCGGGGCCGACCGACCCCACCCACGGGTGACGCCCGGTGAAGGCGCTGTGGGTCCGGGGAGCCCCGCAGCTCCCCTATCCCCCTGCAGGGCGCACCGGGGAGCTGGGATGGGGCGGCGGGTCCCTGTGCACGGACCTGCCGCTCCAGGGCCTGCAGCTCGTAGGCCTCCCGCATCCGCATCAGCTCTTCTTCCAGCAGCGCGCGCAGCTGCTCCAGCTCCAGGGCCTGGCGCTGCAGGGCCTCGGCCTCCCGAGCGCACAGCCGGCTCTCCTCCTCGGCCTGGCGCCGGCTCTCCTCGCCGCAGCTCAGGGCGGCCTCCAGCGCGCGCACCTGCTCCTCGTACACCTGCACCGCGTCCCGCCACGACTCGGCCACCAGCAGCGAGCAGCTGTCGCGCACCTCCCGCAGCAGCGGCGGCGGCGGCGCGGCGGGCAGCAGGGCGCGGGCGCTGTAGCTCACGGTCAGGCTGGCCGCCAGCGCGGCGCGCAGCTCCCGCAGGTCCCGCTCGCGGGCCGCGTCCAGGTCCCGGCGCTCGGCCTGCAGCCGGCCCAGCAGCGCCTCCAGGGCGGCGCGCGCCCCCAGCGCCTCCTGCAGCTCCCGCCGCCGCGCCCCGAGCTCGGCGTCCAGGCGGCGGCGGGCGGCGCGCGCCTCCTCCGCCAGCAGCCGCACCTCCCGCAGCTCCCGCCGCAGCGCGTCGCGCTCGCCCTCGGCCAGCGCCGTGGCCCAGCTCAGCTCGTCCAGCTGCAGCCGCAGGCCGCGCGCCTCCTCCGCCGCCGCCGCCTCCGCCGCCGCCCAGCGGGCCGCCTGGTCCTCGGCCCCCCACAGCCCCCCGTGCCGGCGGCGCAGCTCCTCCTCCAGGAGCAGGTTCTCGCGCTCCAGCTCGCGCACGCGGCGCACATAGTCGTGGAGCCGGGCGTTGAGCTCCTGCAGCTCGGCCTTCTCGGCGCCCGTGTGCAGCTGCCAGGACAGCATGGCTGCGGGTGTCCGCACGGCCGGCCTGTGCCTTCCTGTCCTGGTCTTGTCCCCCCGCCTCGATGCGCCGCTCCGGCCCCGCCGCCGCCGCCGCCGCCGCCCGGGAAGCCCGCAGACTGCGCGGGGAGTGGGCGAGCAGCCGCACTTAGGTCCCGTTCAGGGGACAGGGGGGCGGGACCCCGGCTATCCCCCACCCACCCACCGCTCAGCCAATAAGAACGCACTGCGAGTGGCGCTCCCCTCGGCGCTCAGCCAATCAGAGCGCACTGCGCGGCTCGCCCCAGGCGCAGGGGACAGGGAGGCGGGCCGGCCCCGGCGCTCCACCCCCCTCCGGCACTCAGCCAATCAGAGCGCAGCGCGCCCCAGGCGCAGGGGACGGACGCACGGCGCCACCTGGCGCTCGAGTGGCCGCGACGTCGCGGAGCCGGTGCGCACCTCAGGGGCCATGCCCACCTCGGGGCCCGCGCGCCCGAGGGCGTCCTTGGCGCCGGCTGAAGGGACAGCGACGTGGGCAGGGCTCCCCTATTGCTGTCCCCCCCACCCACGACGGCACCTCAGGGTGCGGGCCTTCGAGGACCGACCTCGGAGCCGCCATGAGGTTGAGGTGAGAGGCTGGGCGGGGCAGGGAGGCCGCCTCCGCGTGTGGAGGGGTTTCCGTCTGGAAGAAGTATGCACATGCATGTCTAACGGACGTATGTAACTCAGCGCCTGCACATACATGCACACCTCTATGGCCCGTTTTCACTTAAAACGCAGAAGTCCCTGCCGAAGGTGCTGAAGTTCTGACGACGGCGCCGGCCAGGACGCCTGAGGCGGGGTGGCAGGGACGCCCACACGTTTGTCTTCTTACCTAGCCCAGTGGTCGGCAAACTCCTGAGTCCACAGAGCCACCTAGCAACAGCGCAGCGACCGGGATTTCTTTGGAGAGCCACGGTTTTTAAACTTAGACTTCTTAACGAAGGGGACCGGACGGGCGTCCCGCTTTGGGCGGGACAGTCCCGATTCTTCGACAGATTCTTGCGGGACGGTCCCGCCCCAAAGCGGGACGTCTGGTTACCTCCTCCTCCTCCTCCTCATCCTCCTCCTCCTCCTCCTCCTCCTCCTCCTCCTTCTTCTTCTTCTCCTTCTTCCTTCTTCCTTCTTCCTTCTTCCTTCTTCCTCCTTCCTCCTTCCTCCTTCCTCCTTCCTTTCTCCTCCTTCCTCCTCCTTCCTCCTCCTTCCTCCTCCTTCCTCCTCCTTCCTCCTCCTTCCTCCTCCTTCTTCCTCCTTCTTCTTCCTTCTTCCTTCTTCTTCTCCTCCTCCTCCTCCTCCTCCCCCTCCTCCTCCTCCTCCTCCTTCTCCTTCTCCTCCTCCTCCTCCTCCTCCTCCTCCTCCTCCTCCTCCTCCTCCTCCTCCTCCTCCTCCTCCTCCTCCTCCTCTTCTTCTTCTTCTTCTTCTTCTTCTTCTTCTTCTTCTTCTTCTTCTTCTTCTCTTCTTCATCGAACCATGACCTCCTGGTTCATAGGTTGATGCTCAACCACTGAGCCATGCCAGCAGAGCAAGGGTCTCATCACTTTTTATTTTTTAAATATATATTTTATTGATTTTTTTTTTTTTTTTACAGAGAGGAAGAGAGAGGGATAGAGAGTTAGAAACGTCGATGAGAGAGAATCCTCGATCAGCTGCCTCTTGCACGCCCCCTACTGGGGATGTGCCCGCAACCAAGGTACATGCCCTTGCCCGGAATCGAACCTGGGACCCTTCAGTCCGCAGGTCGACATTCTATCCACTGAGCCACGCTGGTTAGGGCCAAGAAGGCCTTTTGCAGGATAAATTTCCAAAATTCAGCACTATTGGGACTCTTTTTAAAAAAAATCTTTTAAAGATATGTTTTTATTGATTTCAGGGAGAGAGAGAGAGAAACATCAGTGAGAGAGAATCATGGTGGACCTGCCTCCTGCATGGCCTCCTCCCCACTGGGGTTCAAGCCCCCAACCCAGGCATGTGTCCTGATTGGGAATTGAACCGTGACCTCCTGGTTCATGGGTCTACGCTCAACCACAAGCCAGGCCTTTTTTTTTTTTTTTTTTTTTTAATTCCTCTTTTGCTTGCTGCTCACTCTATAGTCCTTGGATCATTGTTTCATTTGTGCCTGTACGGCACAAATCACTTTTCTCCGATGCCTAAAAGCAGCCTCACTTCCTTCTCTCCGCCTCCTTACAATTAGAGCACGTCCCATGGAATGCCATAAAACTCTCTGACCTACACGAACCCTCAGTTTTTATAAAATATATTTTATTGATTTTGTACAGAGAGGAAGGGAGAGAGATAGAGAGCCAGAAACATCAATGAGAGAGTCATCGATCAGCTGCCTCTTGCACACCCCCCACTGGGGATATGCCCACAACAAAGGTACATGCCCTTGACCGGAATCGAACCTGGGACCCCTCAGTCCCCAAGCGGACGCTCTATCCATTGAGCCAAACCAGTCCCTGCTGAACACTCAATTTTGAAATCCAAACGACCTCTGAATCCCTTGGCTACCGACATATTTTTTCTCTCTTTCTATCAAGATGACTCTAGTGCTTGGCTGTTTCATCACAGAACCTCACCCCAAAGTACCCAGTCAAGGGAATGCCTGGGCCACCACTGGGATTCCATATGCCCTGTAAATGCTGCTAAAATGCAATGCAGTCAGCCCCCCACGGTGTGGCTCAGGGGTTGAGCATTGACCTATGAACCAGGAGGTCACAGTTGGATTCCCAGTCAGGGCACATGCAGGGAGCGGGAGGCAGGGTATGAGTGAAGGGGAGTGGAGTAGGGGGGAGGGGGAAGTGAGGGAAAGGGGGTTTGCAAGCTCAATCCCCAGTGTGGGGCATGCAGGAGGCAGCCAATCCATGATTTTCTCTCATCATTGATGTTTCTTTTTTTCTCTTTCTCTCTCTTTCTCTCTCTTTCTCTCTCTCTCTCTCTCTCTCTCTCTCTCTCTCTCTCTCTCTCTCTCTCTCCTTCCCTCTCCCTCTCCCTCTCGGATATAAATAAAAACATATATTAAAAATGATCCGATTTTGCCCTGACTGGCTTATCTCAGTGGATAGAGTGTCAACCTGCAGATTCAAGGGTCCCAGGTTCAATTCCAGGCAAGGGCATGTTCCTTGGTTGTGGGCACATCCCCAGTAGTGGGGTGTGCAGGAGGCAGCTGATCGATGTTTCTCTCTCATCGATGTTTCTAACTCTCCCTCTCCCTTCTTCTCTACAAAAAAAAAAAAAAAGAAAAAGAAAAAAAATCAATAAAATATTTAAAAAGTTCCAATTTTAAAGAAGGCGGGAAAACCCCTTCTATACGTAAAACTATCTTTATGAAACGTGTGACATTCAATATTTACAGGAGGTTTTTCTAGCTTTTTATGCCTCATTTTGGTTTGGAGGTCACCGGCTTCCTATTGGAGTTTTAAACAAATGCTGATGCCTGGGTCCGGCTCTCAGAAGTTCTGGCTTCACTGGTCCGGGGTGCAGCCCAGGCATCAGATTTTTTTTACACACGCTCAGGGGGCTGTAGCGGGTGGCAAAGTGTGAGAACCACGGGCACAGATCACGTACCAGGCAGTTTTGCAAACAGTTTGGCATTTGACCCGGGAGGCTGTTTTTCGTGTGAATTATTATATTTTTTTTACCATTATCCTGTTGACCACTAGATGGAGCGCTGACCCCGTGACAAGGATCTAGCCACCAGGATATATATATATATATATTTTTGCAAACATTCTTTGTAGGCAGAGTAGGAGGCAGCCAAGGAGCTCTGAGGGATGGAAGGGACCAGATGGGGACCAGGTATATGTCCCGGTGTGAAGCCTCACCCTGTACGTATGTAGCCAGCGCCCGTCTCTTTTAAGTTCCAGGAGGAAAGCCATATCGGCTTCGGAGCCTGACTTTCAGTCAAGTGTAGGCAGCGACGTTTCTCCCCGTCGCTGTGTCTTTTCTTGGATGTGAAACTGCAGAAAGTCACTCCGTGGAAAGGCCACACCCTCTGTTGTCTGGCCGCCAGGGTGAGATGGAAGGAGGCTGTTTGGAAAGCACATATGGGCCCGGCTGGCGTGGCTCCGTGCTTGCGTGTCGACCTAGGAGCCAAGAGGTCACGGTTCGATTCCCAGTCGGGACACGTGCCCCGGGTTGCAGGCTCCATCCCCAGGAGGGGGTGTGTAGGAGGCAGCCGGTCCATGATTCTCTCTCATCATGGATGTTTTTCTCTCTCTCTCTCTCTCTCTTCTTCTCCCTTCCTTTCTGAAAGCAATCCTATCTAATGCAAGGGTAATACACAAATTGACCCTCACTCCAACACACAAGATGGCTGCCCCCATATGGACACAAGATGGCCACCACACGATGGCCAGCAGGGGAGGACAGTTGGACGGGACCAGGCCTGCAGGGGAAGGCAGTTAGGGGTGATCAGGCTGGCAGAGAAGGGAAGTTGGGGGCAAACAGGCTGGCAGGGGAGCAGTTAGACATCGATCAGGCTGGCAGGGGAGTGGTTAGGGGGTGATCAGGCTGGCAGGTAGAAGCAGTTAGGGGCAATCAGGAAGGCAGGCAGGCGAGCATTGGGAGCCAGCAGTCCTGGATTGTGAGAGGGATGTTTGACTGCCCATTTAAGCCCAATCCCACTGGGCGGCAGTTGAACATCCCTTGAGGGGTCCCAGATTGGAGAGGGTGCAGACTGGGTTGAGGGACACCCCCCCCCGACCCCACCCCTACCCCCATGCAAAAATTTCATGCACCTGGCCTCTAGTAAAGATATATATATATTTAAAAGGTACATAATGGACTGGGTGGTAAGTAGCGGGGGTGGGAGCAATTATGAAATCCTATGCATAGATTCAGATGAATACATAGGAGAAAACAGCTGCATTTTAAAAGACGGCTGTCTCCCTAGCACACAGGCATGTGATTTTCCCGGAAGACAAGCACCTCTGGGCTTCATTTCTCCCCCCACCTTTGACTCCAAAGAAACACCAGCCTCCACGTGGCTGGGCCATGCACTGCGGCCTCCTTAAATGGCACGGGCTGGCTTCCTGGAAGTGCTTGCCTCGTGGTGATTAGGGGCAACGTCAAGACACACGATTCAAGGAAAATTGTGCAAGAAAACCAGCCTCGCCGACTGAGGTGTAACGGCTGGGTCAGTGTTGACACCGTCTGTGCTCCCCGACCCTCCCAACGGCTTCTATACATCATGTTCTTTGCGAAGGTGCAGCTCACGGCTTTCTTAGAAGAAAGAGCAACAGCTCATGCAGGAATGAGACGGTGGCTGTGTCCCAGAGCAGGGGGCTCACGGGGGGGACCCGAGATTTCCGACACAGCTATTCATCCACAAGCAGGCTCTGTCCTCTGAGGTGCCGGGAGCCACCCTACCCCACAAGTTGTACCAAGATCTGTGTGAGTCAGTGTTCCCCAGAGAAGGTTCCCTCCCTCCCCCCCCCCCCACACACAGGAGTGATGCACCATATAATGACATTTTGGTGTCCCATATACGATGGTGGTCCCATAATATAACAGAACGAAAAACTGTTGCCTGGTGACATCATACCCCCATGATGTCACAGCCATTATGACATCAGAACCTCTATGCTGTCGCAGCCACAATGCTGTCCCAGCTACTATGCTGTCCCAGCCATTATGCTTTCCCAGCCACTGTGATACCATAGCCACTATGAGTCATAGCCACCATGATGTCACAGCCACTGTGATGTCATAGCCCCCTATGATGTCATAGCCACTATGGTGTCGTAGCCACTATGACGTCATGGTGTGATGCATTGTTCACTTGTTTGTGGTGATGCTGGTGTAGACACTCCTACTGTGCTGCCAGTCGCATAAAAGTACAGCACGTGTACACTTATGTATAGCAGCAAATAATACTGGGTCGTGATGATAAATGCCTACTTCCTGGTTTATTATTTACTATATAACATGCTTCCCATGGCTTATGTTTATTGATTTCAGAGAGTAAAGGAGAGGGAGAGAGAGAGAGAGAAATAGAAATAAAAACGTCCATGATGAGAATCACGGACTGGCTGCCCCCTGCACGCCCCACACTGGGGATCGAGCCCGCAACCCGGGCATGTGCCCTGACGGGGAATCGAACCGTGACCTCCGGGTTCCTAGGTCGTCGCTCAACCACTGAGTCATGCCAACCAGGCACCAAATTGGGTTTTTGTTTTTTTTTAAATATATATTTTTATTGATTTTTTTTTACAGAGAGGAAAGGAGAAATAGAGAGCTAGAAACATCGATGAGAGAGAAACATCGATAAGCTGCCCCCTGCACACCCCCTTCTGGGGATGTGCCCACAACCAAGGTACATGCCCTTGACCGGAATCGAACCCGGGCCCCCTCAGTCCGCAGGCCGAGGCTCTATCCACTGGGCCACACCGGTTCCGGCCAAATTGGGTTTTCATCGTGTGAAAGGGTGCGGGGGTACAAGGGGGGCCTCCCCTGGGAAATGGGGTGATGCGGAGAGTCTGACGTTCCGGAAACACGGCACACCTTTCAGGACACGTCCCCCTCCCCTCACCCCCCTGCCATCCTCATCAATATGGGAAGACACTCGCCGCCCCTTTAAAAGATGGCGCTTTGTAGCGTGCCTGTCACTAGCGTGGAACTCGTTCCTTTGTTCCAGGTGGACGCAGAGCTGCGGCGGGGGACGCTTCGCGCAGACGTGGCGACCCATCCTCTCTTCCCTGGGGACTTCGGACAGGGTAGGTCCTTGAGGAAGTTTGCCGACCACGGGCCTAGCACATGGCCGATGCTCAGCTAAAGCCAACTGTTGCAGCCACGAGCAAGGCGGCGACCACGTTCTAAGTATGCAGCTTAGATGTGCACGGAAATAGCCCACAATGAGCCTCTTGGAGATCCTGAGAGCTACCGCCCCATGGCTCGTCCCCCTGGGGTGCCAGGAAGGGCTGTGTTTGGCAGGAGGCGGTGAGAGGGGGCTGGGACGGGGTGCTGGACGGAGTGCTGGAGACCCTTCCCCGTCTTCGCCCACCTTCACCCGCCACAAACCAGCCAGCCAGGCCTTCTGACATGCCCCGCCCTGCAGCTGGCTGGCACATTCACACCCCGCCAGGGCCAGGGCCAGGGCCAGGGCCAGGGCCAGGGCCAGGCCCGGACGCTCTCCTGTTGATTTCTAGAAGGAAAGAAACCCAGCGTTGAGGCCAGCCTCGAAAAATATAGGTCACATCTCGGTTTCTGTGGTTACCAGATCCTGTCAGCCACCAGGGACACCCTCCCTTGGGGGCGATGCCAAGGTCCTGAGGCCTGGCAGCCTGAACTGGGGGTTCTGCAGCTGCACCCCCAAAAGCCCTCGGGCCTGCATGGGGCAAGGGCAGGGGGCGGAGGCTTTGCATTTCCACTCCTCCAGGGGTGAAGGGCTCCGTGGCACTGCCCACGGGGCTCTGAGGAGCCCAGAGTCCACCATGGCTGCTGCAGGGAGCGCCCCCCTCCCGGGCTGGGGCAGTGCCCGCCCAGAGAAGGAGGGTGGAGGCCTGGTGGAGACCAGCAGGCGGCCTGGGGAGGAACAATGTGGTCGGTTGTCTTGCGGACTGTCAGCCTCGTTCCCGGATCTTCCTTTCCACGCCCCTCGGCCTCCCCGCCACAGGCCGGGCGCGCCGGGGAAAGAGCCCCCTTATTTGGTGCTGGAGAGAAGGGGGGAAGGTGCACCCAGATGCCTGCGGCATTGGGTCATCCGCCCAGCAGGGGTGGGCCGGCCCGCGGTGCAGCGCCGGCTCCTGCCGCCAGGTGGCGGCGCTGAGCAGCCGTCTGGCCCGGGAGACCCCCAGTGGTAAACAAGTCTGCAGGTCTGGCAACTCTGTATGGTCTGGGGAAGGAGGGGGGGGGGGTGTGCTGGAAGGGAGGTGAGGGCGGCCGGAGGGGGAAATGCAGGGGGCGGCAGAGGAGCAGGAAAATTTAAAAAAAAAATTAAAAAAACGGAGCCTTTTGATTTTTTACAGAGAGGAAGGGAGAGGGATGGGGAGTTAGAAACATCAATGAGAGAGAAACATCCATCAGCTGCCTCCTGCACACCCCCTACTGGGGATGTGCCCGCAACCAAGGCACATGCCCTTGACCGGAATCGAACCTGGGACCCTTGAGTCCACAGGCCGACGCTCTTTTCACTGATCCACACCTGTTAGGGCAAAAACAGAGCCTTTTGAATAAAGCAGGCAAGGCTAAGGGTGGAGGGTGTGACTTCCATGGGTCCATTTCCCGGGGCCCTTTTTCGAGTCCTGGGTTCGATTCCGGTCAAGGGCACGTACCTGGGCTGCTGGTTGGATCCCCAGCCTTTGTCATGGCGTATGCAGGAGGCAGCCCATCGATGTGTCTCTCTCACATCGATATTTCTCTCTGTCTCTCGCCCTCCCTCCCACTCTCTCTAAAAAATCAATAGGAAAATAGTGTCCTGTGAGGATTAACCAAAGGAGGGAGGGGAGTGGGAAGGAATGCTTTCCTCTAGCGCAGTGGTCGGCGAACTGCAGCTCGAGAGCCACATGGGGCTCTCTGGCCCCTTGAGCGTGGCTCTCCCACAAAATACCCTGTGCGGGCACACACGTACAGTGCCATTGAAACTCCGTGGCCCATGCACAGAAGTTGGTGTTCGGCTCTTGATATTTGGCTGTTGGTATTTGGCTCTGCTAACTAATGAGTTTGCCGACCACTGGACTAGCTCATCTTCGGAACCTGTGGGGGACAGGAGTGTCCTCAGTGGACAGGCTCGATTGGGGTGCTGTTTGGAGCCACCTCAGAGAGAGTGAGAGCCCTGCCCTGCCCCCCAACTCCTGGCAGGGGTGGCGCTGGCTTCTCCAGTACAGTCTTCTCTTGGCCCCGCCCACTCCAGGCATTTCTCTCTCTCTCTCTCTCTCTCTCTCTCTCTCTCTCTCTCTCTCTCGCTCTCTCTCTCTCTCTCTCCCTCTCTCTCCCTCTCTCGCTTTCTCACGCTCTCTCACGCTCTCTCACGCTCTCTCACGCTCTCTCACGCTCTCTCTCTCTCTCTCTCTTCACCACATTTCTGCACCCCCTCCCCAAGCTTTTTTTTTCCCTTCTTTTTCTCATCCCTCAGTGGGTAGACTGGTGGGGCTCCAGGATTCCTGAGAAAGGTGTCAGCCGCCATCTGTTCCGTCGCTTTTCAACCCAGGAACGCGAGGCGTCAACTCGACGCGGGTGCGAGATGCTGGCAGGCTCCAGGCTCAGGCGCGGGGCGGGGTGTTCACCTCCTCTGCAGGGTCCTTGGACAGCAGCGAATGCCGGGCCTCCTTGGGGTGTTCCCGGGGCTGCCTGGGGGGAGTCATACCGCAGGAGGATCCCGGATGATGGCAGAAACCAGGCCCGGCCGGCGTGGCTCAGTGGTTGAGCGTTAACCTAGGAACCAGGAGGTCAGGGTTCGATTCCTGCTCAAGGGCACATGCCTGGGTTGTGGGCTCCATCCCCCATAGGGAGGCGTGCAGGAGGCAGCCGATCCGTGATTCTCTCTCCTCATGGATATGTGTGTCTCTCTCTCTTTCTCCCTTCCTCTCTGAACCCTGTTGGGCAATAGGGCCCTGTGGCCCGGGGAGGACACCGCGTATTCCTCTTCTCTCCGTGGGGAGCCAGGAGCCAGCAGGAGGAAGGTGGATCCTCCCCTCCCACGTGGGAGCTTCCAAAGGGATGGGGGGGGGGGCGGGACCTGTGGCTCCCCCGTGGTTGCGAGTTTCTCGGGGTTGAGGGGTGAGTCAGAGATGCCAAGAGCTGATAACGTGAGCGAAGCCTCTATAAAAACCGGTGGGGCAATCGCAACTTCGCACCCAAGCCTCCGTCCTCTGCTGACGAAGGAATGGAGTCACCACCCTCAGAACTAACTAACTCTCTCTCTCTCTCTCTCTCTCTCTCTCTCTCTCTCTCTCTCTCTCTCTCTCTTTCTGTCCCAAGGGGACCCACCTCCACTGCAGCGTCTCTGTGTTCATTTCTTCCTTGCCAGGATCTGGGCTCCTGCAACTTTTCCTCTCTCCGCCTCACTTTCTCCGAAAGGCCTGTTTGCATCAGCTCAGGGGCCACGTGCAAACCCTGTAGGTTTTGCGAGATCTCCGTGGTTCCGCCGCTCCCCGCGGCTGAGGGTTAGCACGCAAGCCACCACAGACGCTCCCCCTAACCAAATGCACGTCGCTGTGTCTCCGAGTAAAACTTTATATCGATTGGTTTCAGAGAGGGAGGGAGAGGGAGAGAAGGAGAAACATCAGTGATGAGAAGAGAATCATGGACCCGCTGCCTCCTGCACGCCCCCTACCGGGCACACCCCGCACTGGGGATGTGCCCTGACCAGGAATGAAACCGTGACCTCCTGGTTCACAGGCCAACACTCAACCAATGAGCCACGCCAGCTGGGTCCTAATAAAACTTTGTTTGCAAAAATACACAGGGGCCTAAGATTCTGGCCCATGGACTGTTGTCTATCCTGTAGAATAAAAGGCGATTAGGCAAATTGTCTTCTCAGCCAGGAGTTCGATCAACAGGCAGGCCAGCCAACCACACATGTCCCCCAACACCACCCCCACCCCCCGCCAGGCTGGCCAGACCCCACCCATGCACGAATTCATGCACAGGGCCTCACAGGGTATATTGTTATACCCTGAGTGGCCAGGTGATCATGCGTTCAGAGATTTGTAATCATCTGGCCACTCCGTGTATTTTCAAAGAAGAAGGAGCTGGGACAGATACTCCACGACAGGCCTCACCCGCATGCTGACAGAGCCGCCCATGGGGCTGCTGTGGGCTCCTGCATGCCAAGGTGCCCAGCCCTGCGTGGCAGAAGGGCTGGTTCCCCGAGGTCACCTGCGTGCGCTGCAGGCACCACGGGGCGCCCGTGGAGGCAGTGGCACGTCGGAGCGCCCAGGGTCAGAGCTGGTGAAACCGCAATTGCTGGAAAGCCTCGGAGATCCGAGCCAGACAGACCAGGGAACAACAGAAGGGCAGAGAGCGGGGGCGGGGAGGCACCTGCAGGGACCCAGGGCGTGTCAGCCTGTTCTCCTGTGTTGGGCAGAGCATCCCTGCGAACCAAGAAGATCACGGGCGCAGCAGAAACCACAGCACAAGCTCGGGGTGGTCGGTTACTTCTATAAACGTTCCAGGGCTGATCCGTGTGCTCCACGAGGATCTTTTTAAAAATATATATATTTTATTGATTTTTTTTTTCACAGAGAGGAAGGGAGAGGGAGAGAGAGGTAGAAGCACCGATGAGAGAGAAACATCCATCAGCTGCCTCCTGCACACTCCCTGCTGGGGATGTGCCTGCAACCAAGGTATATGCCCTTGACCGGAATCGAACCTGGGACCCTTGGTTCTCTGCCAACCGACGCTCTATCCACTGAGCCACACCCATTAGGCCTCCACGGGGATCTTTTTAAAATGATTTTTTTTAGCCCTGGCCAACCTGCAGACTGAAAGGTCCCGGGTTCCATTCCCAGTTAAAGGCACAGGCCCGGTTGCAGGCTCCATCCCCAGTAAGGGGCGCGCAGGAGGCAGCCGATTCATGATCTCTCTCATCATGGATGTTTCTCTCTCTCTCTCTGCCTCTCCTTCCTGTCTGAAATCAACACAAATATATATATATATATATATATATATATATATATATATATATATTTTTTTTTATATATATTTATATATATTTATATATTTTTAATTTTTAAAAAATATATTTTATTGATTTTTTTACAGAGAGGAAGGGAGAGGGATAGAGAGCTAGAAACGTCGATGAGAGAGAAACACCGACCAGCTGCCTCTTGCACACCCCCTACCGGGGATGTGCCCACAACCAATGTACATGCCCTTGGCTGGAATCGAACCCGGGACCTTTTAGTCTGCAGACCGATGCTCTACCACTGAACCAAACCGGTTTCGACACAAATATATATATATATATATATATATATATATATATATATATATATATATATTTTTTTTTTTTTTTTTTTTTTTTTAAAGCAGTCCCAGCCCTAACTGGTTTGGCTCCACGGATAGAGCGTCAGTCTGTGGACTGAAGGGTCCCAGTGTTTGATTCTGGACAAGGGCACATGCCTGGATTTCGGGATGGATCCCCAGTGGGGAGCATGCAGGAGGCAACCCATCAATGATTCTCTCGCATCACGGATGTTTCTCTCTCTCTCTCTCCCTCTCCCTTTCTAAAAATCAATAAAATATATTTTTAAAAAAAGCAGTCCTAGCCACACCGGTTTTCCCCTTCCCCTCCCCGGTCATTAGGAGAGACTGACACCTTGGTCTTTATCAAGAAATCACGTTCCCTAAATGGGGATGCGTAATTAATTAGCTCAGCATGCAATCAGCGCCATGATCTTCTTCAAAGCCATTTACACATTTGTAAAGGCAGATTGCCTGTTCCAGGGGAGCCTCTTAACCCCAGGCAGAATGCATTTACAGCTCGCCCCGGGGCGAGGACACTGACCTGGGGCCTGGGGTTCTCTCTCCTCAGGACTCACTTCTTTGAGTCAAGCCACGTGGTCGTTTTGGGGGGTCGTCCCCAAATGAACCCCTTTTCTCTCAAGGCAGGAGTGTCCTAACCGGGCGCTCCAGGTCAATAAAGCCACTCCCCCAGAACTCGGGTCTTCCTTTCATTTGTTTTATTATAGTTGTTTTTTTTTTAAATATATTTTATTGATTTTTCACAGAGAGGAAGGGAGAGGGATAGAGAGCTAGAAACATCGATGAGAGAGAAAGATCGACCAGCCGCCTCCTGCACACCCCCAATGGGGATGTGCTCACAACCAATGTACATGCCCTTGACTGGAATTGAACCTGGGACCCTTCAGTCCGCAGACCAATGCTCTATCCACTGGGCCAACCCAGTTCCGGCTGTTGTTGTTGCTCAGTGTTGAGCATTGATCTATGAACCAGGAGGTCATGGGTTTGATTCCCAGTCAGGACACATGCCTGGGTTGCAGGCTTGATCACCAGTATGGGGATCTCATCCTTGATGCTTTCTTTCTCTCCCCTCTCCCTTCCTCTCTGAAGCCAATAAAAATAATTTTAAAGAAGTAAATTGTAGCGATAGACAGAACAAGTTTGGAGCTGGTGATTTTAATCCTGAGAGTTTGTGTCTTTTCCATATTGTTTCTTCCCTATCTCCCACCCCACTCCCCCACCCCCATCTCCAACCCAACTTGGATTCAGCCTTCAGCTTTATTTCATCATTGCTCTGCTTTTTGAATCCCTCTCCCTATCTGAGACACACTTGGCCTTGAATTTCCACTTTGCTTCCCCTAGTTGATTGGGTTACGAAACCACAACAACCTAGTTTTAAAATCCAGCCAGGCGCACCGAGATTTGTGTGCCTAACGCGTCCGCAGAGAGGTGGCATCTGCAACCAGATAGGAATCTATTCTAATCGGCGTGCGCGTATGAATATTTATTCAGGGTTTTCTCAAGTTATGGCCACAGCAGTCACTCCTTTCATCTTGATATTTTCCTCTTGAGTCAGTAATTCTTTTTTTTTTTTTTTAATTTAATTTATTTTTATTGATTTCAGAGAGAGAAAGCAGGTCAGGTGTGTGTGTGAGGCGGAGGGGAGAAACATCAGTGAGGAGAGAGAATCGTGGATCGGCTGCCTCCTGCACAGCCCCTACTGGGGATGGAGCCCACAACCCGGGCATCTGCCCTGATGGGGGAATTGAACTGTGACCTTCGTGATCTCCTGGTTCATAGGTCAACGTTCAACCACTGAGCCACACCTGCTGGGCATTAAGTCAGTAACTCTTTTAACGTGTCCTTGGGTCCTTTGATAGAAAGATTTTTTTTTTTTTTTTAGAAAAATATATATTTTTATTGACTTCAGAGAGGTAAGGAGAGGAAGAGAGAGAGAAACATCCATGACGAGAGAGAATCATGGTTCGGCTGCCTCCTGCACACGCCCCTCCTGGGGATCGTGCCCGCAACCCGGGCCTGTGTCCTGACCGGGAATTGAACCCTGACCTCCTGGTTCCTGGGTCGACACTCAAACCGGGCCTGGCAGAGTTGACCTAACACTATAATGATTGCTCACTTGGCTCCCTTTCGAGGTTACAGCACGACCGTCTCTCTGGGGTGAATCACTTGGGTGTGAAACACGTTTTCTCATCCAGCAAACGTAACGGAGACCCTCTTAGTGCCAGGCCTTGGGCTCCTTTGGGGAATGTGGTGGTGGTGGCAAAAATGTGAACAGATCTGACCTGTCACCGTGCCAGGAGGGGAAGCCGTGCCAAGGGCTAGGGAGGCCCGAGAAGGGGGCCTCTAATCTGCCTGTGGGAAGCCAGGAGGGCTTCGTGGAGGAGGTGGCCACTCAGGGCAGCCAGTTCCCACAGAGCTTGAAGGCACTCTCTATACCCGTTAGCGTCCGGTCTGTCTACACATAGCAGAGATGCACCATGAGTGGCTAGGACCGGATAGAAGTTGGTTTCTCACACATATATCCCGAGCCCACAGTGATATGGAAACTCTGTGGTAGGCGGCGGCAGCTTGCGGCCCTTCGTCTTGGGGCACTGCCATGCTCCACCTCCATACTTGGATTGTAGGTTCAATCCCACCCTCCCCCGGCCCCCATGGTCTTGAGTGTGCGCAGGAAGCAACCAATCTATGTGTCTCTCGCACATTGATGTTTTTCTCTCTCTCTCCCCCCTCTCCCTTCCACTCTTTCTCCCTAAAACAAACAAATAAACAACAACAAAAAACAAACCACAATGGGCCGAAACCGGTTTGGCTCAATGGATAGAGTGTCGGCCTGCAGACTCAAGGGTCCCCGGTTCGATTCCGGTTAAGGGCATGTACCTTGGTTGCGGGCACATCCCCAGTGGGGGGTGTGCAAGAGGCAGCTGGTCGATGATTCTCTCTCATCGATTTTTCTGGCTCTCTGTCCCTCTCTCTTCCTCTCTGTGAAAAATCAATAAAATGTATATAAAACACACACACACACACACACACACACACACACACACACAATGGGGCCCTAACCAGTTTGGCTCAGTGGATAGAGTGTCGGCCTGCAGACCGAAGGGTCCCGGGTTCGAATCCAGTCAAGGGCACGTACGTTGGTTGCAGGCTTGATACTCTGCACTGGACAGGGTGTACAGAGGGCAACCAATTAATGTGTCTCTCTCACATCGATGTTTCTCTCTCTGTGTCTCTTCCCCCTCTCTTCTACTCTCTCTAAAAATCAATGGAAAAATGTCCTCGGGTGAGGATTAGCAATAAATAAAGTTAAAAATAAATAAGTAAAATAAACAAATGAAAATCTATTACATTGGCCTGGCTATAGTGGCTCAGTGGTTGAGTGCCGACCCATGAACCAGGAGGTCATGGTTCTATTGCCAGTCATGGTCCATGTCTGGGGTGGCATGCTCCATCCCCAGTAGGGGGCGTGCAGGAAGCAGCCCAATCCATGATTCTCTCTCATCATGGATGTTTCTATCTTTCTTTTCCCGTCTCCCTTCCTCTCTGAAATCAATAAAAAGATATATATATATATATATATATATATTTTTAATTGATCACTTTGTTCCACATAGCTGCAAGGGAGCCGAGGAAATGAGGGCCTTAACTCCATGGCAAGAGTTGGGGTTGTTACTAAGGAAGAAGGGGAAGACTGGGGAGGCGACCCGCTGTCTAGGTCAGAGTGGTGATGGTGGTTGGAGTGAGTGGCAGCAAAGGAGGGGGAAGGGAAGCTTATCTCGTTTCAAGGAAGAGATAAAGATAAGTAGGTCAATTTGCCCTAGAGTTTGGTTTGCCAGAAGATAAGAGAAACACGCAGAGGCTGGGTTAGGGAAGGTCTCGAACGCCCGTGCCTTGTGGAGGAGCTGAATTTTAGCCCGAGGACCACGGGGAGCGATGGAAGGCATTTCCCCTTGACACAGAGGAGAGGTGAGGTGAGGGCTGGGACATCCTTCAGAGGTGATCATAGCCTTTCAGGAAAAGCAACGAGGAGGACAGCCGGTGACTTCAGGGACCAGGAGAAGGGAGCGGATGGAAGAGATACTGGAGAGGCAGAACTGGTCGGATGTAGGCGGGGAGAGAGACGTGGCCCCAGGTGGCCGACACCCTGGCCTGTGGCAGAGACAACAGGGAAGGGTGGAGGCGGCAAGTTGAGTGTGTCTGCCCACTGGTGGTCAGTGTGCATCACAGCGACCATTTGGTCATTCCACCGTTTGGCCATTCGCATATTAGCCTTTTATTAGATAGGATTATTTTTCTACAAGACGGGCAGGCTGGGGAGGACAGGAGACGAGAGAGGGAAAAGGGAAGCGGGCTAAGAGCCAGGCGGGACCGAGACCATGTTGGCATGGTTAGGGTTGGGTAACACCCCTCCCCACCCCCTCATAGCCCCCCACACCTACCTGCAAACAGCCCAGGCCAGCTCTCGGTCCCGCACAGAGCACACACACAGCTCTCTCCTCCCGAAAAGGGACAAGAGTCGTCGATTCCGGTGCCCACAAGGTTTTCTGAGTTTTCGAGTTCCGGCAGATGGTGACCCACCGTGGCAAGGTGGGGCCACAGGGAAGACGTCAGAGGAACCCCCCCATCCCATGTCGGGGTGCTCGCTGCAGCCGGCAGGCTGGGCTGGGCTGCTGCTGCTGCTGAGGGGGTGGGCATCAGCCAGGATCCTAGGAATCAGGCAGCTCCGGGCCCCATTCCCTGGTCCTGCTCTCAGTGACGTGACGTGGCGGCATCCCTTCCCGGCACCACCGACAGCACTAATAAAAATAAACGGCGAGTATTTTTAAAAAGCCGACAGCAGATTGTCATGGCGATAAATAATTGCATCGCGGCGCTGCCATGGCAACCATGTCTTGCGTGTCACAGAGACCAATCAAGTCCTATGTAAAAACCTGTCTAAATTTAGGTGTTCGAAGAGAGTTAAAATAGCCGACGGGCCCGGAGAGGTAACGTGGAAACGTGTTTGGGAATCTTGGCTGGAAGGAGGTATTTTTAGCCGTTGAGAGAAAAAAAAAAAAAAAATCCGAATCACTTATTGTTGTGGTTCTCATGCGATGTGATTCAAATTATAAGTCTCAGCGTCCCTGTTTGTCACAGATATGAATATTATGTGTTACAGATTCGTAAAGGCTTTAATGAGCAGGAGCCTAGAGCGCACGCTTTCTCTCTCTCTCTCTCTCTCTCCCCGGCTCTCGCTCTCACTGTCTCATTCTTTCACTCTCTCTTCTTCCAAAGTAATGTAGTCCCTAGCCGGTTTGGCTCAGTAGGTAGAGCATCAGCCTGTGGACTGAAGGGTCCTGGGTTCGATTCCAGTGTGTGTGTGGGGAGGGTAGCGGGGGGCAGGTGCAGGAGGCAACCCATTGAGGGGCGCCTCTCACACCCATCTTTCCCTCTCTCTTGCACTCTCTCTAAACATCCATGGGAAAATAGCCTCGGGTGAGAATTAAAAAAAAAAAAAAAAAAAAAAAAGCAAGAAAGTAATTTACAAGGCGGAACAGCATCAGTCATACCTTTCCCCACGTGCGGCTAACAACCCAGCATTAATGGGATAACAGGTTACGTTAGCGAAGCCGAGTTTCCATACTCCTGGCATCGACCCCTCCCCCTGCCTCCCTGAAGCATTCGTGACTGCATCTCTGTGAGCATGTGACCGGGAGCCCCAGACCCCCACTCCTCCCTGTATTTCCCTCCTGACTTCAGCTCCGTTCTACTGAAATGACAAAGCTGTGGTATTGTTTTTTTTCACAGATGGGTAAGTCTTGGGCCGTGAAAGGGACGCCTCCAAGTCTAAGGGAATGACATGGAAACATGCTGCAGGCGACAAAACCAAAATAAGACCTCTGTCACCCCACCTCCCTCTTTCCTTTGGTTTTGTTGAAATAAAAATGTCTTTAAAAAAATTTTTTTTTTTTTTTTTTTTTTTTTTAGCCCTGACCGGTGTGGCTCAGTGGGAAGAGCGTCGGCCTGCGGACTCAAGGGTCCCAGGTTTGATTCCGGTCAAGGGCATGGACCTTGGTTTCGGGCACATCCCCAGGAAGGGGTGTGCAGGAGGCAGCCGATCCATGTTTCTCTCTCATCGATGTTTCTTCTAAGACTATAGAATACGACCTCACCCATTCTACAGAAGGAAAGACTGAGTCACCTTCTCTCTCTCTCCCCCCCCCACCCTCTCCCAATTCGGTCTTCAGAACCACTTCTCGTACGGTGTCTCTCCAGGAAACCCAAAAGCTGTGGAGCGTTGACATTGGTTGTTGAGTGGCGTGTGTGTGTGTGCGTGTGTGTGTGTATGTGTGCGTGTATGTGTGTGTGTGTGTGTGCGCCGTAGAGCTGGCAGCAAAGTGATCTTCCTGATTACATTTTGCTGAGGCTGACAGAAAAGTCACTCGTGTCTCCTGAGCCTCCACCAGGGAAGCAGAGAATGATTTTCAATTGTGTGTGTGTGGGGGGGAGGGAGGGTGGGCGGGAGGCTGCTTTGAGATTCCCTACGTGGCCATGTTTTCAAACAAATAAATCAATGGAGGGAAACATCTGTAGCACGTGACCAAGCAGTAGAGCAAGGGTTAATATCATTTTGTTCTAAAATATATTTTCATTGATGTCAGAGAGGAAGGGAGAGGGAGAGAGAGAGAGAGAGGAATATCCAGGATAAGGGAGAGTCATGGATGGGCTGCACGCCCCCTACTGGGGATCAAGCCCACACCCCAGGCATGTGCCCTGACCGGGAACGGAACCGTGACCTCCTGGTTCAGAGGTTGATGCTCAACCACCGAGCCACGCCGGCAAGAGTTAATTCTATAAGGAGCTCAGGCACATTGCTAATAGCAACAGGACACCCAGCAGATACAATGAGCAGCACCTTCTACTTGTATATGTTCGATGGCTAAGAAAAGAAATATTTCCAGCAGGAAAATATGGAAATGGCTGTTCAAACGTTGCATTTTTGCTCAGCCTCCCTCTAGCCAAAGCTATTTGAACAGGAGTCACTTTTACACGGACCCGGGAGATCAATTCCTGCATGAGTTTAGTTCTAGAGAAACTTTTTTACAGAAGTAGTTTAGTTTGTAAGCTCTCTTTTATTTATTTTTTTAAAAAGATTTTTTTAATTAAATGGGGGAGGGACAGATAGAGGGAGGTTAAGGAGAGAGAAACATCCATGTGAGATGGAAACATAAATTGGCCCGGCTGGCGTGGCTCCGTGGTTGAGTGTCAACCTATGAACCAGGAAGTCAGGGTTCAGTTCCTGGTCAGGACACATGCCCGGGTTGGGGGCTCCATCCCCAGTGGTGGGGCTGGGGTTGGCGTGGGAGGCATGCAGGAGGCAGCTGACCCATGATTCTCTCTCATCATTGATGTTCTCTCTCTCTCTCCCCCTCTCTTCCTCTCTGAAATCAATAGGAAATATATATAAAAGAAACATAAATCAATTGTCTCCTGCACTGTCTCTCTCACCCCCCCCCCAAAAAAAAAAAAATTAGGGATAGAGCTAACAACCCAAGTATGTGCCCTGACCAGGTATCGAACCGGCAACCTTTTGGTGCACGGGACCATGCTCAACCAACTGAGCCACGCCGGCCAAGGCTATAAACTCTCTTCTTTAAAAAAAAAAAAAAAAAAAAGGCAATGAAACTGCCCCCCCTCACTCAAAAAGCAAACAGAAAAACCAACAACCCTGTAACTCCATGTCCTGGACCAGAACTTTTTTTTTTTAATCAGTTATCCCAGAGTCGCCCGGGAGCTTGGGGCCAGGGCATGGCCTATCTGGCTGTAATCAGCCCCGAACATCTCTGCCTTCTGTTTCCTCCAGGTTATGTGTGTCCTGTGGTTTCGCCGCTTTGATGTCTTCGTCTTGAAGTTGCCTCAGAAGCCGGTAGGTACGGGACTGGAAAACAAACACACGGAGAAAAGGGTTTTGTGATCGAAAGAGAATAGACTCTTTGTATGTGTGTGCTATTTTTTTTTAAAATATACATATAAAGATGCAAATCTTTATAAAGTCTTCCCCAGGGGCCACCTAGATAGAATATATGTTTTTATATCTAAGAATGGACAAGCTCCCCCCCGCACACACACACTTATAAATAATGAAAGACACTGAAACTTTGTTAATAACACCGAGTTTAAAGTATGATTGAAATTTAAAAATATATATTTTCAGTTTATTAAAAAACACACACACACAAAACAAAAAACAGAGGGTGAGGACCTAGCTGGTTTGGCTCAGTGGATAGAGCATCAGCCTGAGGACTGAAGAGTCCTGGGGTCGATCTTGGTCAAGGACATGTATCTTGGTGGTAGGTTCAATCCCCAGCCCTGGTTGGGACACCTGTGGGAAGCAACCAATCGATGTGTCTCTCTCACATCAATGTTTCTCTCTCTCTCTCTCCCTACCTCCTTTTCTCCCTCCCTTCTATGAGGATATGCAACTAGGATATGAAAGTGTTCCGACAACTTTGAAAGCTTAAAGAAAAAATTTTTTAAATTCATCTCATATGCATAATAAAGGAAGTTACCAAAGGTTTCTATAAATGTTTTATAGGAAATAATCTGAATTTTAAAAGAAAAATTCTTCCCAGAAATGTTAAGGGGAATGTCAAATCAGAATTATTTATTCCCCTGGTTTTCTTTTTGATGTAGTCCTTACAGGCAAAGAGCATGCTTGCAATTTGCCAAAAATTGATAATTGTGTTATTTCAAATTAATGGAAATAGAACAACCCGAGGCGGGGTTATGTTATTTAAATGACTATTGATGATCTTAAATTATTTTTTTTAAAAAAAAACATAGGGTGCTATCCCTGTTAACACAAGAAATTACTTAATCGTTAATTCCTCCCATCTGCAAGGGAGCTGAAAAAGTCGACCGCACTTACAAAAGAGGTGTTTCATTTATTTAAAAGGCTGAAGTTTGTGTGTGTGTGTGTGTGTGTATGTGTTTTTTTATTTTGTAGGGTAGTTATTAAACCCAATCATTTAAAATTCTGTTGAATGCTAGCTGGACAAATTGCACAGGACGACTAAGAGTGGGGTGTGGAAATCCTATTTACCGGCAGGAAAGACATCCGAAATGAGGAGTGTTTGCAAAATAGGTGCAAAGGCGATCCAAACAATGCTTATTGGAAGTCCTCATGTGAGCACATAATTTTCATCGGTCACAGAGGCAATCTGTGTTTTTTTTTGTTTAATCCTCACCCAAAGGTATTTTATTGATTTGAGGGGTGGGGGTGGGGAGAGAGAGGGAGGTAGAGAGAGAAACATCGATCGGTCGACTCCTGTACTTCGCTACGGGAGGTGGAACCTGAAACCTCTGTGGTGTACGGGACAACACTCCAAACCACTGAGCCGCCCTGCCAGGGCCAAAGACAGCCTCTCTATCTCATGATGTTAGGTACTCGTTTTAGGTTATAACCGAGGTCTGCCATGATTCAGAAAAGCTTCCTTCAAATCATCACACACACACACACACACACACACACACACACACACACACATCTTAAAAGCAAAGTTTTCTTTTATTATACATTCGAGTTTTAAACTTTTATATAAAGGAAGTTTCAAAGTTACATTTGAGTTTCAAAATTCAGCAGATTTCACTCAAAAATTGTATTATTTTATTTTTTTAAAATATATATTTTAAATATATTTTATTGGCTTCAGAGAGGAAGGGAGGGAGGGAGGGAGGGAGGGAGAGAGAGAGAGAGAGAGAGAGAGAGAGAGAGAGAGAGAGAGAGAGAGAAACATCAATGATGAGAGAGAATCATGGATCGGCTGCCTCCTGTATGCCCTCTACTGGGGATCGAGCCTGCAAACCCAGGCATATGCCCCAAACAGGAATCCACCTGTGACCTCCTGGTTCATAGGTCGATACTCAATCACTGAGCCACGGTGGCTGGGCAAAAACTAATGTCTTCGTTTTAAAATCTTAGTTATTAAAACGGTGATATATTCTACTCTCTCTACTTTCCCATAGATTTGGGCATTTTAATAAAAACATTGAAAATTAATACAGCCTTTGGCCTCCTTCCCTTGTGTCTCCTGTCCAGCAACCACCCGATTGGATCCCCACACGTCAATCCTGCAAAGCTGGACTCCACCCCACTGCCGGTGACCTAGGTGAGGGGCCAGGGGAGCACCTTCTCCCGCTGGGAACGGGGCCGCTGCCCATGACCTGCATGAGCACCTCCCGCCAGCATCACTCAGTCCAGACGCATAACCGTGACCTCAGTGAGCCCCGCTTCTCACCGCAGGTACGTGCATGGCGCCCTGTTCCTGGCGGGCTGGGACAGAGGCTTACAGGGTGTTGCTCTGTGTTTATATGGGGGAACATGGTCCTACAGCACCTGGACCCATAAAGGCAACCTCGCTGAAGCTGGGGCCCTGGCGGTCCCCGCACCAAGCCAGGTCCATGGGCCTTGGGCGGAGCTTTGTGGAATGATGTCAATCACATGGTGGAATGAGTCCATGTAGAAGGAGCTGTCAATCAAGTGGTGGAATGAGTCCATGTAGAAGGAGATGTCAATCAAGTGGTGGAATGAGTCCATGTAGAAGGAGATGTCAATCACATGATGAAATGAGTCCATGTAGAGGGAGCTGTCAATCAAATGGTGGAAGGTGGCCTGTTTCTGTAGTTCCCACTGAGGGGGACATGGATGTCACAGGTTCTGTTTAGGATCCTGGGGCTTTGCAGGGCTCATGGTTTGTTGTGGGTATGGGGGTACCAGCCGGGTGCTGGTCATGCAGGGGTGTTCAGTTTGCTGTATGCTGATGGTTTACCCCAAGTGGTGTCCTCTGATAGAAGCATAAGAAGTTACATAGCCCAGCTGGCGTGGCTCAGGGGTTGAGTACTGACCTATGAACCAGGAAGTCACGGTGCGATTCCCGGTCACGGCACATGCTCGGGTTGTGATCTCGATCCCCAGTAGAGAGTGTGCAGGAGGCAGCCGATCCATTATTCTTTCTCCTCATTGAGGTTTCTCTCTCTCTCCCTCTCCCTTCCTCTCTGAAATCAATAAAAAAAATTTAAAGAAAAAAATTTTACACACACACACACACACACACACACACACACTCACAAATGTCTAACAGTTGTTACTTCTCAGATGGTTAGATTTTGAGCACTTTTTTCTCCCCCTTTGTACTTTACTGCATTGTTCAAATATTTAATCATGAGCAGGTATCGTTTTACAAAAATAATAGATTAAAAAAAAAAAAAAAGGAAGTCTGGCCTTGATTAGGTTGGCTCGGTGGATAGAGTGTCGACCTGCGGACTGAAAGGTTCCAGGTTTGATTCCTGTCAAGGGCATGTACCTTGGTTTCGGGCACATCCCCAATGGGGGGTGTGCAGGAGGCAGCTGATGTTTCTTTCATCGATGTTTCTAACTCTATCTCTCTCCCTTCCTCTCTGTAAAAAAATCAATAAAATATATATATATATTTTTGAAAAAGAAACCTACATAGACTTTCCCAAGTGAAGAAACAAAGAATAAAAAAATAGAGAATAATAAAAATAAAATACATTGCAATTATTTAGATATAACATTGTGAAAGTACATGCCAACGAATTAAATTTTCCTATATTAAATTTTTTTTCAGGTTTTTTTTTTTTTAAAGAAAAACATACAAGTGTATTTTACTTAAAAATACAAGAATATTCTGCAAGATGCAGAAAGAGTGAAAAGAATTGGTTGAAAATAGCAAGCAAACATGATATCAAAGCAGAATGCAATAAAAAAAGGTGAAACAATCAAAGTTAGTTTATTATGTGACAGTAAAAGGCAAAAGAATTAGTAAAAAATGAAAATGGTTAAATTTATAGGCACTAAAACACATTCGAATTGTAAGATAAAATTGTAAGAAGCAAAGTTATAGCAGAAATCCTATTCCACCATAACAAGTCAATGAAGTGGGGGAGCGGGGGGAGGGGAATAAGAATTTACAAAATGACAACGAATGAAGTTAAATGAGCAATTTTAAGGTGCAAAGTTGGAGGGAAAACACGAAATATGGAAAACGTTTACAGAAAAACATTAACAAGACATTCCAATGAAGAAAAATATATCAAAAACTATATAAACACCACATTGTATAATATCACTGCAAAAAGTTAATATTTCACTTAAAAATGCAAAAATAACTAAATATCAATGAAACAAATATATGGTCAGAGAAGAAACTTGAAGTACAATAACAAACCGTTTTAAAATGTGGAAGACAAAGGTAGTACCCATCAAATCCCTGAACTTGAGGGAAAAAATGTGTTTAGTGCTGACTGGTGTGGCTCAATGGTTGGGTGTTTCCCCATGCACTGAAAGATTGCTGGTTCGATTCCCTGTCAGGGCACATGCCTGGGTTGTGGGCTTTTCCCTAGTAGGGGTGTGCAGGAGAGAGCCGATCCATGTTTTACTCTCCCATAGATGTTTCTCTCTCGCTCCCTCTCTTTCCTCTCTCTCAAAAAGCAGTCAAAATATTTTTTTAACTTAAAAAAGGGGGAAAAAACATGTCCAGAGAAAACTTACTATTTTAAATGACTTTATTAAGAAGAAAGCAAAATTTCGACAACTAGAACTATACTTCAAAAAGAAGAAGAAGAAGAAGAAGAAGAAGAAGAAGAAAGAAGAAGAAGCAGCAGCAGAAGCAAGCAAAATCCTTCAGGAAAATAAAATTCATGCAGAATGAAATAATTGGGACAAGAAATAGTTTCTGAAATACTAAGCAGAGATCTTTTCCTTACAAAAGACTGAAAATAAAATGAAATCCACTAGCAAATTCAATTAAAAAATTTTTTTTTAGAAACCAGTGAAAATGTAAAAATCAACAAAAAGAGACTAAAAAGCATTAGGGACTGTGTTGCCCATTTACAATGGTGATGCATTTGGACATCCAAGTAAAAGAAATGATTTTTACCAAAGTTACAGAATTTTAAATGATTCCGCGAGAGCCTGAGCAAGGGAATAGACCAAGAGCTAACGGAAGGAGGTAGAGTTAGCCACCTGGCTGCCTTTTCTGCTACAGAGTCACAAACGAGTTAGCTGGAAATCTGAACTAATGCCTGAATTATAACCCATAAAATATTTATTTGGACTATTTCCGTTTAATCTAGCAGGCAAACACGGATTCTGTTCTTTTAAAAATATTTATTTATTTTTATTGATTTCAGAGAGGGAGCGAGCGAGCGAGAGAAACACATCCAGGATGAGAGAGAATCATGGATTAGCTGCCTCCTGCACGCCCCCTACTGAGGATGGAGCCCACAACCCAGGCATGTGTCCTGACAGGAATTGAACCATGACCTCCTGGTTCCTAGGTCGATGCTCAACCACTGAGCCACGCTGGCCAGGCTGATTCTGTTCTTGAAGCGGATAGCTCTGAAGGAAATCTCTGTCTAGATGAAGCTGCATATAAATGTGAACATTTCTGCAAGTAGAATATGACACTATTTTTTTAAACTATTTTTACCACAAAAGTTATCTGCCGGGTTTATCATAGGCTTTATCATAGCAATCTGTCCAGGTTAATGTAAATAAAGTTATGAATAAAACCCCCAATGTAAATAATTTCAGGAACAAAGTTTATATGGCTGTAATAAAAGGCTAAAATATTTGATAAAGTTTAATGGTCTTTTCTCCTAAAAAATATTTTAAAACAGAAATAGAAAAACATTTTTTAACACAATAAAACCTACCAGTCTTTAATCAGTAACTTTTGAAGCATTCCGTTGAAAACGAAATAAAACAAAGAATTTTTTTTTTTTTGGTTAAAATTTTAAGCCCATCTTTGGAGGTTCTTATTATCCTAACAACGCATGCAAAAGGCACCAAACATCACCATTGTAAAAATTATTAAAAATTGTTATTTTAAGCTGCTCCAGAAGAAACTAAGAATTCCAATGAAAAAATATTAGAAATAAGAAGAGAGCTTTTGAAAGTGTCCAGTAAAAGCAAAATCCACGAAATGCGCAAGTTTTTTTCTCGTAAAAACCAGCACGCAACTGGAAATTGGTTTGAGGCATCCCATTCACAATACTTGAAAAAATATATATAATATTCCAGAATGACACTAATTCAGGTTGTGCAAAAACTCATAAAAGCTAAACTTTAAAAAGAGATGTAAAGAAAAACAACCAAATCAAGTAATGGGGGGAAAAAAGAATATATTTTCTCACATGTTAAGTTTTAGATCTGATTTGATTTCAATTAAACCTCTAAAAATACTTACAAAAATCTGGGGGAAAAAATATATCCCAGTGTTAGGTCTCAAAAATAACTATGCCTGAATGGTAAATACTATTTTAAAAATGTTTCCTCTTGATGAAATATCAAAATCAAATGAAAACAAAATATATAGTTATGGAAAAAACTTTGAATACACAGCTTAGTGACAATCAGAAAGTGAAAATAGTTATGGTCTTGGTTAAAAAACAGAAACAGATTTAAACACGATAGAGTGTGGAGGAGTAGATGGTAAATATATAAGAATTTGGAGAATGATAAATACAAAGCATGTGGAGAGGGAATGATTATTTAATGAAGGCATTAGAAATCAAAATAAAGAAAAAAATTAACTTTAGACCCTGACCTTAAACCTACAATAAACAGTGAGCAGATTCAATGGTAAAGTAATAAGGATAATAATTATGATAGAGACATGAGGAGAACACAGAATAGTGCAATTTGTGAAAATAGCTTTGGTTAGTCAAGCCGTGGGAAAAGTGGATGGACAGAATTTCATTTTTAAAAATAGCATAAGATTAAAAAAAAATCCTATAAGTTGGAAAAATAAGATAGAGCATAGGTAAATGCTTATTCCCTATAATAGACTACCAATGCATATACGTTCATTAGGACAGAACCAGATGCCAATGTTCAGGAGACAAATGTGAAAAGAAAAGAAATCGTTTATTTTTTTATTTTATTTTTTAAAACATATTTTATTGATTTTTTTTACAGAGAGGAAGAGAGAGGAATAGAGAGTTAGAAACATCGATGAGCGAGAATCATCGATCAGCTGCCTTTTGCACACCGCCTACCGGGGATGTGCCCGCAACCAATGTACATGCCCTTGACCGGAATCAAACCCGAGAACTTTCAGTCCCCAAGCCGACGCTCTATCCATTGAGCTAAACCGGTCTCGGTTCAGTGTATATTTTAAAAAGAAGAGAACTTAAAGTACAATGAGGAATATAAAAAAAAAAAAAAAGATCAGAGTGTCACTTTTTGAAATTTATTCTGAAATTCAATTTTGTTTATTTTTCAGGAGGTTTTTCTTAGATAACTTGTCGGAAAGGCATGATTGATTGCTTGTGACTTGACTTTTAAAAATGAGGATCCTGGAATTTAATAAAGTGTATTGTTTTCTCATGGGCTTAAGACATCGAGACAGAAGATCCCATTGAAATGTGACGTTTAACCTTTTTCATTTTCCCCATAAAAATCTCATCTTAGTAAGCTGGCAAAAGAAATAAATTCAGCCAACAATTTTCAAGGCAGGGGCTAGCTTTTTGTCTGCTTTGAAAACTCTTGCATACACAGAGATGTCTCCATATATAGGAGAATGGATGTTTCAACCTCTCTATCTCTCTCCCTTCCTCTCTGTAAAAAAAAAAAAAATCCATAAAAAAAAAAAAAAAATATATATATATATAAAACAATAGCGCCGAAATCTATTTGGCTCAGTGGATAGAGCATCGGTCTGCCGACTGAAAGGTCCCAGGTTCGATTCCGATCAAGGGCCTGTACATTGGCTGCGGGCACACCCCTGGCAGCGGGTCGATGTTTCTCGTTTCTCTCTCATCGACATTTCTAGCTCTCTATCCCTCTCCCTTCCTTTCTGTGGAAAATCAATAAAATATATATTTTTAAAAACAAAACAAACAAACAAACAAACAAATAAACACAACCAGTAGCATGTTGGGGAACGTGACTTATGAGCCAACATCACTCCCATGTTCTGCCCACATCCTTCCCCCTCTTGGCCAACCGTGTGTTAGACAATGTGCCCGCGGTGTAACCCGTGTTGTCAGGAGGATGCTTAGGACAGATGTGTTGGTCAGAGTGAGGAGTTGGGCAAGGGGAGCCGCTAAGTGCCTCTCCCTCGGGAATGTCAGCGTGCGTGCGTGTGTGTGTGTGTGTGTGTGTGTGTGTGTGTGTGTGTGTGTGTATGACCTTCAGACGCTGGGCGGTTCAGAACAACCTCGTCCTTCCGCCCCCTGTTGGCCATTGGCTCCTTTCAGCTCCTTTCCGCCTCCCCAGTGCGGGCAGACCAGCACCGACATCCCCGGGCTCTTGCTCAGATGCAGGTGTCTAGGCTCGGCCCCCTAGGATTCTATCAGGCAAAGGAAGTTCTATGCTCAGCCGGTGTGGCTCAGTGGTTGAGCGTCGACCTAGGAACCAGGAGGTCACGGTTCGATTTCTCCTGTCACAGGGCACAGGCCTGGGTTGCAGGCTTAGATTCCCAGGCCTCCTCCCAGCCACCCCAGCGCTTTTTTGGGACAATTTCTCCAGGGGGTGTGCGCCTAGTCTCTGCCCGGACACCTGATGATTTCCAGCTCTTGTCACACGAGGTGGAGAACCAAGCAAAGACGGCCCGGTAACGCTGGTTATTTGTTCCTATTGGAAAAGAAGAAATATCCCTTTTTAAAATTATATGTTTTTATTTAATTTATTTATTTTTTACAGAGAGGAAGGGAGAGGGAGAGAGAGCTAGAAACATCGATGAGAGAGAAACATCGACCAGCTGCCTCCTGCACACCCCCTACTGGTGATGTGCCCGCAACCAAGGTCCATGCCCTTGACTGGAATCGAACCTGGGACCCTTCAGTCTGCAGGCCGACGCTCTATCCACTGAGACAAACCGATTAGGGCTCAATGTGGTTTTTAAAAATATGTATTTTTTTTAAATTCATTTCAGAGAGGAAGGGAGGGGGGGGGAGAGAAACATCCATGATGAAAGAGAACCACGGATCGGCTGCCTTTCTGCACACCCCACACAGGGGATCGAGGCCAGCAACCCAGGCATGTGTCCTTAACAGGGAATGGAACCGTGACCTCCTGGTTCATAGGTTGGTGCTCAACCACTGAGCCACACCGGCTGGGCCGTATTTTCATTTCTTTCGGTTAAATTGCAAGGCGGAGAGTTGCTGGATGATAGGGTCGCTGTCTGTCTAGCCTCTCAGGAAACTGCCGGACGGTTTGCATATTGCCGTCTTTATTAGGGACTCCGGGACCTGTGAGGGGAATTCGCATCCACGTCTTTTGTCGGGGGATTTGGTTCGGTCTGGAATCACGCTGATCTCTGGAGTTTCTCCGAAAGGAGGAGACCTTCCTGCTATCATTTTCCCGGTTCTTCAGAGTCCTGAATATGCAGAGCTTGGAATCTGGCAGGACCCCATTGGAAAACTGGGATGGTCTCGTCTATGGCTTTCCTCCATGTATTTATATATTTTTAAAATATATTTTAAGGATGATTTTTTTTTTTTTCCAGAGAGGAAAGGAGAGGGAAAGAGAGTTAGAAACATCGATGAGAGAGAAACACCGATCAGCTGCCTCCTGCATGCCTCCACCTGGGGATGTGCCCGCAACCAAGGTGTATGCCCTTGACCGGAATCGAACCTGGGACCCTTCCGTCCGCCGGCCGACACTATCCACTGAGCCAAACCAGTTAGGGCCCATATATATATATATTTTTATCATCTTCTTTCATAGTTTGGACATACACATATGTGAGTAGCATGTGTGTTGGTTTTGAAGCATAACTCATGGAAACTGGGAATGTGCGTATTTCTAAGAATATTCCATTGTCCGTGGGCCTCTCCCCCGTCCCTCCCAGGTCCTGGATTTTTGCCTCCTCTTGCTAAAACACAACACCCTAAATACATCTGTCCATGCATTTCATTCTTTTGCTTTAAAACATTTGCCACCTGTGTTTGTTGTCCTTGCTTTAAAAAAAAAAATGTTTTTTGTTTGTTTATTTTTATTGATTTCAGAGTGGAAGAGAGAGAGAGAGAGAGAGAAACATCCATGATGAGAGAATCATGGACCGGCTGCCTCCTGCACGCCCCCTCCTGGGGATGGAGCCTGCCACCCGGGCCTGTGCCCTGACCGGGAATCAAACCGTGACCTCCTGGTTCCTAGGTCGACGCTCCACCGCTGAACCACACCGGCCGGGCTGTTGCCCTTGTTTTTAAGAGCTTTTTCAAAAACGGTGTCTGTCATGTTGTGCAGTGTTTTAAAACTTGCATTTTTTTTTTAATTTAAAAAAAGGAAAGTTTTTTGTTGTTGTTGTTTTGTGTTTTTCTTATCATTGTGTTTCCAAGATCTCCTGCTACGTGCGCCTGTGTTTTGCTCAGCATTGCTGCGGGAGAGCGTTGCCTTCTGGGAATAGGATACAATGCATTGTGTTTCTACTGAGACGTGTCCATTGTCAGCTGTGCTCTGCCTCATATTTCCCCTTCCCATAGATTGCATTTCGGCGGGGAGAGGTGCGGGAGGGGTTGGGTGCGTGGAGCAGAATGATTACACATACAGCTGCTTCCACGCAGACAGTTTGTAACAAATGAGAAGCGCACAGGGAAATGGTCGCAGGGAGAACGGCGTGGAAACAACGTATTTCGGTGCCTTGTCCCATGGGCTGGTGAGGCAGAGAGACCACGCACTGTTTGGCCCCCACGGTTTCACTCCCGAGGCTGAAAAACTAAGTCTGACTTTCGGCAGGGAGAGGGGAATCATTGAAAAAGGAAAAAAAAAAAAAATCGCCTTCTTTGTCCATGTGATGGAGTTAGAGCTGAAAGACAAAACTCCATTTTGAGTCATCTATATAATGAGTGTCTAACTTCACTGCCTGCGATAGCTTAATCTTACTGACTCCCTACCACTTTAGGACAACACAGACATTAAAATATATATACCCTGTTTCCCCCAAAATAAGACAGTGTCTTATATTAATTTTTGCTCCCAAAGATGCGCTAGGTCTTATTTTCAGGGGATGTCTTATTTTTTTCCACGAAGAAGAATACGGTACACATGTATTGTTAAATGAAAATAAAGGACATTTATTACCTGTATACGGAACAGTAGTACGGTAGTTGTCGACACAAACCAGACAAACTGTGAATCCTACAGTATCAAGAAGTCACTCATTTATTCAATGACAATCATGTCATCATCTTCTGGAACATCATCATAGCAATCCAATTCCTGAGTTTCCTGGTGAATTTCTTGTGACTCCATTTCTTTCATAATCAGTGGACCAAATCTCTCATGTTTAGCCTTGGGTGGGGGGCTTATTTTCGGAGGATGTCTTATTTCTGGGGAAACACGGTATATATAAAAGGGAAAGGGTTTTTGGTTAAACAATGGAAATAAGGAAGGATTTCTCCTTATTTATGTATCTCCTGTACTGAGGGACCCCTAAACCGGAGATTTTATTACGAATCCTAAAACTATAGTGTGTAGCATTTAAAGATTTTTAGATTAGCATCCGTCTTTTAAAAGTCAGCTCTAAAACTTCTGCCTGGATTTACAAGTATGTGCTTTAAAAAAAAAATACTAAACACCCAATGTAGCAAGATCGTAAGAATATTGATTTTTTTTTTTCTCCCTTTTCACTAAAGTGCCGATGGCTCCGTCCCCGTCCACACCAAGCCTGGTGCAGGGAGTCCTCAGAAGGAATATTTTAAAACCCCGTGGACTTGCATTTCAATCATTCCCACTTTTTTAAACGACACAGGCTACCATGTAACTTGCTTTTCTTAAAAGATCCTAATTGATTTGCTCCTTGGTGCCTGTCCAGATCGCCGACAACTGGAACATTTTAGGGAGAAAGAAAGAGAGAGAAAGAAAAGAAGCTGAATTTCACTCGGGCAAAAACAATCCCATATGCATAGCTCTCTTCAGGAAAAAAAAAAAAAAAAAAGTAAAAAAAAAAAAAAGTTCGACTTTCCTTCTATACAAGGGACTCACTGAAACGAGCTAAAAAAAACGGATCCAGAGGGTAAATAGTGAGGGTGGAGGTGGGGGTGGGGATCCGGGGAGGCCAGGGCGCCATGGAGGATAGCTTTTGCCTTGCGTTTAGCTCTGAATTTAAAAAACAAAACAAAACAAAAATTTCCAAAACGACGGGCGGCATGGTGGACACTCTCTCCGTATCCCTCTCCCTTAGAGCAGAAGGAGCCGCGGGCCAGACAGCCTGGCTGCTGAGCAGACAAACACCTCCATCTGGAAGTCGGGGACGTGGGTTAGCCGCCTTCTTTTTATTTATTTTATTGATTATGGACGCCCACGAGCCGGAGTCCTGGAACCCCATCACATGGAGGGCGACGCGGGCTGCTCTCCTTTTTTTTTTTTTTTTTTTAATTTAATTTATTTTATTTTATTTTTAAGTCCACGTCTTTCGAATTCAGTTCTCCAGCCATTGCTAGGCAGCCCCCCTTAACGGACCTGGTCGGTCTGTCTCCGCCGCCTAGGTGGCAGCCCTGGGGCGCTCTGGCTTTGGGGAACCCTCCTTGGGGACGTTTTGGGGACCCCCCTTAGGAGCCCTGGGCCGGGGAGCTGGCGTCTGGGCCCTTCCCCAGCCAAGGAAGCCAGAGGGAGGTGCCCGCGGGGGCCCAGGGCAGGTGCGGGAGGGTTTGCGCCCTGACCACCGATCACGCGCCTATGCAGCGGGTTCCAAGGTCCCTACTCCAACCAGGGAGACAGGCCCCCGGTCCCCGACCTCTGGCTTTGGGGGCCCCCCTAGGACACACCCCCTAGCCTCGGGGCAGCCACCGCAGCCCGCATCGTGCACGCGCTTCGGCCGCTCCCCGCAGCCGTCCACGTGGTGCAGCGCCGAGGGCGCGAGAAGCGTTCGGGGAGGGCCGTGGGTCCCCGAGGCCACGCCAGCGCGACCCAGGCGCGCCGGGCCCCCCTAGTCCGGGCCCCCACATTTCCTCTGGCGGAGGGCAAGCCTGCCAGGGCGCCCGCCGCGCCCCCTAGCGGTCGGCGCTGGCACGCGCCCTGGGCGCGCGGGGCAGCCTGTCTGAACCTCAACCCCCACTCCTCCTCCCCATTCCCCAGCTGCGGGTCGTCTCCCCTCGCATCCCCAGGCCGAGCCCCACGGGCCGCGCCCTTCCCCCGCGTCAGCTCCCCGCGGGCCCCGCAACTCTGGGCTTCCTTGCGGGGGGAAAAGCGCCCGCCGCCTCGGGAGCCTCGGGGTCTCTCCTTGCTCCCAGGTGCGTCCCTCCCGCCCGGCTCGGGCTTCCCAGCGGGCTGCGGGGAAAACCCCCCCCCCCAAAAAAAATGCCGCATGCATGCACGCACTTCTTTATTTATTTTGCAACAGCTGCGAGAAACAATGAAGCTTTTCAAGAAACGAGGGGAACGCGCTCTCCAACCGCGCTGGGTTGTTTTTCAATGAACCTCTCTCTCGGGCCCCGCATTCCCTCCCACTCCGCCCATCCCACCCGTCTGCCCTCCACATCCCACCCCTCTCCCTCCCCTTCGCCTCTCTCCCCCAGCTCGGCCCCCCTCTCCCGAGCCCGGACTGGCGCCTGGGACATTGTTTTTGGAGTCTTGCGGGAGGGGGGCCGGAGCGGGGAGGAGGGGGCGCGCGCGCGCGCGGGCGGGTGCGCGCGGGCGGGGGGCGGGGGCGGCGCCTCTCTCTGCTCGCCCTGCACCTAGCGCTCCGGCGGCCCCGGCCGCTCCGGCTCCGCTCCGCACGTCCCCGCGATCCAGTTCTCCGGCTCTTGGCGCGCGCCGGGCTGGGCCGGGCCCTGGGCGCGCCGCGGCGGCGGCGGCGGCGGCTGCGGCTCCCGGGGGCGCGCGGAGCGGGTGCGCGGACCCCAGAGCGAGCGCGCCGGAGCCCTCCTCGCCAGTGTGTGTGGCGGCGGCGGCGGCGGCGGCAGCAGAGCGGCGAGGCTGAGGCTCTTGTTTACCAGCTATTCACTCCGCGCTCGGCGGAGGGGGGGAGGGAGGAAAAAAAAAAAAAAGGGAAAAAAACCTGCGGACACGCGAGCGCACCGGGCGAGCTCGGGAGAGAGGCGGGCGGGCGAGCCAGGGGGACGCAGCCCGTGCGTCTGCCCCCGGCGCGCCCGTGCGGGAGCCTGCAGCCCCTCGGCCCCGCTCCCCCGCGTCGGGGGACTCCTCGGCTTTGACCTTCAGCGGAGCCCGAGCCCCCACGCGCGGGGCCGGCGGCGGCGGCGGCAGGCGGGGGCCGGCGCGGCGCGGGCGGCCCGCCGCTTTGTGTGCGCCCCGGATTCGGGAGGCAGGCGGCGGCGGCGAGCCCGCAGGACCCGCCGGAGCGGAGCGGCTCATTCATTTTTGACGCCGCATCTCGCGGCCTCGCCCGCGCCCGGCACTTGGGGCGAAGCTTGCGAACTGCATCGCGCCCTCCCCGCCGCCCGGGCTCTGGCAGCGGGCAGCCTCCCCCTGGGGTCGGGGCCGGGTCGGATTTGGGCTTTGCCCCCTCTCGGTGCAGTTGCCTCCCCCCCCCCCCCCATCTCTGCTTTGAAAATGGAGGCCGCCGCCGCCTCCGAGCGCTCGGCCCGGTGCGCCCCGCGTTCCCCGGTGCGCCCAGCCCTCGGCCGCCGCTGAGCCGCCCCCCGCGCCGCCCGCCCCGTCCGCTCCGCCTGCGGACTGCCGTCTCCTTCGCCCTCGCCTTCGGAGAAGGGGGGCGAACACTGCGCTGGTGACTCTCCCTTGCCCTCCCCACCCCCTTTTTATTATTTTGGAGAAAGGAGAGTGTTGTCCCCAGCCGCAGGGATGAAGCCCGCCCTCGGAGGGGGCTCCCTGGCCTCGCTGTGGGCGCTCCTGTTCGTCGCCGCCGTGCTCGCCGTCTGGCCGACGAGCGGAGAAAGTGAGTATCTGCCCGCCGCCCGCGGAACTTTTCCACGGACGGGCTGCGCCCTGTTGGCGAAAATCCGAGGGGTCGTGGCGACCGCCCCCCCTCTTTACCCGCCCCCCCCTCCGTGCGGGAGCGGCGGGGCGGGGCGCAGAGGGGCCCGGGCTGGTGACTGACCCCCCCCCCCGCAAGAAGGGCCTCAGGGGCTTTCTCTCTCGATGTCCCGAGTGTCTCCGAAGCGCCCCGTGGCCCGCCAGGCGCTGGGACGCGATCGGGGAAGTTTGCGCGCGGCCGGACTCCGCCGCCCGCACCCCGTCCCCCTCCGGGCGTGCGGAGAGGGCCCAGCGCGGCGCACGGACGGCGGCGGGGACCGCGCTCCCGCGGGCGCGCCGAGCCCTGGCAGCGGGGCAGACTCGGTGTCTGCTGGCGGGGAGCCCGCTAGCTGGGGGAGGGGGGGGTGTGGGGAGGTGGGGGGGGGAGAGTGCAAGTTACCCTCAGGACCCGCACCCAGCACACCTCCCCAAACTCCTCCGCGCGGCCTCCCGTTTGGCGACGCGCCGGGCACCCCTGGGCTCTTGAAGCTTCTGGGCCTTTCCCGTCACTTTCGCTCGCCCCCGGCTCCCCAGGGCCGCGCGGTGTGTGGCTCGGAGGTGCGGGGAGAGCGGTCCAGCCGAGCGCCGCATCCCGCTGCCGTGCAGCCCCGAGAAGGGGGCGGGGGGGGGAGGGAAAGAAGGTGCGAAAGCGAGGGTGCCCCGTGCCAACTCCGCGCTTCTGGGGAGCGCGTCCCGTCCGGGTCCCGCGGGCTCGGGCACCTCCCACTTGGTAACCCGGCTGGAGAGGGGGTGGCCACGCGGCACCCGAGCTCGCGAGTGGGTGTGTGGCTGGAGCCGATGTGTTTGCAACGTGGGGGTGCAGGCGCCGCCGCCACACGAGGACCCCTGGATGCCGTGGCTCTCCGGCCCGAGCGCGAGGCTCCGGGGCGGCGGCGGAGGAGAGAGAAGAGGAGCGTGTTTTGTTTTTGCGACGCGCGCAGCCCTGCTGGCCTTGGAATTGAGGCCAGAACAGTGGGGCGACCCCCTTTTGTCGTCCCCCCCACCGCCTCGCACTTCCTTTGTACATAGTTAATAAGCAATATCTCTCCACACGCGCTATCGCTTGCAATCTGATAGCTTTTGTTTGGGTAGCGTCGGGTAGGGGTAGGGAAAAACGGGGAGGGAGGGAGGGAGGGAGGGAGAGAGGGAGGGTGGAGGGGGGAGAAGTTACTGTGTCTTCTCCCCCCCCTCCCATGGGCTGCGGAGGGAGGTGAGGAGGGGTCCTGCAACTGGCAGGGAATCACAAAGGCGGCTGGCGGCTACACTGTGGAAGGTAAGGCAACTTGGTGGCGATGGAAAACTTTCCATGTGCGGGCGCAGAGCGCGGCTGGGAGCGGCGAGGGCGCGCTGGTGAGCGCGTGATTGCCAAGGGTAGGTATGCAGGTGGCGCCACTTAAAAAACACACACACACAATACCCACCCCTGAGCCCTGAGCCCTGAGCAGCGAAGGGGACAATGCCGAGGCATGGGGGCCATTTCTGTCTAAGCACACCCTCCCGCCAGGCCCGGGGAGCCGCACGGAGAGCGGGGCTTTTAAGATCGAATTCGCGCGACGAATTCTGCGTGGAGTTGAGACGCGCGCGCCTCGGGTCCTCCTGCTCCTTTGTTTGCTCAACTTTCAGCTCACTGGGTGGGGCCAGAGGCTTGGGGTTCCCTCCGTCGGAGGCGCACAGATCTGCATTTTGGGGGATGAGGCGAGGGGGAGGGGGCTTTCCAGCCTTGAAAAGCCACGTAGTAAAGTTTGGAAAACGCCCTGAAGTTTGGGAAAAGGCCGGAGACCGAATGCAAGGAATGCTCATTCCTGCCCTTGATCCCCCTCCGCCCTCCCCAGGCTCTGGTTTTGTGATTTCACGTGTGAGTCACTTCTGAAATTCACAAAAGGAGGGGATGGCCTGGCCTCAGTCTTCAAGAAAATACATTCTTTCGGACAGGCGGGTTTTTTTTTTCTTCTTCTTCTTTTTCTCAAGAAAACAGGCGGGAGGAGGAGGGGGTGTCATGGGTGTTTCCAGTCCCGCGAGCCAAATCCTTTCTCTCCAGGAGGCCTTGAAATGGTGGGCACCAGAGGCCGCCATTTGGTGGCCGATGGAACCCATTACCCGCCCCTCCCTGCAGCTCTGGAATTTTTAGGGGGCGTTAGGATATCTATCCCAGAGCGGGCATCCATTCCTTTTTTTTTTTTTTAAAGCCCAGAAAGTGCTAGAACACAACTCTGATACAATGCCCGATCAGTCTGGCTGGGATTCTCTGGGCAGGCGATTGGTCGAGGGCAGTCATAAAGAGTGGGGGGTGTGTGTGTGTGGGGGGGGATGAGCCAGCCATAGGATGAGCTTAGAGAGAAAAAAAAAAAAACCAAAACACCCTCGAAGTTAGACCCCTGGGGCGAGTTGGGAGCAGAGAAGTCACCAGGAGAGGCGGTTTCCCACCCAGCAACGTGGACAGAGCGTCTCTCTCCATGAGGTTGGGGTGCTAGGCCTGGTGGCCAGCTAATCGGATGGTTCTAAAAAAAAGTAAACATAAAAACACAAAGTGCACTTTTACACATACGCGGCCATCTCCATAAAAAGTGCTGAGTCCTTTTTCTGCCCCAGACGCAGCTCTGGTCAGGGATGGGACGGGGCGCCCCACGGGGTGGGTGTTTTAGCAGCAGCAGAAGGTGTAGGGGACGAGCCCAATAGCACAGGCCGGTGTGCGGACGCCTCAGAGGAGGGTAGCCGGGGACAGGGCGCTTTTGCTGGGTCGGATGTGCAGGGAGGATGGGAGAAATTCGGCCTTGGGGGAAATGGGGGCAGGTTGGCCCCAAGAACCTTAAAAACACGCAAAGCGAAAGGAGTCAGGCGCGGAGGATCACGTAGCGTGTGGTCTGGTTCCACGTATGCAGAACTCGGGGAGCCAATCCAGAGAGAGAGAGTAGACCAGTGTGTGTGTGTGTGTGTGTGTGTGTGTGTGTGTGTGTGTGAGAGAGAGAGAGAGAGAGAGAGAGAGAGAGAGGAGAGGAAGGGAGAGAAGGGGGTTCCTGGGGGAGGGTACCCAGTTTTTTTTTGGAGGGGGGTGTGATGAGACTGTGCTCATACAACCCTCCAAATATACAGAACATGAGTGGCTTTTATGGTATGTGACTTCCATTTCAACAAACCGGTTCTTTCTTTCCTGACATTCGCGAAGGCGGGGAGGAACGCACTGTTACCTAGGGCTTAGGTTGAAATTCTCAGGTGCGTTAGGTCCAAAGGTGGGTGCCTGGCTGGCCCTGTCTGAGGGAAGGAGTTTTGCTACAATTTACAATCACAACCCTAAGTGATCCCCGGAGCTTGACGCTTGGGGCGGATAGTCCAGCCATCGGAGGGCCTTTTTTTTTTTTTTTTTTAAATCACATGCATTTTCCACCCTGTGGCCATTTCGCGAAAGGAATCCTGGAGACATGGACAGCCAGGGGAAATACAGAGTTCAAATTCAAAATGGAGGAGCTGGATGGGAATACACACACACACACACACACACACACACACACACGCTCACATACACACACGCTCACACACACACACGCTCACATACACACACGCTCACACACACACACGCTCACATACACACACGCTCACACACACTCACAAACACACACACGCTCTCACACACACACACACGCACACACATGCTAGTCAGTTTTGTAGCAGGAAAATTATTCACCGAACCCGAAACACTGTTGGTCTTTTCCAAGATGAGAGTTGAGAAGCTGAGTTCGGATGGCTTTTTTTTTTTTTTTCTTTTTTTTTTCCCCCCCTCATATTTCCAGCTCCTTCCATATGTTTTCCAACACAGAACGAAAGGCATGTTGTGAGAGGGGTCTGGGATTTTCACTTTTTTTCTGATATTCCATAGGAACCACCCTGAGATAGTAAAGACGGAGGGGAAGAGGAGCTGTTCATTTGAATGTAGTGGGGTTTTTTTTGTTTGTTGGTTGGTTTTTTAATCCCTTAGTTGCTTATTTTATTTTTTGGCACAGCTTTAGCATCTGAGCTGGAAAAAAGCATCTTGGTAACCTCCAGCAGCTATGCAGGCATCGTGTCTTTAAAAAAATTTTTTTTCTTAAGGAGCAAAAGGTTTTTACAATCCAACAAAGGCGTGTGTGTGCGTGTGTGTGTGTGTGTGTGGTTGCCATACTGTTCTGCCCTTCTCCAAGTTTACCTTGGCCCTTTAACATGAAGGGATGCAGCAAAGAATTGTTGTTTACGTTTGTTTGGGGCCTTTGTTTTGGCTGAGTTCACCGGACAAGAATGTGTTTCCTCTCGTTACTGCTCGGGCAGTAAATGCAAATGAAATGGAGCATTTTCACTTGTTGCCTTACTGAGCGGTGCCAGGGAGGGGATCCCTGAGGGATGGCCGCTTCCTTTTCCACCCGGGTTCCCATCGGTTTTGTAAGAACGTGAGGAGCAACGAGAAGCAACAGGGACAGACACAGCCGGGCGTTGAGTGGGCACCTGCTGTATGCAATGTGGCCGGGCCCTGCCTGAGCTCGGCTCCGCTGGCTCGCTGCAGCAAGAGAGTGTGGCCCCGGGCGCATGTTAGATACTCCAGCCTGACACAGTTGCCTGCAAACTGTTACATTGTTTTCAAGGAAGACTGCAAACAGCATTTTTTTTTTTTAAAAGGCCCTTAGAGAACCTTGCCATAGACCTAAGATAGTGAAGTTAGACTCGCTGGTCTTCTGAAGGCCTGTGCTGGAGGTACCCTCTGCCTCGGGGTGCAGTGTCACGCTGCAGGGCATGACCTAAAGGGGACATTCGCCCACCGGCCATGCTCGGCCACCCTGCCTTCTTTATAATGTGGGTGGTTTGGGCAGTTTTGATTTAAAATGCGCAGCGCCGGGGGCTCCCTTTTGCCAGAACCCAGGAGTCACAGGTGTGTGTGTGTGTGTGTGTGTGCGCGCGCGCATGGCATGTGACATGTTCCGAGTTGCAGGGGGCCTGGCCACTGTTGTTCAGGGGTTAGGGCGCCGCACGCCTCTCCCTTCAAACCAAAGGTTTGTGGGTTCCAGTCCGTGTCAAGGGCGTGCCAGGGTTGTAGGTTCGATCCCAGGGCCCCGGTCCAGGCTCCTGGGGGAGGCAATCCATTGATGGGGGTCTCTGGCATCGACGTTTCTCTTTTCCCTCCTCTCCTTCCCTCCCTCTCTCCCACTCATCTCCCTCTCTCTCTCTCTCTCTCTCTCTCTCTATCAAAACATCAATGGGAAAATATCCTCAGGTGAGGATTAGCAACAACAACAAACAGCAGCAGCAACCAAACCTTTTCCGCTTTTTTAACGCATCATCGCTTAATTAGCCTTCTGGAAATCGGGACACTCGTCTCATTTGGAGACTTTGTCTAATTCCCACTCATTTGCTGCCTTGAAAGGCGGCCGAGGGTAAAAAAATGACATGGAGGCGGCAATTAACGCCGGGAGCGTTTCTTCCTCATAAACACGCACCCGCCACGTTCCTCCGGCTCGTGATTCTCCTTCAGTTTTGTTTTTTAAAACTCAATTAAAAAAATAAATAAAAATCAGCCCAAGTTCACGGAAGGAGGTACCCGTGCCCGCGGGGCCAGCTCGCTGGGAGGGAGCTGCTCTTCCCCGCCAACTCCTGGCAGGTGCCCCCTGAGGTCAGGGGATGCCCGGCTCTCAATTTCCTAAATGTGCCGTAATTGCACGTGTGCGCCAGGGGCCGCGTCTTCATTTCTCAGAGATGCTCTCCAGCGAGATGCAGGCAACAACACAAATAACGAGTCCAGTGCTCTGACCCTGCCTTCAAAATGGTGTTTGGCAAGGAGAGGGAGTTTTCTAGCGATTGGTAAAAAACAGGATTGGGAATGAAACTAAGAAGGGGGGAGCCCGGGCAGGGTGGCTTAGTGGTTTGAGCGTCGACCTAGGAACCAGGAGGTCCCGGTTCGATTCCCGGTCAAGGGCACCTGCCCTGGTGGCTGGATTGATCCCCGGTGTGGGGCGTGCAGGAGGCAGCCGATCTACGATTCTCTCTCATCACGGATGTTTCTCTCTCTCTCTCTCTCCCTCTCCCTTCCTCTCTGAAATCCACAGAAATATATTTAAAGCAAAAACACCAAACTGATGAGTTCTGAGGAAGGGACACGTGCTTGGTACAGAAAAAGGAATAGACAAGTGAGGCCGTTAAGCACCACAGATGGCCGCTCCCTCCACACCAGGGCGGGGCTTTGTTAAATCACTTTGGTCTTCTCTGACCCAAACTATTAACAGTAGCTTTGGTTTCAGACTTTCGAGGGCTACATTGTTTCCTGTTTTCCAACCATCAGCTTTACTTCAATTGTAGAGAGCAAGATACTGGTTTTGAAGATTTTTCTACTCCCCCTCCACACACACATCCCCACATATTTCCATTACACTTAGGACTTTAGGAGATCAATCAATTTCACGATCTCAAGGGAATATTGTCATTTCTAGACTTGAGCTGAGAACTATTTTTTTTCCTCGTCTTTTTAAAAAAATATATATTTTATTGATTTTGTACAGAGAGGAAGGGAGAGAGATAGCAAGTTAGAAACATCGATGAGAGAGTCATCGATCAGCTGCCTCTGGGGATGTGCCCACAACCAAGGTACATGCCCTTGACCGGAATCGAACCCGGGACCCTTCAGTCCCCAAGCCGATGCTCTATCCACTGAGCCAAACTGGTTTCTGCCCTCCTTGTCTTATTGGAATGAATTCTCCCCCTCCTCCTCCTCCTCTTCCTCTTTCTCTTTCTCCTCTTATTTTTTTATTTATTTATTTTTTTTTTGAGTTATCCTCACCTAAGGGTGTTTTCCTCACTAATTTCTTAGAGAGAGTGGAAGGGAGAGGGAAAATCAGAGAGAGAAACATCGATGTGAGAGAAACACATCGATTGGTTGCCTCCTGCACACGTCCCGGCCAGGGCCCCGACCAAGGAGGAGTGTGCAACCCAGGTACATGCCCTTGACCGGAATCAAACCCGGGACCCTTACGTCTGCAAGCCGACGCTCTGTCCACTGAGCCACACTGGCTAGGGCTGGAATGAGTTCTTAGGTTAAAAAAAAAAAAATCATTCTCATACCATAAAATGCCTTACGCATGTGTTTTTTAACCTTACATAAGTTTTGAGGGCTCTGAGTCAAACCGTAGGAATTATTTGCTGTGCTCACATAAAGTGCCAGAGAACCACATACCAGAAGCTTCCATTTTCTCCTCCTTCCATTTTCTCTCAGACGTGTGGGCTGCTACTCAGACTGTACTGGAACACAGTGGAAATCACTACTTCTAACATGCCTATGGTGGCAGTCACTTTTTAAAAAAATATGTTTTTTTTATTGATTTCAGAGAAAGGAAGGGAGAGGGAGAGAGAGAGATGGAAACATCCATGATGAGAGAGAATCACTGATCTGCTGTCTCCTGCATGCCCCCTCCTGGGGGTCGAACCCACAACCCGGGCATGTGCCCTTGACCGGAATGGAATCCAGGAACCTTCAGTCTGCAGGCTGACGCCCTAACCACTGAGCAACACCAGCTAGGTTGAAACTGTAACTTGAATAGAACCTACTTAAAAATTAAGTTGAGTCAATATGCCAAGTGCTTCAGATAGAGGCTGGTATATACTCTTGCTACTACTCTTAAAAAAAAAAAAAAATATATATATATATATATATATATATATATATATATATATTGATTTTAAAGCAGAAGGGAGAGAGGAAGAGAGAGAGAGAACCATTAGTGATGAGAGAGAATCATGGAATCGGCTGCCTCCTGCATGCCCCCTACTGGGGATCGAACCCGCAACCCGGGCATGTGCCCTGACTGGGAATCAAACCAGTGACCTCCTGGTTTATATTATAGGTTGACCCTCAGCCACTGAGCCACACCAGCCAGGCATTACTGCTCTTTAGGGATGTGATGTGCTCTTTGCATAGTGCCAGGAAGAGAGGACACACTTGATACTTGACTGCCCTGGCCATGTCAGTGTGATAGCTTGGCCCATCGTAGGTACTCAGTCGCATATAAGATAATTTTCTTACGGTTCTTGAGCGAGATTACATTTTGCTGGTGAAGCACAGTTTTGTGATTTTAGCTGTGTGATTTTACTCCCCCTCCCCACCCCCAGGACCAGCCCCAGGAGTCCGCCTTCCACTTGGAAGATCTGTTTAGTACGCTCTTCCCCCTCCATCCTTTCATCTGTCCGTTTCTGCCCATGTCTGAGAAATATCTGGTGGACACACGCTGCCCACCTCACCAACGCGGGACGCGCCACCTAGCGGCCAGCAGGGAAATGCAGCCTCTTGGGTGACAGTTAACTGTTCACGGAGGAGGAGGAAGAGGAGGAAGATAGCTGGTCCACCCCCCACCTCCCACCCCATAGACTTTGCTCTCTGGCTCCGCTCCTGGGAACCAGCTGCAGGAGGATGCGCAGGCTGGCGGCAGGCTTCCGTGGCGACTCCCGGGAGGTGGCCCAGGATTAAGATTATCCGGGCCGTGTTGAGCGTGAGGGACTTAAGTTCTCGCCGAGCGATGTAAACAGTTTGGGGAGAGTTTACGCCAGGCAGGGTGCTTTCTGCAGCGTGGGATTTAAGATGTCATTACGGGACTTGGATCCGTGAGAAGTCCCACACTATTGCTTCTGAGATGAGAGATTAAAAACAAAAAACAAAACCCAAACTCAAACACACACACACACACACACACACACACACCCTCCTGATTTCATGCCGAGAAAAAGAAACCAAGATGTTTACTTGCCATCGCTCCGTTTAAACACGTGGTTCCACGTTAATGATCGTCCTCAGAGGAGTCCTCTTGGGCGAGCGGAGGCCATTAGGATGCTCGTTGGTGAGAAATCCGAATAGAGACCCGCAGAGTTCTGTGTGTGTGTGTGTGTGTGTTCGGTTTTTCAGAATCCACTTTCTCACTCCATGTTCAGGTGCTTCCTCAGTTCACATTTAGAAAGATTTATTTACTTACATTATTATTATTTTTTAAAAATATATTTTATTGATTTTTTACAGAGAGGAAGGGAGAGAGAGATAGAGAGCTAGAAACGTCGATGAGAGAGAAACATCGCCCAGCTGCCTCTTGCACACCCCCTACCGGGGATGTGCCCGCAACCAAGGTCCATGCCCTTGACCGGAATCGAACCTGAGACCCTTCAGTCTATAGACCGACGCTCTACCGTTGAGCCAAACCGGCTTCGGCATATTATTTTATTATTTTTTATTGATTTCAGAGGGGAAGGGAGAGAGAGAGAGAGAGAGAGAGAGAGAGAGAGAGAGAGAGAAACATCCATGATGAGAAAGGTACTCAGTCTCATAGAAGATATGGTGTTGCTCAGTGGTTAGGCCTCCCGCACGCCGCACACGGGGGATGGAGCCTCCCACCCTCCAGGTTCTATTCGGGTCAAGGCCTTTGTCGCCCTCCTTGAAGGTAAAACCTACCCTCCCCCCGGAAGTTGGCTTGTCTGGGACGGTGTGGAGAGGAGCCCCGGACGTGGTTAACACCTCCGAAATGATCATTCAAAGCAGTGCGCTCCCGGGGAGACTCGGCAGGTGGGCTATTTCTTACCGAAGAAAACGTAAACACAATCATTTGAACTTGGCATGTTCCCTTGGAGCTTAGCTTGTAAAAGAGTATCTTGTAAAACACACACAAACACACACACACACACACACACACACACACACACCAAAACGCCATGTGCATGTGCAGCAGACAGGCCTGGACAGCGCCTGCCTGCTTTCATCCGCCAGGTCAGGGGGGGGCTTCGCTTATCTGCCTTTGAAGGCTCGTCCTCAGACACCTCGCTGCCTCCTTGGCTCGGGCAGTGAGTGAGGCGCGGGGAAAGGGAGCCGCAGGCCTCAGTGTTAACATCTGTAGGTTGGGACAATACCACGGTATCAGGGACGCTGTTAGAAGTGGCAACAATGTATCCAGGCTCAGCAACAATATGTCTGGGGTCGGCAACAATGTGTCTGGGGTTAGCTACCATACACCTGAGGTGAGAACTGAGCCAAACCAGCTGGGGCCTCCTCTCTCCTCCAGGAGCTTGCTGGCCTGTTGGGAGAAGTGAAAAGTGAGCGGACCCAGGACATAGCAGTTCAGTGTTGAATGATGGGAGCCTAAGGGTTTGGGGAAAGGCGGGGGCCGGGAGCTCTGGCGTCCTCCAGCTGCTGGAGGGAGGACGTCTGACCTTAGTCAGTGCCCCTGGGATGCTGGGTCCGAGGGGACAGCACCTGGGAGCCGGGGCCTGCGCACTGGAGCGCCCCCCCCCCCCGATGGAGGTATGTGGGGCGGGGGGCTGATGTGGTGACTTGAGGGGGTGAGTGTTGAGGGGAGCAGAGATAGAAACACCAGTGGGAATCAGGCCACTCTGGACCTCAGAAAGGCTCCATGCAGGAGAGCTCATCCTTTTTTACCTTTTTGTTTTTAAAAAAAATATAGCCGAAACCGGTGTGGCTCAGTGGATAGAGCCTGCGGACTGAAGGGTCCCAGGTTCGATTCCAGTCAAGGGCAGGTACCTTGGTTGCGGGCACAGCCCCAGTAGGCAGCCGGTCCATGGTTCTCTCTCACCATGGATGTTTTTCTCTCCCTCTTCATCTCCCTTCCTCTCTCGGATCAATTTAAAAATATATATTTTAAAAAATGGCTACAGTGGGAAATCTTAACCTGTGTTTACTGCACCACAGTGAGAAAAAACAAAACAGAAAAAACCCCAGAACATTTCTTGATTCCTTCCGTGGTGAGCGTGTACCCTGTGAGGTGGGGAGGGTGGCGGGTTCTGGACGAACCCCTGCCTGAGGTGAGGGGCCATGGCTTTGCAGGTGGCAGGTGTCCTGGGAGCCCGGGGCAGCCGTGTGAGGTCAGGGCGGCCGCACCAGGAAGCCAGCCGGCGCTGAGTCACCGGGGACGGGTTTGTTTCCATAGCGATGCCTGGCCGGTCACGTTCCCCCGTCAGGGAAAGCGAGGCAGGATCCGGGCCTGCGTGCCACCCCGGCCCAAACAAAATTGATTGCCCATCAGCCCCGGGACGTGCCATTGCATTGTCACCGTCTTATTTATTTATTTATTTATTTATTTATTTTTCCAGAAGAGGGATTTGTTTGGCTGTTGGCTTCCCTCGCTAATGAGACTGAAAGTCTTTGGTTTTGACAGCTCCATTTAAAAAAAAAAGGGGGGGGGGTTTATTGATTTCAGAGAGGAAGGGAGAGGAAGAGAGAGAGAGAGAGAAACATCAATGAGAGAATCATGGATCAGCTGCCTCCTGCACTGGGGATCGAGCCCACAACCCGGGCATGTACCCTTGATGGGAATCGAACCCAGGACCCTTTGGTCTGCAGGCTGACGCTCTACCCACTGAGCCACACCAGCTAGGTCACAGCTCCATTTAAAAAAAAAATTTAATTAATTGGGGGCGGAATCCCTAGTCCCAGAGGGAGCCTTGGAGGAGAGGGATAGGTCCCGGGAAGCAAAGAGTGGTTTCAGGCTGGAGAGGAAACTGAGCCTCTGAGAGAACCCAGGAAGCGTGCTGCCTGCCTGCCTGCCTGTCTGTCTGTGGCAGGCCAGGTCCGCCCGTCCGTCCGCCCTTCCCGCCACCACTCTCCGGGGCTGGTTCTTTGCACTGGGGTTTCCACCAGGAGTCGGGGCTCAGGCCTGGACCTGCTGGATTCCGACGGGGCAGGGAGGTAGCTGAGCTTGTTTGGCCACGCGAGGCTCTCTCCCCGCCCCCCTGGGGGGGAGCAGCGTTTGTGGGTCGGGCCCCCCCCCCCCGTGTCTGGAAGTGGGACTGGCATGTTCCCCGCGTCCCAGGAACCAGCCCTTTGGCAGAGCTGAAGGCTCCCAGGTCTGAGGCTGGGAGGCCAAGGTCAGGCAAGGTCAAGGTGCTCGGCGTCAGGTTTGCAGATGGCCGTTATCTGTCAGGAAGATCTGATCTTTTTTGTTCGTTTGTTTGTCTTCAACATCTCACTTTTTATTGATTTTTTTAAAAATTGATTTTAGCGAGAGGAAGAGAGCAAGTGAGAAACATTGGTGTGTGAGAGAGAAACAGTCATGCATCAGTTAAATGCCCTGACCTGGGGATCGAACCCACAACCAGGGCCTGTGCCCTGACTGGGAATTGAACCCGTGACCTCCTGGTGCCTAGGTTGATGCTCAACCACTAAGCCACACCTGCCAGGCAGAAGGTATTTTTTTTTTTTCATTGATTTTTGGAGACAGTGGAAGGCAGAGAGAGAGAGAGAGAGAGAGAGAGAGAGAGAGAGAGGGGGAAAGAAACATCGATGAGAGAGACACATCGATGGGTTGCCTCCTGCCTGTGTCCCAACGGGTGCCTTGAAATGTGAGATGTTTAGGGTCCCACGCCCATTAGGGGTTCAACCTTGGAAAGAGCAGAGGAGGCTAAGCTGGGGGGAGGGGGGAGGAGGGTGGCGGGGCAGGAAGGGCAGGCTCTGGGGACAGCCTGAGTGATCTCAGCGCCTTCTCAGCTGCATCTTAAAGCGAAACCCCATTTTGCCGAGCCTTTTATGGGGCCGGGTGGGCCTGGGCGTGGGGGGGGTCATAGCGTGAGGGGCTTACCTACCGGTTCCTGTCCCCCTGGTCTTCCTGGCTCTCACGTCTCAGCGCTCCTGAGGCTCAGAAAAGAATGCAACATGCCTGGGATTTCTGGCATTCCTGGCCCGGGAGGCCTCCCTCCACAGAGGAGCAGGCCGCGGCGGCCATTTCGCAGGCGGCCATTTCGGGCCTCGGCCATTTTCCCAGCGCCCAGGATCTGTAACGCCTGACGTGTACATCTCCCTCCTTCCCTCCCTCCCTCCCTCCCTCCCTCCCTCCCTCCCTCCTTCCCTCCCTCCCTTCTTCCCTCCTCTCTCTCTCTCTCTCTCTCCTTGAAAAGCAGCCATTGAAAGGAGAAAGAAAAAGCAAAACCCCCATCTCTGGAGTTCCCATTTCCTGTGGTCCTCCTTGAGCTCTGAAAAAAAAAAAAAAAAAAATAGCTTTTTTTTTTTGCAAGTCAAGGCTCCCGCTTGCTCGGTCTCTCTCAAAGGCATTCTTCCCTCCGCGCTGTGGGGCCCGGCCAGCGGAACGAGCTTTTCAGCGGCCCGGACGGGCGCGGGCCTCCGTGCTAAGTTCCCCCCCTGGCTGGGGGGTGTGCGTGGGAATACCGTCCGGACACTTACCACGGAGCTGATGGCTTTCCTCCTCGCATCAAGGTTGATTTAAAAAAAAAAAAAAAAAAAATTCGCTCAGGTGCACGTGGTCCTTTGTGGGTGTCAGGATGGTGGAAACGGGCCGGCCAGCGTGGCTCAGTGGTTGAGCATTGACTTATGAACGAGGAGGCTACGGTTTGATTCCGGGTCAGGGCACCTGCCCGGGTTGCGGGTTCGATCCCCAGAAGGGGGCGTGCACGATTCTCTTGCATCATGGACGTTACTCTCTCCCTCCATCCCTCTCCCTTTCCTCTCTGAAATCAATCAATCAATCAAAAAAAATATCAAGAAGCAATGGAATGTGCCTGCTGTGCCCACCTGGCCGGTATGGGTCCCCGGTTTCATCCAGGAAGCCACCAAGGCCACTTGGAGCGGCATCTCAACCCACCCGGCACCCCCCACGCCGGGCCACACACCTGGTTCGCTCTCAGAGGGCCGTGCCTGTCCCTCTAGCCAGATGCTAACTCACCTGGGACGTGTGCACGGCCTCAGAAAGCCACTGTAGGAGGGGAAAGCTCCCGTTTTGGGGGGAAAAAAAAGTCAGGAAATGAGGTGCTGCCGAGACCGCCTCGCCCCCCGAACAAAGGCATGGACGGCTCTCAGACACCTTGTCGGCAACTGGTGATGCTGATCGATCTCCCAGGCAACGCCAGGCAGCCTCCCCGATAGATCTCCCAGAGGCTCGTCACAGCTGGAGAGGCGTTTTCCTGTCTCCTGGTTTATCCCCCAGGTGCCCCCTCTGCTGCATGCGTCTCGCCATAGCTCATGTGTTTCTTGTTTTTTTCTTTTTAATTTCTCACCCAAGGAGTAAGGATATTTTTTTCCTGCCGGCTTTTTAGATAACGTGGCAGGGGAGAGGGAGGAGGGAGAGAGAGAAGGAGAGGACACGAGAGAAAGAAACATGGCTCTCTCCATCTAGGGCACTGGTCGGCAAACCGCGGCTTGCGGAGCCACCTGCGGCTCTTTGGCCCTTTGAGTGCGGCTCTTGCACAAAATACCACGGCCTGGGCGGGTCTGTTTTTGAAGAAGTGGCGTTAGAAGCAGGTTACGTTTAAAAATTGGGCTCTCCAAAGAAATGTCCATCGTCTTCCTGTTGATATTTGGCTCTGTGGACTCATGAGTTTGCCAACCACTGATCTAGGGCACTATATGTATATATTTTTAAAAAATATACTTTTATTGATTTCAGAGAGGAAGGGAAAGGGAGAGAGAGAGAGAGAGAGAGAAACATCCATGATGAGAGAGAACCATGGATCGGTTGCCTCCTGCACGCCCCACTCCTGGGAATCGAGCTCACAACCCGGGCATGGGCCCTTGACTGGAATCGAACCCAGGACCCTCCAGTCTGCAGGCCGACGCTCTATCCCCTGAGCCACACCAGCTGGGGGGCCACTGTTTTTTTGTTTTATTTTGTTTTGTCTTTTGAGAAGTGGCCTAGCTTTATCAAATTGTCCAAGAGACCCAGGTTTTAAGGAAGAAGCCAGCCTCAACCTCTGAGCCATGTGTGAGCTCCCCTTCACGCGGATCTCAGCAACTTCTCTCCCCCCCCCCTTCCCCCGCCTCCTCCCTCCCTCTGCGCTGTGCGTGGTGACTGCGGCCGGCCCAGATGTCACCGCCGAGTGGCATCAGGAGCTCAGGCGGTGTTGGCGAAATTAAATCGCCCTGGGGGAAAAATCAATGTTAGTGAAATTAAGTCACTTGCTCTTAAAAGCAGGACAGAATGGCCGTTTTTCATATTTACTGGGCTGTTTCCTCTCTCTCTAGGTCGCGCGTACCGTTCATTTTTCTGTCGCGCGCGCGCGCGTGTGTGTGTGTGTGTGTGTGTGTGTGTGTGTGTGTGTGGAATTCTCTCCCGAGGATATGTTTCCCTTGATTTTTAAAGAGAGTAGAAGAGAGGGAGAGACAGAGAGAAACATCCATGTGAGAGAGACACATCGGTTGGTTGCCTCCTGCGCGCACCCTGACCAGGGCCAATGAGGAGCTTGCAACAGAGGCACGTGCCCTTGACCGGAGTCAAACCCAGGACCCTTGGATCTTGCAGGACAGTGCTCTATCCACTGAGCCACACTGGCCAGGACTCGTGTGTGTGTGTGTGTGTGTGTGTGTGTGTGTGTGTGTGTCCCTTTCAAGGAGAAGCACTGATGGATACAGATGACCCCGGGGCGCTTAGATCTTGGCGATCCAGGGCCAGGTCACAGGTGGATGAATCAGACAGGATTTGTCCTCAGTCTTGGCACCGGTCAGCTGCAGGAAGAGACGAGGTGTCGGGGAAAGATGACTCAGAAGGCGTGTTAGGGCCTCGCCACGCTGCCCTGCCATCGGGGTGTCCGTGACATCATTCCTGTCACTCGGCCAGAATAGCCCGGCGTAGAGCAGCCAGGGTGTTCAGCAGACCCTGTCTGATAGGGAGACTCTTTATGTATAAATATAGATTCTATTGTTACTGATTTCAGAGAGGAGGAAGAGAGAGGGAGAGCGAGGGAAACATTGATGAGAGAGAATCATGGATCAGCTGCCTCCTGCACACCCCATACTGGGGATGGAGCCCATATCCGGGGTCTGTGCCCTGACTGGGAATCGAACCGTGACCCCCTGGTTCCTAGGTGGACACTCAACCACTGAGCCACGCAACTGATCAGTGATTCTCATCATTGATGTTTCTCTCTCTCCCTCTCTCCCTTCCTCTCTGAAATTAATATATATATATTTAAAAAAAAATAAAAAAAAATAAATGTGGACACAAACCCAGTTTGGGGGGCTCACCTCTGGCCCCTTTACGACTACGAAGCCTCCCTGATGAGCATGGTCCGAGGCCACCTGGAGGTTTTATTTTTTGCTTCTTTCAGGCGGCCACAACACCCCGTTAGCACATCCAGAAATGATATCCAATCGAATCTCCCAAATCTTGTTCGCACCTCCGACACCCGTGCCTTTTTATTTTTATTTATTTATTTATTTATTTATTTATTTATTTTTTGCACCCAAGTATCCAAACACATAACTTTCCATTGATTTTTTTTTTTTTTTAAGAGAGAATAGAAGGGAGGGGAGAGGAGGCAAACCAGGGAGAGGAGAGCGAGGGGAGCATTGATGGGAGAGCACCCCATCCCCTGATTGCCTCCTGCAGGTGCCCCAAGCAGGGCGTGGAATTGGACCCAAAACCCAGGCTTGAGCCCTTGACCGGGAATCAAACCCGTGACCCTCTAGGGGGGCGCAGGCTGGCGTTCTAACCACTGAGCCACGATGGCTAAGACCTTTGGTTGATTCTTGTTCACACTGTGATCGGGGATGGAACCCCCCACCTTGGTGTGTCAGGATGATGCTCTGATGACTAACTGGGCCACCCCCTCAGGGCCAGGACTGCCTCTTTGCACGCATGACCCGTTCGGTTCTGGTAATACGGCGGGTAGCAGTGGCTCTCGCATAGGGTACCGGAGGACCCTTATGCCCATTGACGGTGACTCTTGGCGTTTAATGTCTCATTCCCAGCATCCCCCGTGCGAGGCAGTCCCTCGCTTCCATCCTCACCATCGCCTCCCGTTCCAGAGCCTGCCGGGGCGGCGGGGACGGGTGTCTGGGGAGAGACGCATGTATATATACAATGTAAACACATTCCCGTTGACACGTGGAGATAAAAGGCTTAACATGAACTGCGTCTGTTTACACTTAACACAGAGCATTCCACTCGAACTAATTCGACGATAGCAGTATCAGTGTTTGTTATCATAACAGCGTTGCCAGCCCCATCTTTTGTGCGTGTGCGTGTGTGCTTGCGTGTGTGTGTGTGTGTGTGTGTGTGTGTGTGTGTGTGGCGGGTTGCATGTACTGAGTAGGTGTGGGTGGAATGAATGCGCTTATGGAGGGTTCGCTCAGATCTTAGGTGGCTGGCGAGTGGGGCTGCCGACTCAGCAGCCATGGAGGCCTGAGGGGTCTAGGCACCCTCTCTCTCTACCCCTTTCCCCTTAAAAAAAATAAAGTAAATAAAATATATATATATATATATTATTGATTTTTTACAGAGAGAAAGGGAGAAGGACAGAGAGAAACATCGATGAGAGAGAACCATTGATCAGCTGCCTCCTGCACACCCCTTACTAGGGATGTGCCTGCAACCAAGGTACATGCCCTTGACCAGAATCGAACCTGGGACCCTTTAGTCCTCAGGTCAATGCTCTATCCACTGAGCCAAATCAATTAGGGCCATTCTTTCTTTTTTTCTTTTTTTATTCATTAAGCACAGTGGAAATATGGCTTTTAAAAAAATATTTTTTAATTGATTTCAGAGAAGGAGAGGAAGAAAGAGAGAGAATCATGGATCAGCTGCCTCCTGCACACCCTCTACTGGGGATCAATCTAGGTTTCCTGAAAGCAGGCCGCCTTGTGTTTCTCTCTCTTTCTCTCTCAGAGCATCGGCCTGTGGACTGAAGGGTCCCAGGTTCAATTCCCGTCAAGGGCATGTGCCTTGGTTGCGGGCACATCCCCGGTGGGGGGTGTGCAGGAGACAGCCGATGGATGTTTCTCTCCCATCGATGTTTCTATCTCTATCCCTCTCCCTTCCTCTCTGTAAAAAAAATAAAATAAAATAAAAAAATCAATATTTTTTTTAAAAAAATGGATGGGAAAACATCCTCGGGTGAGAATGAGCAACAGAAACAAAAATTAAAAATAACAAGGGCTGGCTGAAACCGGTTTGGCTCAGTGGATAGAGCGTCGGCCTGCGGACGGAAAGGTCATCCCGGGTTCGATTCCTATCAAGGGCAGGTACCTTGGTTGCGGGCACATCCCCAGTGGGGGGTGTGCAAGAGGCAGCTGGTCGATGTTTCTCTCTCATCGACGTTTCTAGCTCTCTCTCCCTCTCTCCTCCTCTCTGTAAAAAAAAAAAAAAAATCACTAAAAATATATATTTAAAAAAATAAAACGGATTTACTTAAAAAATAAATAAATAAATAAATAACAAGGGCTTCCTGTCACTCACACACGTCTCGCCCCCTCGCGTCTCTTCCCCCTCTGCAGTCTGCGGCCCGGGCATCGACATCCGCAACGACTTCCGGCAGCTGAAGCGCCTGGAGAACTGCACGGTGATCGAGGGCTACCTGCACATCCTGCTCATCTCCAAGGGCGACGACTACCGCAGCTACCGCTTCCCCAAGCTCACGGTCATCACCGAGTACCTGCTGCTGTTCCGCGTGGCCGGCCTGGAGAGCATCGGCGACCTGTTCCCCAACCTCACGGTCATCCGCGGCTGGAAGCTCTTCTACAACTACGCGCTGGTGGTCTTCGAGATGGCCAGCCTGAAGGACCTGGGCCTGCGCAACCTGCGCAACATCACGCGCGGCGCCGTGCGCATCGAGAAGAACGCCGACCTGTGCTACGTGTCCACCGTGGACTGGTCCCTCGTCCTCGACTCCGCGTCCAACAACTACGTGGCGGGCAACAAGAACCCCAAGGAGTGCGGGGACGTGTGCCCCGGCGCCCTGGAGGGCACCTCCACCTGCAACCGCACCTCCATCAACAACGAGTACAACTACCGCTGCTGGACCCAGGACCACTGCCAGAAAAGTAAGGCCCGCCGCCCCCCCCCCCCCCCCCGCTTCCTTTCTGCTCCCCTCCCCTCCCCTTCCCTCCCCCCCAGCTCCTCCCCGTCCCACCCCCTCTCCCTCCCCTTCCACGTGCACGGCTTGCACGCTGGGCGGCGGGGTGGTCTTGCATGGAGGACCCGCCGTGGGGAGGGTTTTTTTTTGGGGGGGGGGGAGCAGGGAGGGGGTCTTGGCTAAGGTGACCCAGACGTCCCGCTTTTGGCAGGACAGCCCCGATTTTTAACCATCTGTCCCGCGTCCTGAGACATTTAAAAAAAAAAAAAAAAGTTCCGACTTTGGGGACACATGGTTAAAAATCCAGACTGTCCTTCCTGCCAAAAGCAGGACGTCTCTGGTCACCTCAGTCTTGGCTGGCTTTCTGTCGCTTCCGGGGACTCAAAGGATGCAGGGCGTGGCGGGCGTGGTTGCCACGGAGACCATGTCCCGTCACATCACATGCTTCTTAGAAAGGATGCGCCGGGTCCTGGCCGGTGTGGCTTCGTGGGGAGAGCTTGGGCTCGTGGACCTCAACGGTCCCGGGTTCGATGCGGGGGTCAAGGGCACGTACCTGGGTAGCGGGCTCATCCAGGGCCCCGGGCCGTGGGCGGGAGGCGACCGATGGATGTGTTTCTCTCACGTCAATATGTCTGTCTCTGTCTCTGTCTCTGTCTCTCTCTCCCACTCTCTCTACAAGATCCATGGGGACCTATGCTCGGATGGGGATTTAAAAAGTAAAATAAGCTGAAACCGGTGTGGCTCAGTGGATAGAGCGTCTGCCTGCGGACTGAAAGGTCCCGGGTTCGATTCAGGTCAAGGGCATGTACCTTGGTTGCGGGCACATCCCCAGTAGGGGGTGTGCAGAAGGCAGCTGATCGATGTTCCTCTCTCATCCATGTTTCTAGCGCTCTATCCCTCTCCCTTCCTCTCTGTAAAAAAAAATCAATAAAATATATAATTTTTAAAATAAATAAAAAGTAAAATAAGATAAAGATAAAAGGCAAAGGCGGCCTCCAGGCCGGTGCCCCCACGGCAGGCAGGGCCGCTGGCACCACCGCATCCATCCCGGGCGCGGCCTCCGGCTCTTGGCCGTCACCCCGGGGGCCGGCGCGGCACCTCCTCTGGGGGAGATTTATTGTCGGGAGAGACGCGTTCCCCTTGCGCAGCGAACAGCGTGTCATCCCAGGGCCGCGCCGGCCAAGCGGCCCCGGGATTGTGAAAGACGGGGTTCCCGGGGTCATTCCCACGGCTCGCTGCTACCCAGGGCCCTGTCACCACCCCCACGTCCGGCTCCCAGCTGGCAGGGAGGGTGCGCCCTGGGTGGTAGCTCCCCGCTCTCCTTGTCCAAGAAGGCGGGGCCCCGGATGGAGGAGGAGGAGGAGGGAAATGGTCTTCAAAGCCGAGGCTTGGCCCATGGCCTTGGTTGGTTGCTCCGGGCAAGTTATTTGCCGGCCATGTGCCGGGAGGGAGGGATGGGGCGGCTCCTGTGGGAGGGCCTGGTTCTCTCTCTCTCTCTCTCTCTCTCTTTAAAAAAAAATTTTTTTTAATGTCAGAGAGGAAGGGAGAGGGAGAGTGAGAGAAACATCAATGAGGAGAGAGAATCATGGATCGGCTGCCTCCTGCACGCCCCCTCTTGGGGATCGATCCCACAACCCGGGTGTGTGTCCTTGACCGGGAATCGAACCGTGACCTCCTGGTTCGTAGGTCATTGCTCAACCACTGAGCCACACCAGCCGGGCAGAATCTGGTTCTCTTGCCTTCTGTGTGCTCGTCTTAGGTGCTTTTTGGCTCTTGAGTTCTAGAATGGGCCCTGACTCCCCCATTTTCTCTCAGGGAATCCAGCGCCTTGCTGCTAAACTGAGTCCCATCGTGTTTTTTTATTTTTATTTTTACTGATCTCAGGGAGGAGGGGAGAGGGAGAGAGAGAGAGAGAGAGAAACATCAGTGATGAAAGAGAATCATGGATCGGCTGCCTCCTGCATGCCCCCTACTTGGGATGGAGCCCGCAACCCACAATCGAACCCAGGATCCTTCATTCCTTGGGCCAATGCTCTAGCCACTGAGCAGAACCGGCCAGAGCCATTATCCCATCTTAACATTTATCCTCTTCCTTCTCCTCCCCTTCCTTTTTTTTTTTTTTTTTTTAAAATTTTAATCACTTCGGGATGGCTGTTTCTTTTAATGAAATGTAACCAGCTCCCAGGCCGGGGCCAGGGGTCAGGTGGGGCAGACCTGCAGGTGTGCGGCTGGGAGCCAAGGAGGTCAGCGGGGCGGCCCCGGCTTCGTGTGGCCCATCAGAGCTTGTCTCTGTCTTCCCCGGGTCGCGAAGGACGGCCCCCGCCCCGGTCAGCTGACCCTGAGTGGGGAGCTTGATTTAGAAAGGGGGTCACGTGCCCTGGGGCCGCAGCCTCTGCCTTTTATAGCCAGGCGTGGAGATCACAGGGCGGCGCCCTCCGGGCCGGCCCCCCTCTGCCACCGGGATGGTGAGGCGGCCAGTGCCTGGGTCTCCGGGCCACCACCCCGCTCCTTCCGCCCGAGAGTCAGCCTTGTCCTGACCCATGAGTCCACAGAGCCAAGTAGCAACAGCACAACGATGGACATGTCTTTGGAGAGCCACATTTTTTTCAACTTCAACTTCTTCTCACGCCACTTCTTCAACACAGACCCGCCCAGGCCGTGGTATTTTGTGGAAGAGCCACACGCCAGGGGCCACAGAACCGCCTGTGGCTCTCGAGCAGTGGATTGCCGACCACGGATCTGGGCTGACTGTCACCCCACATCAGGCATTTGTTTCTAAATAAGGGTCTCATCCTTGGGGACTCGGGACAGACGTGGTGAGGTGACACCCCCAGGCTGATGGCTGCAGGCCTAGGAATTTAGAAACCAGCTGGGGTGCCTTCCAACATCCCCCCTCCCCGAGACCGATGTGTCCTATTGTTCCCATTTTTTCTTTTTAAATAACCTTTATTGTTGAAAGTTTTTTATATATGCTCCTTCTCTGCCTCCCCGCTATTGGTCTCTTTTAGCCCATCTCTGCCCCCACCCCATTCACCCCAGTCTGCCAGCTTCTCTCTTTCATTGCATGCCTATGTCTCTCTCTTTTTTAAAAAAAAAACAAACCCATTTGTGTTTTCGTGTTCAGAGAGAGAGACACATCCATCTGTTGTTCCATGGGTTGATGCATTCACCGTGTGTTGCTTGTACCGACTGGGGATCGAACCCGCAGCCTCAAGCGTAGGGGGCCGAGGCTCTAACCCGTGGTCAGCAAACTCATGAGTCCGCAGAGCCAAATATCCACAGTACAATGATTGACATTTCATTGGAGAGCCACATTTTTGTAAACGTAAACGTCTTCGAACGCCACTTCTTCCACATAGACTCGCCCAGGCCGTGGTGTTTTGTGGAAGAGCCACTCTCGAGGGGCCAAAGAGCCGCCTGTGGCTCGCGAGCCGCAGTTTGCCGACCACGACTCAAACCCACTAAGCCACTAGGCAGGGCCACGTGTCTCTCTCTTGCTTCTCGTGCACACCAGTGGGCAGGGTGGACGTGGGCTGCTTTGCTCACTCGGAGGGCAGAGGGTGGTTCGGAGGTGTGGTTTGGGCCGGAGGGGTGGTGGGTGGGGTTGGGGCTGGAAGCCGGACTGGGACCTGCACTTCCTTCTATCACGTGGCTGACCCCGGGGCTCCGCCTCCAGGAGGCGGGGCCTCTGAGCGCATCCTCGGGTGGGAGGCGGCCTGGGTTGGAGCAAACGGGAGACAGGGAGACCGTCGCCAAGGTAATGGGTTTCGCCAACATACACTTTTGCACAAAACGGGATTGAAAAGAGCGAACGACGTTCAGGTAAGGGCAAGCGGCATCGCGTGGCGAAGGTTGGAAAACGGCGGGGACACCGTGTCCCCCAGGCCTCATCCTCCGTCTGTGACACAGGTACGGGCAGAGAGGGCACCGGACAGACTGGCCGGCACATAGTAGGTGCTCAGGAAATAGTGGCAGCGGCTACTCTTAAAAAAAAATTAAGGGAACCCTGGTCGGTGTGGGTCAGTGGATAGAGCGCTGTCGATCTGTGGACTGAAGGGTCTCAGTCTCGAATCTGATCAAGGTCACGTAGGGCGGCAACCAATCGCTGTCTCTCTCACATCAGTGTTTCTCTCTCTGTGTCTCTCCCCCTCCCTTCCACTTTTCTATATATAAAAATCAATGGGGAAATATTCTCCATTTCGAGTTCACAAAACAAACAAAAAACACCAAAAAAAAAAAAAAAATTAAGCGAAACTCCAGGATCTAAGATCTGAAATCCCGAACACGGAGCTGGGCGGACCGTGTCAGTCTCTTGCCATAGCCTCCACGGTTTCTCTCTGTGGCTTCTTCAAAATTGCAAAAAACAACAACAAAACAAACAAAAAAAACCCCGCCGTTATTATACGTAGCGTGGCGCCGTGGCGGCTTGGCTCTCGCGAATTTCATCTAAATCGCTCAAATTCTCGTTTCGGTGCAGATATGCCATATCTTCAAAGAGCATGAGGGGGGGGACGGACACTTCTGTATCGGAAGCCGGTACTCATTCACGTGGCTGTCCCGGCCTGGGAGGGTCCGTGTCCCGCCCCCAAACGGGGTGTAGGGAAGAACTGAGAAGCAGGAACAAGAGGCTCGAATGGTTCGGACAGTGAGCAGTGCCTTCTTGTAATGTGGTTTTACACCGTCTGTCTGTCTGTCTTATTCTGTGGGGACAGCGGTCGGCGGTGACAGAGTGGGCGCAGTTCAGGGTGAAGATAAGCGGGGACAGACGTCTTGATTTGTGACGAGGGCGGCTCTCATGGTCAAGGGGAGGGCGCCCTCGGAGGCAGGCTGGACGCGTGCCCGCTGGGTCTCTCCCTTGGGTAATTCCTGCTCCTGTGTGTGTGTGTGTGTGTGTGTATGTGTGTACGTATGTGTGTATGTGTCATACTAGTTCTCTGTGTGTATGTGTGTGTGTCTGTGTGTGTCTGTCATACTATGTGTATATCTGTGAGTGTCATACTAGCTCTGTGTATACTCTGAGTGTGTATGTATGTGTGTATATATATGTCATGCTAGCTCTGTGTGTGTCTATGTGTCATTCTAGCTCTGTAGATGTTTATGTGTGCATGTGTTTATGTCGGTGTGTAATACTAGTCTCTGTGTATATGTGCACACTTGTACATGCATATACATGCATGCATGCACATAAATGTGTGTGGATGTATGTGTATTCACCTATAGGTGTGTATATGTATGCAGGTGTGTCTGCGTGTGAATGCATGTGTGAATGTGTATATGTGCATGAATGTGTGTGCACACGTGTTAGTGTGTATATGTATGCTTGTGTGTGTGTGTGTGTGTGTGTGTGTGTATGTGTGACTGCGTGGATCAGAAACCGCCTTTGGTTTCTCTGCCTTGGACACAAACCACAGCCCCATCCCCTCTCCATTCTCTGGGCTGTTTTTCGTGAAATCCACGCTGGAGGGGAACGGCGGCAGCGTTTGGGGGGCCCTGGGCTGCCTGGTCCTCATACCGGGGAGACTGAGCCGGCGTGGAGCTGGCCCGAGTGTGTGTGTGTGTGCAGTCTGCAAGGCTGTCGTGGGGGAGCCCGGGGCTCCCGGGGAGGGGGTGCAGCTGCTTCTGCCCTGGGCAGCGGATCTGGAGGTCGGGGTTGCCACTCGGGGTTTGTGGAGAGACGCAGGAAGGAGTTTGCGTGGGTTTGAGCAGCTGTGCAGACCAGTGCGTAGGGCTTCAGTATAAAAAGGGGCCAGGAACATAAAAGATGGGCAGGTGTCTGGCTGGCGTGGCTCCGTGGTTGAACATCGACCTGTGAGCCAGGAGGCCACAGTTTGACTCCCGGTCGGGGCACAGGTTGTGGGCTCCATCCCCAGTGTGGGTTGTGCAGGAGGCAGCCGATCCATGATTCTCTCCCATCATGGATGTTGGGAATTGACCATCACTCCCAACACACAAGATGGCTGCCTCCATGTGGACACAAGATGGCCGCCGCAAGATGGCCAGCAGGGGAGGCAGTTGAGAGGGACCAGGCCTGCAAGGGAAGGCAGTTGGGGGCGATCAGCCCTGCGGGGGAGGGCAGTTAGCAGTGGCCAAGCCTGCAAGGGAGGGCAGTTAGGGGCAAACAGGCTGGCAGGGGAGCAGTTAGACATCGATCAGGCTGGCAGGGGAGTGGTTAGGGGGTGATCAGGCTGGCAGGCAGAAGCAGGTCGGGGCAATCAAGTAGGCAGGCAGGCGAGCAGCTGGGAGCCAGCAGTCCTGGATTGAGAGAGGGATGTCCGACTGCCCTGGAGGGGCCCCAAATTAGAGAGAGTGAAGGCTGGGCTGAGAGACACCCCCGTGCACAAATTTCATCAATAATAATAATAATAATAATAAATAATAGAGATTGGGAAGCAAATAACCCCCCATGCACAGAGACACAGTTGAAAGCTGACAGCATTAGAAACACTTCCTGGTGGGCTTAGTGCTCAGGCTAGGGTATCCCTTCACCCCCAAAGGTGAGGCGGAGGCTGACGCTCAGCCGGGTCCCCAGGGCCCGGGGGGGGGGGGGGGGGGCCGCTGTCTTCCCGGGGCGGTAACCCAGTACGCTGTTTTTGTGTCCCGACTTCCTGACCCCCGAGAGGCCCCGGACGCGCTGCTAGGTAGACGATATTATTAGGTCCTTAGGCTCATCCTCAGCTACGCGACAGGGATCCAGTTTCGGGCGCTCTCCTTGGCGAACTTGAAATGACTGGGTGACGTGGGGGCGCCTTGATCCTGCTTTGGAATGAGCGCAGGGATGAGCCAGTGGCGGGAAATACTCCTCGTGCTTTTTCCCTGCTCACGGGGAAAGACAGAGAGACCGGCGTTCCCACGGGTGTACCCTGTGTTCAATCTTTCCAGCTTTCTTTTTTTTTTTTTTAATTAAATCCTTATCCGAGGATATTTTTTTCCATTGCTTTTTAGGGAGAGTGGAAGGGAGAGGGAGAGGCAGAGAGAAACATTGATGTGAGAGAGAGAGAGAGAGAGAGAGAGAGAGAGACAGACATATCGATTGGTTGCCTCCTACAGGCCCTGGCCCTGGGCCGGGGAACCCTGCAACCAAGGTACGTGCCCTTGACTGGAATCGAACCCGGGACCCTTCTGTCCACGGGCCGACACCCTATCCACTGAGCCATACTGGCCAAGGCTGATCTTTCTAGTTTTGTGACGGGGTGTCATCGTGTGGGCCCACTGGGTTTCTGCCCCTTCCTCCTCAACACCACCTCCCCGCTGGCTCTGGTTTGGGGTGCCCCCTGGGAGTCCAGTTCGCCTCTCAGGGAAGTCAGTGGAAGCCAGAGATGGCTAACTAGGCAGACGATGAACTTGGGACAGGGTGGGTGGGGGGAGGACTCTAGTGAATCAATTTCTATTGACGGGTAATGGATAGAACAGCCAAAGCCAGGTTAGCAAGCAGACTTCCCTTTTCAGAGACACATGTTGTGCAGGATTCATTCGGTTTTATTTAAAGTATACATATATATACATATATATATACATATATATATATATATATACATATATATATTAATGATTTCAGAGAGGGAGGAAGAGGGGGAGAGAGAAACATCAATGAGGAGAGAGCTTCAGGATTGAGCCCACAACCTATGCAATCAACTTAAATTGTTCTTCCCCTTTAAATTTTTTTTATTGATTTCAGAGAAGGGAGAGGGAGAGGGAGAGGAAAACATCCATGAGGAAAGAGAGTCATGGATCGGCTGCCTCCTGCATGCCCCCTCCTGGGGATGGAGCGCACAACCCCGGGCATGTGCCCTGATCGGGGAATCGAACCGTGACTTCCTGATTCCTAGGTCCATGCTCAACCACTGAGCCACACTGGCCGGGCTCGAGAAGAAAGTCTTCGTGGTTTGGTAGAAACAGAGCCCAGCTCCTTGTGAGGGCTCTTTGCCCCTGTCCGCTATCTCTGTTTCCTTGCGGTCTCCGTGCTTTCTGACCAGGGAAGAAGAGGGGGGAAAAAAAAAAAAAAATCCATGTCTAAATCCCAGGCATTAGCAAATGTTGATAAAAAGGCACTTTTGCTAATCTGTGGTTAAAGCTCTTCAGAATCTGTTAGAAGGTTCTGCTACATTTCAAGGTTTTGTAGCCCCCCTTCTTCCCCCCTCCCCGCCACACACACACATACACACACACACACACACACACACACAGAGCTTCTGGAAGCCCAGCTGTGAGCCAGACTTCCCAGGAGCCTGTGGAGCTAACCCAGCCAGGCACACCCCCTCTCGGACACCAAGGGGTGGATCCCAGGGTGCAGGGAGATCCGGCAGGAGGCGGCTTCTTGGGCATGAGGCCCCAGTGTGGGGGAATGGCCCTGGTCCCCCTCTCCATCCCCTGTGGCCCTTCGTGTCTCAGAAACGACTGTTCCTGACTGCAAATGGCGTTCCTGGGGAGGACATAGGCACCCCTGCGTCTCCTCCTCCAGGCTGTGTCCACGCCTGTGGGGTGAGTGCCGCCATTCCCTTAACATATACACGGAGTGGCCAGGTGGTGATGATCTCTGAGCACATACTAATCGGGCCACTCCGTGTCTGTCCTGTAGAATAAAAGGCTGATATGCAAATGGTCCCCTCAACCAGGAGTTCAACCAGCAGGCAGGCCGGCCAACCACCCATGTCCCCACCCCCTGGCCAGGCTGGCCGGACACCACCCATGCATGAATTCATGCACCAGGCCTCTAATATATATACCTATATATCTATATCTATATCTATATCTATATCTATATCTATATCTATATCTATATCTATATCTGTACCTAATCTATACACACACACACACACACACACACACACACACACACACACTGAGTGGCCAGATTATTATGCATTCAGAGATCATCATTATCTGGCCACTCAGTATATATATATATATTTTTATTGCAGAGAGGGACAGAGTGAGAGGGGGAGAGAGAGAGAGAAACATCAATGATGAGAGAGAATCATGGGTCGGCTGCCTCCTGCACGCCCCCTACTGAGGATCGAGTCATAGTAGTGCAACCTGGGCGTGTGCCCTGACCAGGAATCTAACCGGGACCTCCTGGTTTATAGTCCATGCTCAACCCCTGAGCCACATTGGCTGGGCCATATTATTTTTCTTTCGGTGTTGAAATAGATCATTGGCTGTTTCTGTATGTAAACCTCTTCATTCATTAAAAAACAAAACAAAAAAAACATGCTCAACCACTGAGTCACGGTGGCTGGGCCGAAGTGTCTTGAAATGAGTGGATGCTTTCTCTCTGATGATCGGCAGGTCATGGAAAAGGAAGAAAGGGGCATGGTCTCCAATAAACTTTTTATTCCCTTATAAACAACAACAAAAACACGTCACAGTCACTCCCGGAGTGAACCCTGAAGTATCAGGAACCGCTTCATCCACATCGGATCATGCCCTGCCGATTGGATCCTGAATCCGGCTCTGGGAAATCAAGCTGGCCACGTAGCCATGGGTTTATTTCCTCCTCCTCCTACTCATGGGGCGCCCCGAAACCATGGGTGCCTGCCCAGAGTTTCATTGTGCCCGCCCCCACCCTTCCCAGCCGCATGTGCTCTCCACGTCAGTCCCGGGTCCGAGCCCTGCAGAGGCGGGGTGGGGGGGGGGGCTCAGATTCCTGTGGGTGTAGTCACGGTGTCACCCCAAAAGAATGCGGGTCCCCCAGGCTGCTGAGAGGGGGACGCAGGTCCCCCGGAGGTTGTGCAGCGGACACATATACTGAGTGGCCAGATTATTATGTGTTCAGAGGTCATCATAATCAGGCCACTCAGTGTATGTGTCTCCTGTGTGGAGTCCCACGGCCGTTGTAGAAAAAGCTGGATCTTCGTGACGCGGAGAAGGCGTGGACTGTTGGCATGAGCCCGCAGGCCTGCCTTCAAGAAGAACGTGGACGCTGCCGAGTGCTGGTGTACACATCGCACGGTCCCCCGTGGGGACGCTCCCAACATGGGGAGCGTCCACTCTGCACGGGAAGGGGCCGGAGCTGCCGGGGGACCCTCGCCGCTACCCTCGCACTGTTTTCCCTCCTCCTCTTCCAAGGTCGCCAGGCACCATCTGGACCCATAGGGTGACGGTCCATTTAGAAATAATTTCTTTTTGTTTGGGTTATACTTCTTGGCATTGAAAAGACAACAGCCGCGCGCGCGTGTGTGTGTGTGTGTTTTAAGGTAGATTTTCCTACATCTGATGGCCCTGTCCTGAGAACCGGCTTCATGGGAGGTCTTAGCCAACGCTCCAGCTCCCCAGGGACACGGGCTGGGGACCTCCTTGCCTTTCCCACTCAGGAATAGAGGCATGGATTCACCTTCAGCCTCTGGAAGAGTCCAGCTGTGGGCCCCCTGGCAGGGGCTTTGGTCTAGGATGCCCTTTGGGGGGGGGGGGGAGAGAGAGAGAGAGAGAGAGAGAGAGAGAGAGAGGGGGGGGGGGGAAAGTGAAAGTGTGTGTGTGCCCATGAGTGCATGCACACGAGTACGCATGTGGCAGGCTTGGCTGAGGTTTTCCCTGCGTGACCCTTGGAAGGAACTCCCGTTGCTGCAGGCCCGTGATGTTGTAACGGAGGATTGATGGGATCACAAGGGCCCACGTCTTCACCGTCCCCGTTCAAAGCGGAACGTGTGCCAGCAGTTCCCCGAAATGTCTCAAACGGGGTGCCTCGTCCCTCGAGCCCACCGGGTGCTGGTGTAGAATGCTTTTACTAGCCAAAGGGGCGAGGTTACATAACGGAAAGGATGTTTTAAAAAATAAATAAATAAATCAGAGTCTGCCCCGGCTTCACAGGCTTTGCCCTGGCCCAGTGGTGGGCAAACCGCGGCTCGCGAGCCATGTGCGGCTCTTTGGCCCCTGGAGTGTGGCTCTTCCACAAAATACCATGGCCTGGGCCAGTCTGTGTTGAAGAAGTGGCGTTAGAAGAAGTTTACGTTTTAAAAAATGTGGCTCTCCAAAGCAATTTCAATCGTCGTGCCGTTGATATGTGAATCTGTGGACTCATGAGTTTGCCGACCACTGCCCTGGCCCGATCGCCTCATCTGTCTGGGAAATGAAGGTGTTTGACCACATCAAAAAAAAAAAAATTTTTTTTTTTTTGACCAAATCCCCAGGAAGTCATAGATTTACATCATGACCGCAGGGCAAAATTAAGTATAGAATTAAAACAATTCTAAAGCACCTCTTACAGGACACAGGCCTCACTCTTCCTACTTAGGTAGTCCCACCTATTTCTTCTTCTATTCTTTTTTAAATATATGTGTGTGTATTGATTTCAGGGAGGAAGGGAGATGGGGAGCAAGATAGAAACATCCAGGATGAGAGAGAATCATGGATCGGCTGCCTCTTACTTGGGATGGGGCCCACAACCCGGGTCTGTACCCTCCTGGTTCCTAAGTTGAACCAGGCTGGGCTCTTAACGTGGTTCTTGCTGGCGCTTCCCCGAGGAATGGGAGGATTTTTAAGAATTTGAGTCTGTGTTCCCAGTGGCATGCTGTCGTCCACCTACAAACATTTTTGAGCATCTGAGATCTGCTGGCTCTTGGACAATTCATAGCGATTTTCACTTTCTAAAAGAATGGCGAGTCCGTTATTGAACTCGGAAAACAGAAATCATGGGCAACTTCATACCTTCTTGTTTTCTCCTCATCCTTTCCTTTTTTATACAACCAACCAAAAAACAAAACAAAACAAAACATGAAAGAATGTTAACACCTCTCTGTAACTGAAGGATGTTATACTACTGCACGCCTCTGACTGGGGACTGAGTCTGCCACCTGGGCATGTGCCCTTGACCGGAATCGAACCCGGGCCCCTTCAGTCCCCAGGCCGTATCCACTGAGCCGAACTGGCGAGGGCAGTGGTCGGCACACTGCGGCTCGTGAGCCACATGCGGCTCTTTGGCCCCTTGAGGGTGGCACTTCCATAAAGATCAGTAAAATAAAATACCACGGCCTGGGCAAGTCTGTTTTTGAAGAAGTGGCGTTGGAAGAAGTTTAAGTATAAAAAATGTTGCTCTCCAAAGAGATTTCAATTGTTGTCCTGTTGATATTTGGTTCTGTTGACTCATGAGTTTGCCAACCAATGAGCTAGGGAATCTTTTTTTTTTTTTTTTTAATGCAAACATGATATTCTCTCTCTCTCTCTCTCTCTCTCTCTCTCTCTCTCTCTCTCTCTCTCTCTCTCATACACACACACACACACACACACACACCTGTTTAATATCTGACACTGATTTCCCATTGCTCAGATAGTAAACATGCAACTCTCAACATGAAGCCCCCAGCCCTGTGGTGGGCTGGTCCCCACCCCGTCCCCGTCCCCGGTCCCCATCCCCCCCGCAGGGTCCTTCCACACGATCTCCTCCCCACCGGGGGCTCTCCGCGCCGCCCGGCCTCTGCGCCCTCGGCACAGCTGGGTTGCTTGTGTGTTTGTGTGATGCGTGAGCCAACCAGGGGAGAGATGAGGGAGCCGCCAGCCTGCCTGCTCGCCGGGGGCACGGGGCGCCCAGTTGGCCTGGAAGGGGCATCGTGACAACTTGACCGTGGATGCATTGTCGTCGTGGAAACGCCATTGTCGTCGTGGAAACGCCGCTTCCGGGCATCTGGGTGCCTGCATCTCATCAACAGGCTCCCAACCTTTCCCCCGTGGTACCCACAGCCCGATGATTGCTTTTTTCATTGAGTCAGCCTGTGTGGCTCAGTGGATAGAGCCTCGGCCTGCCGGACTGAAGGTTCCCAGCTTCAGTTCCGGTCAAGGGCATGTACCTTGGTTGCGGGCGCATCCTCAGTGGTAGGTGTGCAGGAGGCAGCTGATGGATGTTCCTCTCTCATCAGTGTTTCTAACTCTCCCTCTCCCTCTCCCTTCCTCTCTATAAAAAATAAAAGATATTAAAAAAAAAAAGAAGTGGCACTCTAGAAAGGAAACTCTAGAAAGAACCCACGTCCCTTGAAATGGGGATTCGCTTACCCCGTTAAAGGCACTCGTTTGTGAGGGCAACTGTTAGGCGAATGTTTGTGACAAGTGCAAATAACGTGATTTAGAATCAATCCCAAATGACCAATACCTCTTTAAAAAAAAAAAAATTATGCCCCCTCCCCAGCCAGTGTGGCTCAGTGGTTAAGCGTCGGCTCACGGTTCTATTCCCCATCGGGATGGATCAGCAAGAGAATAGAAGAAAGCACCGCCAGTCCTGGCTGGTTTGGCTCCGTGGATAGAGCATCAAGCCAGAGACTGAAGGGTTGTGGGTTCGATCCTGATCAAGGGCATGCACCTCGGTTGCAGGCTCGATCCATCCCCGGCCCTGATTGGGGACCCGTGCGGAAGGCAACCCATCGATGTGTCTTTCTCACATCGATGTTTCTCTCTCCCCCTCCTCCTCCCTTCCTCTTCCACTCTCTCTCTCTCAAAATCAATGGAAAAATATCCTCAGGTAAAGATTAACAAAGAAAAGAAGGGGGGGGAGGAAAAGAGAGAGGGGGGGAGGGAGGAAAGAGAGAGAGAGAAAGAAAGGAGAGAGAGAGAGAGAGAGAGAGAGAGAGAGAGAGAGAGAGAGAGAGAGAGAGAGGAAAGAAGGAAGGAAGGAAGGAAGGAAGGAAGGAAGGAAGGAAGGAAGGAAGGAAGGAAGGAAAGGGAAAAGCTCTAATAAGATCCAGAGACCCAGGACAGCCCCACAGGACAGACAGATGACAGATGGATGGACTCACTTCCGATACGAGCAAGGACAGACGGCCCCCAAGGCGAGGGTCCCGCAGCCTGCTCCCCACGTTACGCCTTAGGCTGCGGCATTGAACCGTGGACTTGGGAGTCTGTTTCCTCATTTGACCCAGGGACACTGAACTCCAGAGAGATTTAGGAACTGTGCCCAGAGCCCCCAGTCTCCCCCCCCCCGCCCCCCCCCCCAGTGGAATGCTGGCCTTGGACTCTGACCCCGAGGCCTGGGCAGAGCTGTCCAATCACCACCCCCCCCCCAGGCCAGTCCATCCAGTTGAACATGAACTTGATGCTTCAGGGCACAGTTGCATCTATTTTAACGATGCGTTCCTTTTTTACGAATATTAACGAGTGGAGAGAGAGATGGGGGGCAGGGAGGGGGGGAAGCTGAGCGCTTTTCTAGAAAAACAAAAAACAAAACAGCAATGGCTGTGTATTGATTTACTCGACTGAGCTGTCTTCTGAGTGAGGGGAGGGGGGAATTTATACTTTGTTCCACTCTCGCGGTCACAAAGCCATGGCCGTGCATTTGTTACAACAACAGGGCTAGTGCCCTAACCGGTTGGGCTCCGTGGATAGAGCATCTGCCCGTGGATTAAAGGGCCCTGGGTTCGATTCCGGTCAAGGGCACATACCTGAGTTGCTGGCTGGATCCCCGGCCTCGGTCAGGGCAGGGCGCATGCAGGAGGCAGCCAGTCTATGTGTGTGTGTGTCTCTCTCTCTGTCTCTCCCCTCCCTCCCACTCTCTCCACCTCATGACACCTTTCTGAAGGAATCCCGTTGCCCCGAGCAACCAGGCAGCTGCCCTTTCATCCTGCAGGGACCTCTTCATTGGCCTCCTTTGTAAAACCTGGGTGTTCCCTGCTCGTCTTGATACACATGGCCAACGGGGCACGCTTCCTCCCAGAGCGAGGAAGTGAAAGTTTAAACCCGACTCTTAAATATTTGTATTTCGGTGTGTGCTCCGTGACGTTAGGTCACTCTGACATTTCACCAGGCTAAACTGCGACACTCTCAGAGAGAAAAAAACCACCACCACAAAAAACCGCCAAAACTGGTTTGGCTCAGTGGATAGAGCATTGGCCTGCTGACTGAAAGGTCCCAGGTTTGATTCCAGTCAAGGGCATGGACCTTGCGCACATCCCCAGTGGGGGGTGTGCAGGAGGCAGCTGATGGATGTGTCTCTCTCATCGATGTTTCTAACTATCCCTCTCCCTTCCTCTCCATAAAAAATCAATAAAATATATTTTAAAAAAACAAACAAACAAAAAAACACCCTCAGCAGGTGAACCCGAGGGCTCGCTGCCTGGTAACCACCGAGGGGAGAGAGGGAGAGATTTTATCTCGATGCGTTTATTAATTTCTGAAGCCCCCACGTGTCCACTTGGCCTTTCCTGCTCAGAGTCTCTCCCTCCGTAGCCGGGGCGGCCTGGCCGGTTACTTCGTAATGAATGGTTGCAAATCGTTTGTGTATGTGTGTAATTAGCATGGCATGGCAATCACCCACCGGGCGGGCGACATTGTCGCAACGTCAAGTCACTTGCAATTATGCCTAACAGGAAAATTAATTAGGTAACCCTCGCTGGCCGCGCCGGGCCCTGGCCATTGGATGTGGCTGTTACGGGGCTGGGTTGGGCAGCCGGGCCAGGTGGGAGACGGAATGGTATAACCTTTCTCCTTTTCCTGGACAGACGTGTTCCCCGACACGTTCGCTGTATCACCTGGGGGGATCGCGGGCTTATGGTCGATTGAAAGCATACGTGTTTTCAGGTTTTTGATTCCTGCTTTTAAAAAGAGAGAGAGAGCCGCCTGCGTGGCTCAGTGGTTGAGCGCCGATCTGTGAACCAGGAGGTCACGGTTCGATTCCCGGTCAGGGCACAGGCCCGGGTTGTGGGCTCGATCCTCAGTAGGGGGCGTGCAGGAGGCAGCCGGTCCATGATTCTCTTTCCTCATTGATGTTTCTCTCTCTCTTTCTCTCTCCCTCTCCCTTGCTCTCTGAAATCAATAAAAAATATTTAAAAGAAAAAGAAGTGAAGGTGATTACATAGTCACACATTCTATTATAAATTTTTTAAAAATATATATTTTATTGATTTTTTTACAGAGAGGAGAAGAGAGGGATAGAGAGCTAGAAACGTCGATGAGAGAGAAACATCGACCAGCTGCCTCTTGTACACCCCCTACCGGGGATGTGCCCGCAACCAAGGTACATGCCCTTGACCAGAATCGAACCTGGGACCTTTTAGTCGGCAGACCGATGCTCTACCACTGAGCCAAACCAGTTTCGGCTATTATTATAAATTTTTGAAAGCCATGGTAATACTCCCTTTCTCATTACTAATGCATATTTTTGCTTTTGTTCTTTTCAAAGAACTAGGTATATTTTGCATTCCTCTTACTTTTTAATTTAATTCGGCATGCAATCTTCATGAGCTCACTTTTGCTCTTCCTTTTGTTTTACTTTATGGAATCAAATGCCTGTCTCATTTTAACGCTCAGTCTTCTTTAAAAAAAAAAAAAAAAAGTCATTTGCAGCTGCAAGTTTTCTTCGGGAAAAGCTTTTGGAGAATGAATCTTCTATTGGTTATTTTTTGAATGGTTTGTACTGAAAATATTTACCCGTTCTTTGAGTCTGAGATCATTTAGAAGCATGCCGCTAAATTTCCTTTGGGGTGTTATTGAATATTTTATTATTTATTTATTTGACACATATTTTTATTGATTTCAGAGAGGGAGGGAGAGGGAGAGGGAGAGGGAGAGGGGGAGAGGGGGAGAGAGAGAGAGAGAGAGAGAGAGAGAGAGAGAGAGAGAGAGAGAGAAGTATCAATAATGAGAGAGAATCATGGACCGACTGCCTCCTGCATGTCCCCCACTGAGGATGGAACCCGCGACCGTGGCATGTGTCCTGACTGGGAATCGAACCGTGACCTCCTGGGTTCATAGATCGACACTCAACCACGGAGCCACGCCGGCTGGACTTCCTCTTCCTCTTCCTCACCATCTTGTCTTGGGGATTTTCAAATGTGCCTTCCCTTGGTCAGTATCTCGGGATGTCGGGGCCACAAAGCATGTGGGTGGCTCGCTCCCACGTGGCAGGCACCTTCCCCGGAGCCCCGGAAGGGCCCCCTGCGTGGCCTGTGTGGCGAGCACGTGCACTGCTGCCTGGAGGTGCTCTCAGAATAGCTCCATGTCCTCGCCGAGCTGCCAACACAAGTAAGAACCTGGAAATGGTTGCTATGCCTGCGAGTCAGAACGTTTCTTAACCGCTTGGGTCCCAAATTTGAAAAGACTTTTTAAAATTCTTTTTTCCAAGTTGTGTAGGCGTCAGATAAAGTCGAATATCTTCACAGCGTTTGGGGTTGCTTGAGCACGCGTATGCGGTTGGAAAGATCTCTGTGGCCACGTGGTTGGGCATCATTCTAAGAACCAGGAGGTCTCGGTTCCATTCCCGGTCAGGGGCACAGGCCCGGGTTGCAGGCTCCATCCCCAGGAGGGGGCGTGCAGGAGGCAGCCGATCCATGATTCTCTCTCCTCATGGATGTTTCTCTCTCTCTCTCCCTCTCCCTTCCTCTCTGACATCAATAAAAAGCATATCAAAAAGAGAAAGAAAAACATCTCTGTGCAAAGATCTGGGGGTTCAAGTGCCTGCCAGCTGGCCACGTCAGGTGCAGCCACAGTGAGACTTTGCACGGGAAGGATCAAAGGCTTATGGTCGATTGAAAGTATAAGTGTTTTCAGGTTTTTTATTCCTGTTTTGGGGAGAGAGAGAGAGAGAGAGGGAGAGAGAGAGGGAAGTATCTTCATGGCTCAGGGGTTGAGCGCTGATCTGTGAACCAGGGGTCATGGTTCGATTCCGGCTCAGGGCACAGGCCTGGGTTGTGGGCTTTTCATTGCCCCAATGGTTTAGCCCCCGGATGCTTATCTGGGCTGACTGGTCTCTGCAGTCGGGGCCACGGCCTTGGCTGCCACCCTCTCTCGCCCATTGCAACAGGGCACCCTCCCTTCTCTCCTCCTTAATGAGGCATTAAGGGCCATTTACACAGCGATATTTGAAGCCATTACCGCAGCCACAGCTTTCTGCCCGGACCCTCCGGGAGCCGGGGTGCGAGCAAAATCTTTCCTGATGGCCGGCCAGCCCTGGTGTCTTGAAGTGCCGCTCCAATGCAAGGGCCTGTATAGATTAGTTTATTTTAAATATTTTTATTGATGTCAGAGAGGAAGGGCCAGCAGGGGAGAGAGAAACAGCAATGCTGAGAGAGAATCATGGATCAGCTGCCTCCTGCACACACCCCCCCCACTGGGGATGGGGCCTGCAACCTCGGGTTTGTGCCCTTGACTGGGAATGGAACCCTGACCTCCTGGTTCCTAGGCCAATGCCCAACTACTGAGCCACACTAGCTGGGCTCTTTTTTTCTTTCCTTCTTCTTCTTCTTTTTTTTTTTTTTTTGACAACATGGAGATTCCTATTGGGAACCCCAATCCACTCCCAGTGTGGAGTATTATTACGTAAGACCCCACGCGCCTACTGTTTTGTGTATCATTTGTAACAGACCAAGCAAGGGCGGGAGTGTTGAAAACGTGCGGGTGGGGTGGGGAGGGGAGAGTGGTTGCTCAACTCCTCTCTTGGCTGCCGTCCTCGGATGGCTCCCTTGTTAAAACGTCCTCCGAGTGACAGACTCCGGCAAGCCGCCTCCTGCCAAACGTCCAACGGACGGGCGGGCGGCAGGCGCAGCACAGGGAGTGTGCAGAGCGATGCCCCCTGGGAGATCCCGGGCCATGGCGCAACGTGGTGAGCAGCCCTGTCGTGCACATGCGAGTCCAGGTCTGGTGGCACTTGGGTACGTGGTGCCAGGCTTGAGGGCTCACAGAGACAGGGTGTTGGCACCCTGCGGTGGGTGCTGCCCGTCACTGCATTGCTGTCCAGAGTCTGCGGGCGTCCCCCGTGCACATCAGGGACAGGTGTAGAGGAAGAGCACAACCCAGAGCCACGAAGGGAGAGAAAGGAAGGCGCTGGAGAATCTCAGTGGCTGAGCGTCGACCTAGGAACCAGGAGGTCACGGTTCGATTCCCAGTCAGGGCACAGGCCCCGGTTGTGGGCTCCATCCCCAGTTAAGGGTGTGCACGAGGCAGCTGATCCAAGATTCTCTGTCATGGATGTTTCTCTCTCTCTCTCCCTCTCCCTTCCTGTCTGAAATCAATAATCTATATATATAAAAGCCAAGCGACTGAAACGGCGAAACAGCTGGAACAACCGGTCGCTCTGACACACACTGCGGCCGCCAACTGGCCTGATCCGGGCCCTGATTGGTCCCCCACAAACCTCCTGTGACCCCTTCCCCCCATCAGCCCACCCCCGATCGGCCCCCCCCACCATCCCAATTGGGGGCGGGGCTGGCCAGCCAACCTCCTGTGGCCCCCTCCCACCATCCCCATCCCCATCCCCGATTGGCTCCCAGCAGGGTGGGCCGGCCGGACCCCACCTGTGCACGAATTCGTGCACTGGGCCTCTGGTATATACATATTTACCTATACACACATATGTAATAGCAAAGTCTGTGGTTCTTTGCGAAAATAGGATGAAAAGGGACCGTGAGCTTGAATAGAGCTTTCTTTCCCCTTGAACTCCTCTGTTTTGTCTGGGCCGCCCGCATCCCGGGCTGGTTGGGGCACCACCTCCAGCTGGCACTGTTAGGACGGGGCAGGGGTGGGGAGCACTATGCCCTCTTATCTCTCAGGTCAGATCCTTAGCATTTTTGGCATATTTGTGTGTGTGTGTGTGTATGTGGGGGGAGGGTGTTTTCCTGAAGAATACACATTCCCCGAGTGCTTCCGCCTGCCTTCTCGCCGGGGCTCTGTGTGGAAGGGTCCCTGGTGCCTGCCTCCTGGCACGGAGGGAAAGCTCAGGTGGACGGGCAAACAGACAGAGGCCGTGGTGGACTGTCAGGTGGAAAGACACAGTGTCTCTGCTCATACTTGCTACCTTTCAGAACCCGGGATGAGTGTGTGTGTGTGTGTGTGTGTGTGTGTGTGTGTGTGTGTGTGTTAAAAAAAAACAAACTATTGATTTCAGAGAAGAAGGGAGAGGGAGAGAGAGAGAAGCATCCATGGAGGAGAGAATCATGGATCGGCTGCCTTCTGCACGCCCCCCTCCTGGGGATGGAGCCCGCAACCCGGGCGTGTGCCCTAACCGGATGGATGAATCGAACCTGGAACCCTTCGGTCTGTAGGCCGATGCTCTATCCATTGAGCCAAACTGGCCAGGTATCTCTTTCTTTAAGAGAGGGAGGGAGGGAGGGAGGGGGAGAGAGAGAGAGAGAGAGAGAGAGAGAGAGAGAGAGAGAGAGAGAGAGAGAGAGAACACATTAGTTATTAGCAGAGCTGCCTTCCAAGTACTCGATTTCATATGCGTCACGTTGCCAAGCTTCTTCAACCAGCTCATCATACACAGACGCGTGTACGTGTATGTGTTTTGTGCGTGTGTGTTGGGTCTGCGCCCGAAGGTTATCCTCCTGATCAAGCTGAAAGAGACCCACCCGTGCCTTCCACGCCCGTGACCTTGAATGGTCTTCCCGGGCGGGACGGGGCTGCCGTGGGCTCAGGTATGCGCCGGGCCACCTGCTCGCAGCCCCGGACACACAGGAACTGTCGGAAAATCCCCCCCCCCCGAAGGACTCCGGGGATTTGCAGGTTCTCGCTGCTCTTCGTGACCTTGTGCGGTGTCTGGTTTCACAGGAGGCTTTGTGTCTCGGGTCTCAGGCCGCCTGCAGCCTGGCCTGGGATCCCGGGGCGCTGGGGAGGGTGCCGCCCGGGTCCTGGGGTGTGCTCGGACGCTGGGTCAGGCCTCGGGTGTCCCCACGGGTGGGTGGGTGGGTGGGTGTGTGTTCGCGCTGAATCACACTCAGTGCTTCATCGTAGCCTGCATTGAAATTTCACAGTTGCCCCAGATGGAGTGATTCCTTTGAGCTGCTCAATGTGTGTTGTTTCCTTTTTTTTTTTTTTCCTCTTCTTTTTAAAATAAATACATTTTATTGTTTTTTGTTTTTTTTTTACAGAGAGGAAGGGAGAGGGAGAGAAAGTTAGAAACATCGATGAGAGAGAAACATCGATCAGCTGCCTCTTGCACACCCCCTCCCGGGGATGTGCCCGCAACCAAGGTCCATGCCCTTGACTGGAACTGAATCTGGGGTCCTTTAGTCCGCAAGCAAATGTTCTATCCACTGAGCCACACCAGTTAGGACTCTCATTTTTTTAAATTTTTTAATTTTTTTTATTGATTTCAGAGAGTAAAGGAGAGACAGAAACATTCATGATGAGAGAGAATCGTGGATCAGCTGCCTCCTGCACGTCCCACACTGGGGATCGAGCCCCGCAACCTGGGCCTGTGCCCTTGACCGGGAATCGAACCTGGAACCCTTCAGTCCAACTCAATGGATAGAGTGCCTGGAACCCTGCAGGCCGGCACTCTATCCATTGAGCCACACCGGCCAGGGCTGAGCCACCTCCGTAGTGGCCTAGCCACAGGCTGGCCTTAGCGGGGGAGCCCCCGGAGCCACGTGTGGCACCCCTGCCCCCGGCGGTGACCTTTGCCTCTGTGCAATGTCCCGTGACTGCCGGCTGCCGAGGCTCTGGACGGGAGCACGTGGTTGGTCTCCGTGTCTTAAAAATAATGGAAAAGCTCCCCCCCTTCAGGCCCCCCACCGCCCCCCAGACCAGCTGTCTTTCTGCTGATGGGCAGACAGCAATCCCCGGGGAGCAGGGAGCCGCTGGGTGTCAGTGCTCAGGGTGGACACGATCCCGTTAAATAAGACGGAGAGTTATGGATGAGCCGCACCCGCCAGCAGGGGCGTCGGCTCATGGGGTGCGGGCGCGGGGGGGGGCAGCCTTGAGCGCGGGGCGAGCGGCACGGAGCGGCCCCATCCGCCCGGTACGTCCACTGCGTTCGAGAACAATGCCTCCAAGGTCAGTGTTTCTTGGCCGTGCGACAGGGTTCTGGAAATTCCCAGGGGAAGAAGTTGTGTGTTTTTTTGTGGGTTTTTTGTTTTGTTTTTTTTGGTCTGTTACGTAACCCAGCACCAATGAATGGGTACCTTCCTTAGCGCCTCATGTATAGTGATGGCTTTTCAAAGGCAGTGGGTTCTGAAACGCAGCTCTTTCAGTATTTGGACGGTTGGGAAAAAATATTCCTCTGGCCACAGCGGGTAGATGGTTGGAGTATTGTATCTCCTTCACTCGGGACGCGGTGACCGGGGTGGATCAGTTGGCTGAGACGTTGCCGGTTTGATTCCCGGTCAGGGCCCATGCCCGATGGGGGGTTGTGCTGGAGGTAGCTGATCAGGGTTTCGCTCTCCTATTGATGTTCCTCTCTCTCCCTCTCCCTTCTTTCTCTAAAGAATTAATAAAAACACTTAAAAAGAGAGAGAGAGAGAGAGAGAGAGAGAGAGAGAGAGAGAGAGAAAAAAAGAGAACCGGGACCAGTTTGGCTCAGTGGATAGAGCGTTGGCCTGCGGACTGAAAGGTCCCTGGTTCGATTCCGGTCAAGGGCATGTACCTTGGTTGCGGGCACATCCCCAGTGGGGGGTGTGCAAGAGGCAGCCGGTCGATGCTTCTCTCTCATCGATGTTTCTCACTCTCTATCCCTCTCAATTTCCTCTCTGTGTAAAATCAATAAAATGTATTTTTTTAAAAAAATTAAAAAATAAGAGAGAGAGAGAGAGAGAGAGAGAGAGAGTGATAGCCCTAGCAGGTTTTGCAGAGTGGATAGAGCACAGACCTGCAGACTGAGGGGTCCTGGGTTCAGTTACGGTCAAGGGCACGTACCTTGGTTGCGGGCACATCCCCAGTAGAGAGTGTGCAGGAGGCAGCTGATGGATGTTTCTCTCTCTGTCCCTCTCCCTTCCTCTCTGTAAAATTCAATAAAAATATATTTTTTAAATAAAATAAAAGAAAGCTGCTCGCAGACCCTGTCCACCTGCGGACCCTGTCGCCTCCGTCGCCTCATGAGAAATCCTCCCTCCGGCGTGTGCGGGGGACGCCGTCCAGGTCGGGGTGTGGATTTCACCCCCAGGGCTTGTGGAGAGCGGTCCGGGGAGGACACTGTTCTCTGGCCGGTGACCAGTCACAGACACGTCCAGCAGGTGCCTGGACCGGGGGAGGACGGCGCGCCGGGCGGGCGGGCGGCGAGCCCTCCGTGCCACGTGGACGCACTCCGTGGCCGTGGCCAGCCTCCCCTTCCCTCCCCCCCCCCCCCGCATGTCACCGGGAAGGCGGCTCTAGGCCCGGGTTCCGGATTGAAATGGGGCTATTTCTGGTCGTGATGACATCCCCTAAGCCCGCTGTGCCATTTGGATACGCACCCGGGTGCCCAGCTCCATCAGCGCCCCGAGTGGCGGGTCATGGGACCCGACGGGGAGGGGAGGGGAGGGGAGGGGAGGGCTCCCTGTCCTGGCTCCTGGGGAGGAGGCTCGGCCTAAGGGCTCCCCCTGCCGCCGTGGTGCAGGCTCTCCGGAGGCCATCCTTTCCCAAGTCTGTCTGCCACCCCCTGGCCCCTTCGACTTTTCTACATTGCTTTCCTTCCTTTTTAAAAAATAGATTTTTATTGCTTTTTAAAGAGGCAGAGAGAGGGAGAAAGAGAGAGAAACACATCCAGGATGAGAGAGAATCAGATCGGCTGCCTCCTGCACGCCCCATCCTGGGGATCGAGCCCGCAACCCAGGCACGTGCCCTGAATGGGAATCGAACCGTGACCTCCTGGTTTTTTGTGTGTGTTGTTTTTAAATCAATTTATTTTTTTAAAAAAATATATTTTATTCATTTTTTTTTTTTACAGAGAGGAAGGGAGAGGGATAGGGAGTTAGAAACATCGATGAGAGAGAAACATCGATCAGCTGCCTCCTGCACACTCTCTACTGGGGATGTGCCCGCAACCATGCCCTTGACTGGAATCGAACCTGGGACCCTTGAGTTCGCAGGCTGACGCTCTATCCTCTGAGCCAAATAAGTTAGGGCAACCTCCTCCTGGGTTTTATAAGTTCCAGGCTCAACCACTGAGCCATGCCAGCCAGGGCTCTTGAATCTTTTTTTTTTATGTTTCTCAAGACAGAATGGCCGGGCTTCCGGCTGAGTGTTCCCAGCCCACTTCCCCGTTCCCTGGCCTTTGTCTAGAATGGAAAGACAAACAGGCCGGCCCCTCAGCCTCTCCTGCCGTGATCGCCAGCCGCCCTCCTTTGTGTGTGAGAACTTAGCATTGCTTCGAGGTTCTGCCTTCTGTGTTTGTCTCTGGAAGGAAGAAAGAGCGCCTCCCGGTGTTGACAAGGACGCATTGTTCTGCGCAATGGCGCCTGTGACTGTTTTGTTTCTTGTTTCCTTCGTGTGGGGCCATGCGAGGGTGATGAGGTGGATGTCAGCTGGCTAGCCTGTGTGTTGCGTGTGTGCTGCTGCTGTTGTTTATTTTAAATATATTTTTATTGATTTCAAGGAGGAAGGGAGATGGGGAGAGAGAGAGAGAAACATCGATGATGAGAGAGAATCATGGATCAGCTACCTCCTGCACGCCCCCTACTGGGGAATGGAGCCCGCAACCCGGTATGTGCCCTGACCAGGTTCCTAGGCTGATGCTCAACCCCTGAGCCATGCTGGCCATACATCTCACACAGGATACAGGCATGTTTTGTTTTGTTTTTAAAGGCAGACCCTCACAACTGTCATGCATAGCGTAGTCATCTTCGTTACGTGTCACATGTCAGCGTCCCGGTGTCAGCGTTCACCTCCCGGGCTTAAACTTCTTCTGATACCACTTCTTCAACACAGACCCGCCCAGGCCGTGGTCTTTTGTGGAAGAGCCACACGCAAGGGGCCAAAGAGCCGCAGGTAGCTCTTGTGCTGCCGTTTGTAGACTGGGGCCATACCTTATTATTTTAACTTTGTTCTCTAGGCACGGTTCAGTAGTCGTGGATTTTATGTCTTATGAAACATAACCCCTCGCATTAGCGAGTTAAAAGGTTAACCATCCACAGACGATCCAGTTAGGGTTAGGTGCTTCTTGAGGACATGCTCTGATGCTGACAAGCACACTGTATGGCTGTTAGGTCCTGCGAACCATCACTTCCGGGTGGAATTTGGGGTAGCTTCTTCCGTTTGTCCGTGTTTTCTTCCTGGTGATATGCAATGCCTAGTTACTTTTTAATTTTTAAGAAATATACTTTTGTTGGTGTCAGAGAAGAAGGGAGATGAAGAGAGAGAGAGGGAGAGAGAAACATCCATGATGATGAGAATCATGGATCAGCTGCCTCCTGCACGCCCCCTACTGGGGAATGGAGCCCGCAACCCCGGCATGCGCCCTGACCGGGAATCGAACCGTGGCCTCCTGGTTCCTAGGTCAACTGTTATCCTCTGAACCATACCAGCTGCGCATGCAACAGAGGGGAGGGGAGGGGGGAAGAGATTGTATTTACTATGCATGGGTGTTCACATGGATGTATGGTGACATGTGCTCCCTGTGTGTCATGCCTGTATCCTGTGTGTGATGTACGGATGGCGTGCGGATGCGTGGATGGAAGACAAGGCAGATCCCCACTTTTTTCTAGCGCTCTCCCCTGCCTGCGTCGGGGCAAAGCGCTGTGGGTGCAGAGCCACGCTCACACCAGCGGCGGGATGGATGGCACGTGTCCTCTCCGCTGCTCATCTCTGCGCCTCAGGCTCCGAGGCTGCGGCCAGAGCCCTGCCCTGGAGTGGCCGTCGCCCGGGCAGCCGTGACGAGCGCCCTGAAGCCCACTCAGGGGGAAGGGACGCCCGAGGCCCCGTGTTTGCACAGGGAGCGCCGTGCGGGGGGCCTGGCTGTGCCCTGGGGCGCTCGCCTGGGGTGGCAGATGTTGGGCTGTTATTGAGCAACTCGGATTTGTTTTCCTGGCACGGAGGGCACCTCTCGACCCCAGGGGCTCCCGCCAGCTTCCTCGGGGCGCTGATCCAGCCAGTGAGTGGGGGGGGCTCCTGGGGTTCATGCAGAGAGGGGGGGACTCTTGGGGGTTCATGCAGAGAGCACCCTCAGAGGAGACATCCCTGGGTCAGACAGCCTCCCAGCCCCTCCCCTGGGCTGTCGCTTGGAGTTTGTAAAGGAAAAGTGTGGACCGAGCGCTCCGATGCTGAGGGAGGGGTGAAGCGAGACCCCCTTGATTTTCATTGTAGAAATTGCGAGACACTGGGAGGCAGAGGCAGACAGGCCAGCCCGGCCGGTGTAGCTCAGTGGTTGGCACTGGCCTATGTATGACCCAGGAGGTCACGGTCCAGGGTGTGGGCTCAAACCCCAGTGTGGGGCATGCAGGAGGAGGCAGCAGGTCTATGATTCTCATCATGGATGTTTTTTGTGTTTTTTTTTTTTTTTCTCTCTCTCTCCCCCTGTCCCTTCCTCTCTGAAATCAATTAAAAAATAATAGGTTTTCTTTAAAAAGTGGACAATGAGAACAATTCTGTCTCTCCTGGAGCTGTGTTGCCGCAGTCACCCCCATCTGGCCGTCCACAGGTACACGGACAATCCACCTGCCAGGAGGGGCCTTTGATTTTTTTCATTTCTGGTGACGTCTGTCAGTGGCAGGGAGGTGAGGCGGTGCCGTGTGACTCAGCAGACGGGAATTGTTTGAATAACAGGCCGAGCATGTGAGCCCTCCAACGGCTCCCAGCAGACAGCACCGTAGACTGCCCTCGGTTTGGGTGACAGACCTCGGGGGACTCTGAGAGGCCCTTCCTGGGTGGGTGGCTGTGGTCCCTGCAGGAGGCCCCCCGGGGGGGGCATGGGAGGGCATCGCTTTGCTTCGATTGTTTGCCCTCCGCCTGGGAGAACAGGACATGGACCCAGGCGGGTTCCTGCAGCTACTGGGCCAAGCAGGCTTTTTATGAATGAGGTGGTGGAGGGGGTGGAGGAGGGGGAGGGGAGGGGAGGGGCAGGGAAGAGGAGGGAGGAGAGGGCTTGCCTTACACCATTAGTTGGGTAACATATTTTCATTCACGCTCAGCCATTGAGCTGGGCTTTCATTTAAAGGATTTTGTCCAATGTGGGTGATTCAGCTTAGACTTATAATTTTTTATTCATTTCAGAGAGGAAGGGAGAGGGAAAGAGATAAAAACATCCATGAGGAGAGAGAATCATGAATCAGCTGCCTCCTGCACACACACACACACACACACACACACACACACACACCCACTGGGGATGGAGCCCACAACCCGGGCATGTGCCCTGACCAGGAATCGAACTGTGACCTCCTGGTTCCTAGCTCAGTGCTCAACCACTGAGCCATGCAGGCGGCTCTCTCCCCCTCTCCCTTCCTCTCTGAAATCAAAGGGAAAAGAGGAGTGAGGGTTGAGTGACCAGAACGCTTCTCTCTCTCTCTCTCTCTCTCTCTCTCTCACTGGCACGTGTGGGAATGAGGATTAAATAAACGGCTTCTGAGAGGTGTTGCCGGAACTCCCCAGGGTTTGCCTCTGGGTTTTGGGCGTTGTGTAAGGATTATCCAACTCCCACGGGTATCTCGTTCCCTGAGAGCAGGGATACCTCGGCCAGAATACCCTTCCTCTGCCATTCTCGGGACGCAGCCCATAGGGGGCGCTGACTGGCATTCGGCCCCAAAACATACTGACAAGAGGTTGAGGACACACATGATTGTGAGCATCACCTGAGTGTTCCTATCACGGCAGGCATGTCCGGCGGAGTTTCAGAGAGGGGAGGATGGAGGAGGGAGAGAGCGAGCGAGAGAAACATTGATGGGAGAGAGGCACGGTGGTTGGTTGCCTCCCACACGCCCCCTCCTGGGCATCGAACCAGCATCACCATTGTGTCCTTTGGGCCTGGGGGCCTCCGCAGCTCTCTGCTCAGGAAAAAGCAGCCCTTGCTGGGCTGGGCCGAGGTCAAGGGCCCGGGAAAGCCTTCGAACAATGGCCTTTGTCTCGAAAGGGCTTTGTCGCTTTCCCGTGGGGGCAGCGGCCGCTTCCTGTGGCTCCTTGCCTCGTGGAACCGCGGCGGTGACATGGTTGGAGAGATGAGATGGGGGGGAGGGGGTTCGAACCATCCTGCCGCTGCGGGGGAGGGGGCCGCCCGTGAAAGCAGGCCTTTGTGTGCGCCGGGCCGGGCCCACAATCCGGCTGTTGTTTGTTTGGGAAAAGCGACAGCATCCTATCGCAATTATTTATGGAGGAGCGTTCGTAATGTTTTTGGAAGAGGTTGGGTGAAGGAGCGAGGGAGGAGGGTGGGAGGGGAGGGGGGATGTGGGAGGGAAGGAAAGAAGGAAGGAGAGAAGCTCACCTTTTTGCCCCGTCCATACTAGATCTCTCCCTGGGGCGTGTGGGGGTGCCAGGGGGCAGAGAAATGAATGCATCCCCGGCTTCCGGCCCAGGAACAAAAGGAAGGATGGGTGACTCCTCAGGAGGTTGAGGGGGGCTGCCTTCCAGCCCCTCTCTCGTTCCGTGGCCCACACTCCCACCCATGCCCCCCGCAGTGTTCATGGCGGCTGGGCCGACCAGTGGCCTGGCCATCTTCCCGGCAACCGAAAGGGTGCTGGTTTGATTCCCAGTCAGGGCTTGATCCCCAGTAGGGGGCCTGCAGGAGGCAGCTAATGGGTGGTCCATTCTCACATCAGTGTTCTCTCTCTCTCTCTTTTCCCATTTCCTTTCCTCCTTTTCTAAAAATCAATTCTAAAATTTTTATTTAAAAAAAAACACAGAATATGACATAGGCATAGGCATGTCCATGTCACAGAAATACTCCATAGCCAACAAGACATCCCAAGAACAGAAGACAAGACTAGCTTATGGCCCTGACGGTTTGGCTCAGTGGGTTGAGCACTGGCCTGCGGACTCAAGGGTCCCAGGTTCGATTCCAGTCAAGGGCATGGACCTTGGTTGTAGGCACATCCCCAGTGGCGGGTATGCAGGAGGCAGCCGATCCATGATCCTCTCTCATCATTGATGTTTCTCTCTCTTCTCTCCCTCTTCCTTTCTGAAATCAGTATAAAAAATTTTTTTTTAAATAATATATATATATATATTTTTTTTTTTAAGGGTGGGAGGGAATTTAGTTCACCCCATGGAAAAACATACATGTTGCATACATGCATGTATACATACAGTGAATGGCCAGATTATTATGATCTCTGAACATGTAATAATTTGGCCACTCAGTGTCTATGTGTGTATATATACATATATATATATATATACATATATATATATGTATATATATATATATACACATATATATATATGTATATATATATATATATATATATATATATATTAGAGGCCAAATGCATGAATTCATGCATGGGTGGGGTCTAGCCAGCCTGGCCAGGGGGAGGGGACATGGGCAGTTGGCCGGCCTGCCTGCTGGTCGAACTCCTGGTCGAGGGGACAATTTGCATATTAGCCTTTTATTCTATAGGATAGACACGGAGTGGCCAGATTAGTATGTGTCCAGAGATCATCATAACCTGGCCTGTCCATGTATATTCCTGGCGGCCTCATAATTCCAACACCGAGTCGGCACGGGTCCCTTTCCCACCACACGTAGGTGCTGATGGGGTTGCCAAGGGTTTTCAAAATACAGGAGTCTCTGCAGAGTCTGTTGCACACGCGGATCCTCTATAAACGATAAATAACAATTAGCAGGCAAGTCTGGGCAGGGCAACCCCGAGAGACGGTCGGCAGCAAGATGCCAGGCGTTCAGGAAGCTGGAAAGGTCCCTTCCTGCCAGCCAGGCCTGTGCCCCAGCCCCCCAGCCCCCTCAGGCAGTGGGCCCCGAGTGTCCCACGAGGCAGGCAGCCCCGAAGCAGAGTCCCTTTGTGGGTGCGGGGCCACGGGCAGGCCTCCGTGTGGTGCCCGGTCCTGCCCCCGGCCTGCAGGCCGAGACAGAGCGCTCCTCGGCTCGCTGCTCTCCTGGTGACGCAGGGAGCAAGTGAGGACAGGACCGGGAGCTCCGCGCAGGCCTAGCTGAGGTCACTGCACTCCTCACGGGACAGTCAGGTGCGGGGTGGGAGCTCCTGACTGCGAGACCAGGATGGTGGGCCATGCTGAAGAGCCGCCATTGGCGTTTGGGCCCGGCCCAGGAACCGATTGGCCGCCGGTTCGATTCCCGGTCAGGGTACATGCCTCATGCAGGAGGCAGCCCATGGATGTGCATCCCAACTCCTTTGCAGAGTCATCTGGGATCTTTCTTAAACTCAGGAAATGCTACTATGTATTACATCTTGGCCTCCCAGCGCAATGACAAAGTAACCAATTCTGTTCAATGCCTCATAGACTCCTTTCTCGCATAGGAACCTGATATTCTAACTCCTTGAGAACAATGACGCTGAGCCCTCAGAAACACTTAGTTACAACCGCTGGCCTAATGGAACATTATTCTTACTCAGGAAAGCAGGTCGCCAAGGTTTCTTAGGATAGCGCTTCTTGTCCTAACTCTCCATACGCTTAGAAATAATCTCCGATTCAGACTTGTATTCAAACATATCATTTTGCCACACGTCCAGCTCCATTGTACCACTTTTGATGCCTACAGGGAGATAATATTTTTACGTGATTACTGCCCTCCGTCCCCACACTCCTCTCTCTCCACGCCTTTTGCATCAGCCACGTCTGAGATGATCAGGATGCTAAGTAAGCGAAGGATTGAACTATCATTTTAAAAATATACTTTTTTAGACCTGACCGGGTTGGCTCAGTGGATAGGATCATTTGCCTGCGGACTCAAGGGTCCCAGGTTCAGTTCCGGTCAGGGGCATGTACCTTGGTTGCGGGCGCATCCCCAGTAGGGAGTGTGCAGGAGGCAGCCGATCGATGTTTCTAACTCTCTCTCCTCTCCCCTCCTCTCTGTAAAGAATCAATAAAAGTACATTATATATATATATGTGTGTATATATGTGTGTGTGTGTGTGTGTGTGTGTGTGTATGTATATGTATATGTATATATTTTTAATTGACCTCAGAGAGGAGGGGAGAGGGAGAGCTAGAGAGAGAGAGAAACATCAAGGATGAGCGAGTGTCATGGATCCGCTGCCTCCTACACGCCCCTACTGGCATGTGTCCTTACTGGGAATCGAACCGTGACCTCCTGATTCATAGGGCAACACTCAACCACTGCGCCAGGCATTATGGGGTAATTTTTAACATTTCTGTTTAGCATTTATGCTGCTGTGAGGAGCTGGAGGACACTGTAGCCTTTGGATCCGGGAGAGGCAGGCCACGAGGCTCCCACTGTTTGGGGACAGTCTGTGACTCGACATTTTTTTATAGGCAGAGTTACGACCTTGGAAAAAAAACGGGGTGGCTCTAATATTGACATTTATTGCCTCGCACTTTTTTTTTTTTTTTTTTTTTTTTTTTAATGCATCAGTGGCAGAGACTGGATCGCCCAGCCTCAACCGCTCTGCTGTGTTTTGGTGAAAATGAAGGCCCTCGTCCTTCTCCCTACACCTTGTTTTTGATAGGAAAGGCCTTTCTTTAAAAAAAAAAAATATTATTATTGACTTTTTACAGAGAGGAAGGGTGAGTGATAGAGAGCTAGAAACATCGATGAGAGAGAGACATCGATCAGCTGCCTCCTGCACACCTCCCACTGGGGATGTGCCCGCAACCCAGGTACATGCCCTTGACCGGGATCGGTGATTCTCTGTCGATGGCCATGCTTTTAGATTCTCATGCGAACACTAGCACCTTGACATCAGCTCCCATTGCTGAATGGCGCATTGATAGTCCTGGTCAGAAAATTTTCCAGAAATTGCACAAGGGCTGTTTTGTTTTGTTTTGTTTTGTTTTAAGGGAGAGAGGAGCAGGAAGGGGGCTCCTCTGTTCCAGAAGAATCTTTAGGGAAATTATAGGCTCTCAGGAAGTATCATGTGATAGTAACACGGATACGTAGGCTTCTATCACATAAGCCATTAATCAAACTCTTGACGGGAAGGTGAAGTTCCAGTTCTGTTGGCATGTTTGTTTTTAAAGCAAACCTTAAACACTTAAGCTTTTTTTCCCCCCTCTTATTTATTAAGCATTCATTTGGGGCCAGTCACTTAACCTGTTTTTCATAAACGTGCTAGCTAGAGGCAGCCAAAAAAGTACCCATGCCCCCAGAGCTGGGGTCCTCAAGTGAACTGTGTTGGATCAAGATGGCGCCAGTCATCGCTTGAATGACCCCTGTTGAGGAATCACTCGGACCCTGAAATCAGGACTTTGGTTGATTATGACCAGATGTCTACTCTGAGGACCCTCTGAATGCCATCTCCTATGTCAAACCCTCTTAGCCCCGCCACTGTGGTTCAGTGGTTGAGCTTCAACCCAGGAACTAGGAGGTCACGGTTCAATTCCCAGTCAGGGTACATGCCTGGGTTGTGGGTTCCATCCCCAGGAGGGGGTGTGCAGGAGGCAGCCAATGCATGATTCTCTCTCATCCTTGATGTTTCTCTTTCTCTCGCACTTCCATCCTCTCTCTGAAATCAATGAAAATATGTTTTATTGTTTGATTTTAACCCTCATCCAAGGATATTTTTCCATTGATTTTTTAGAGAGAGAGGGAAAGATAGAAATATCAATATCAGAAACACATCCATTGGTTGCCTCCTGCATGAGCCCTGAGCAGGGCCTGCGCCAGGGAGGGTGGGGGGGGGGGAGGGGAAGGAGCCTGCCACCGAGGCACATACCCTTGCCCAGAATCAAACCCGGGACCCTTTGGTCCACAGGCCGACGCTCTATCCACTGAGCCACACCAGCGAGGGCGAAAACATATTCTAAAATATCCTTTGACGCCTTCATTCTTTCAACACTCGCTTTCCCAAGGCGACGGGCTTCCTCTCAGTCCTCGTTGTTGACTTGGCCGCAGAGAGTAGCCCTCTAAGAAGGACCAAGCCACGTGCCACCTCCCGGGCTGTCACCGAGCGGGTCCGGAAGGAAGTCTAGATCCAGGCAGAGACAGACGTTGTCTCCTGGGCTTTCTTCGTGGTGGAATCATTGGCATTTCATTGTATTTTACCATGCCCGGTGGGCTCTACAGAACCAACCGAGGCTGGAGGGGAATCCCGTCCTCCACACAGAATTCTGTTCTTGTCGGCAGTGAAAATAACGGCACACGAGCGGTGCCACCTCGCCAGCCGCCGAAACGCACGAGGACTGGAGACATTCCCGCGGACCGCGCACGCCGCTAATTCCTTTTGTTTGTTTGTTTTCCGAGCAGATGGGCTTGTTTGCTTTTTGCTTAACCATTAATCAGAAATCAATCCATGGCTATGTAAGTGGCCCTGGATCGCGCTCGTTCTCACCACAGTAAACAACGCCTGTTTGTTCACGAGAGATAAGTCCGGGCGGCGGCGGCGGCGAGACACAGGCCCGGGAGGTGTGGTGGGCAGCTGCGTGTGTCATACGGGAATGCCATGGGGCGCGCTCAGCGAAGGAGGTGTGGGGCGGATTCCGGAGCAGGAACGGGCTGGCAGGTGGGGATGGCGTTGGGGGATGAAGAGACGGTGAGGTTAGAGGGATGCCTTTTTAACACGGCACCCCACGGGATAGGTTGGGATGTGAACCGTGGCACAAGGACCATTCTAAGCACTGAACGTTTTAGTGTAAGCCAGAGTTGCTCTTGTAACTTCTCTGCTGATGTATGTCTCTATCTCTACCTATACCTGTGTCTGTATTTATATACCTATACCTTGCCTATATCTGTATCTATATATCTATGTCTATGTCTATATGTCTATATCTATATATCTATATCTATCTATATCTATATATCTACCTATACCTGTGTGTGTGTGTGTGTGTGTGCCTACCTATATCTTACCTACATCTATATCTATATCTATGTATCTGGTCTATGCTATATCTTATCTATATACCTCCCTATACCTTATCTATGTCTATATCTATCTATACCTATATATCTATGTCTATATATCTATATAACTACATCTATATTATATATATACCTATACTTGTGTCTATATCTGTATACCTACCTATACCTTATTTGTGTCTATATATCTATGTCTATATATATATATACACATGTAACTACATATCTATATCTATATATCTATATCTAGTATACCTATGTCTATAGCTCTAGCTATATCTCTATATCTATCTATACTTAACTCTATCAATATAGATTTGGGGTTGGGGTGTGGGGGGCATGTGATGACATTCAGACTAGTATGTTTTCCCGTAAGCTGCTTGAGCTCGTCATGTTGGTGCAAACGCAACCGACATGTCCTTGACGTCCAGACACAGAAACGTGGGTTTGCGGAGCAGCTGTCTGTATTTTCTGTGGAGAGCGGCAAGTTCTCTTATTTGAAACGTCCAGAGAAAGGGGGCGGGTCCTGACATTAGGACCGAGGGTCCCCTTTGCATAGATCCGCTCTCGGCCGGACATCGGCTTCCCCGCGGGCCGATGGGAGCCTTTGCTTTCTCCCCTGAGATTCCGGTGGCCTTGAGTCTAATGAGGCTGCTGAATGCCTCTCCCTCCTCTCCTTCTGTGAGAAAAGGTACTCCATCTGTAATTACATTTGCATTGTTTATTTTTTTTTAATGTTTTTAAATATATTTTATTGCTTTTGTACAGAGAGGAAGGGAGATAGAGAGTCAGAAACATCGATGAGAGAGAGTCATCGATCAGCTGCCTCTTGCACACCCCCTACTGGGGATATGCCCGCAACCAAGGTACATGCCCTTGACCAGAATCGAACCCAGGACCCTTCAGTCCCCAAGCCGACGCTCTATCCATTGAGCCAAACCGGTCCCGGCTACATTTGCATTGTTTAAAATACAGTGATCGGGCCTGCCAGCAGCCTGGCCGCCGAGCAAGCCGAGGAGCTAAGAAGCAGAAGCTCGAAGGCACCGTCAGGCGTCCTGGCGACCCTCTCTGCACACCACGCCGACCCGCCAGAGCTTCCCACAAGTGACCAGGGGTGATGGGCTCTGTGTCCCGTGAGGGGATGGTCACTGCAGGCTCCGCTGGTGGTGGACAAGTCAAGAAAGAGGCTCCTCTCCCACAGCCATATGCCTTAAAGATACAGACCTTTAAGAGTAAACAGATGCACCCTGGCCGGTGTGCTGAGTGGTTAGAGCATGGGTCCACTCTCTGAATGGTCTTGGGTTTGATTCCTGGTCAAGGGCACTTGCCTCAGTTGCAGGTTTGATTCCCCCATCCCCATCAGGGTGCTTGTGAAAGGCAGCCATTCAATGTGTCTCTCTCACATCGATGTTTCTCTCTCTCCCCCTCTCCCCCCCTTCTGCTCTCTCTAAAAATCATATACTCAGGCCTGGCTGGCGTGGTTCAATGGTTGAGCATCGACCTACGAACCAGGTGGCCACAGTTTAATTCCTGGCCATTCCAGGCCATTCCATGTTTAGTGCAGGGGTTTAACACGACCCCTGCAAAGACGCCGCTGAAAATTAAAGGCGAGGGGAGCAGAAGGGAGGGCCCTGGCTCCCTTCTGATTATTTTGAACCCCTAAGAAGAGGAGTTTAAAAAAAATGCGCAGGGGAAAAATCACAAAAACACCTTTGTGGCTTTCCCCAGAACAAACATGATAGGAAGCCGCATGTCAGCAGTTCTCGCCCAGGGGGGGGGGGGGGGGGGCTCTAAGGGACGCCCACTTGTGTTTGCTTTTCGGGGAGACCCTTCGCGGTGTCCCCGCTGCGCCGCGGGCTCCCTTTGTCTGACGGGCGCCCAGCCACCTGCCTCCATCCCCGGCGGGGGGCGAGGATGGGCATCCCCGCGCCCTCCCTCCGAGCCCAGCCTCCCAGCTCAGCCGTGGACCAAGGTTGTTTACTACTTTCTACTCCGAGGAGCACGCCAATCACGAGGGCCCGCCTCCCCCGCCGTCCAATCAGCTCGTTGGGGAAAGTCTACCTTTCCCGGGGCCCGGTGGCGATTGGCTGCGGCGGCTGTCAGTCAAGCGGGCATCCCGCAAGGATGCAGCCGGGGAGTATTAGGGGACTCGAGTGGAGGAGGAGTAACCTTCCTTCTCATAAACAAGACGTGGGGCTCCCCAATAAAGCGGGGGGGGGGGGGGGGGGGGGGATGGGAAGGGAGGGTTCCTCTGCACATCCCAGCCCTGGGGGCCCCAGCAGAGCAGAGTGGGCTGAGTGCAAAGTCGGGGAATCCCTCCCTCCTGTTCTTCCTCCCCGCCTTCCCTCCCTCCCTCCCTCCCTCCCTCCCTCCCTCCGCCTCCCGCCCGCGGCTGCTGGTGCAGAGCTGGTGCTTCGGCTGGTGCGGCTGCCGCAGTTGTAAACACGGTTCCCTCCATGTCTGCTTCCCCTTCTTTCTCCTTACCAGTGGCCATTGCAGGTGGCTGTCACCAAATCCCACGGCGGGACCATGCTCCCGGCCCAGCCCTCCACGGCCCGCACCTCCACGCCCTCATTCTGCCTTTTTGCTGCGTTTCCTTCCCTCGGGTCTGCGGAGGAAAGGGGGCTGCCTTGGGATCAGCCTCGTTGTTTTTTTCCCTTCGTTCCTGCCCATGTGGGACGAGTTTGGGGGTGCCAACCTGCAAACCCCCCTATATCCCGTCCCCCCCCCCCCCCCGTCCCGTCCCGTCCCCTGGAGAGCGGGCTTCCTTTTAGAATCTAAGTGCGTGCACCCGCCGCTGCATGGATCTGGGCTAGGGATGCTGCAGCGGAGACAGACACGACATGGCTTGGGCAGGACTGGGTGGGTTGGGGCACCAGGGAGGCTATTTATATTCTGCGTGTTCTCCCCAGAGGGGTCTTGCTGGAATCCTCCTCCCCACTCTTGCTCGGCTTGAAAGATGCACCCCCTTAAAAAAAGAGAAGAAAAAAAAAAGACAGCATTGTGTCGCACTCGGTGGGTACCTTCTCCCCGTGATCTGAATCAGGTTCCCCATTTCCAGCTGCACAATGTGCTTGTATGCAGTGCGATAGGGGCGTAGTGGGCATGAATTATTCCGGGCAGGGCTGCCCGGAAGATGTGGAGCGGAGTGTGCGTGGCCCGGAGCAGCGCCAGTGTCTGTGGCTTCTCTCTCTCTCTCTCTCTCTCTCTCTCTCTCCCTGACGCTCCCCAGGCTCCTAGCAGGAAGCGCAGGCAAGATGGCAAAATGCAGCATGTGGCATTTGCTTCCAACGTGCCTGTTTTCGGGAGATGCGACTCCAGACGCCGTCTAGTCCCAACTTAACCTTTTTATTTTATCATTTTTAATAGATGAGTGATTTGAAAAAAAATAATTGATTTGAGAGAGGAAGGGAGAGGGAAGGAGAGAGAGAAACATCCATGATGAGAGAGAATCGTGGATGGGCTGCCTCCCGCATGCCCCCTACTGGGGGATGAGCCAGAAACCCAGGCATGTGCCCTGACTGGGGATCGAATCTTGACCTCTTGGGTCCTAGGTCCACCCTCAACCACGGAGCCACGCTGGTCCGGCATCTTCCAGTCCATTTGTACTCTCTCCCCTGCTCCCAGGAATACTTGCCCCAAGCTGACCAGTTTCATGAATTAGTTACTCTGTTCCTGTTAGCACAGGTTCAGCTATGTTACTATGTTACTGTTACATGGATGTTACTATGTAACTGTCAGCACAGGGTTTGAGAGAAGTGGTTCTTGCCCCCAGGGGGTGAGGGCAGGTGAAGGAGAGGCTGAGGCTGGGACAGAGTTTGCCTCAGGGCCCTGGCGTTCCTCCTGAATCATCAGTCTTTGAATCCCCGCAGCACCTCGTGAAATAACAAACTAGGCCACTAAGAGAGGTACCAGGGAAGTGTGCTAGGGGCCGTGTACCCAGCTGCCAGCCCGGCCATAGGAAAAGGTTGATACGGGGCAGTGCATTGCACCTCCCAGCCTCAGAGTCCCCGGCCTGGGATGGGAATCGACCGTGTGTGTGTGCGCGCGCAGTATTGTGAGGACGGAAGGAAATACGTTACTTACAGAGTGTGCCCGGGCACATGCCCTGACCGGGAATCGAACCGTGACCCCCCTGGTTCCTAGGTCAGTGTTCAACCACTGAGCCACACTGGCCGGCCTCGTGTGAGTCTCATCCTCACCACGCATGCGACATGTGTTGTGTCCTCATGGCCTTGAGTTCAGTGTTTATTTCCTGTGTGTGTCTGGCCGGGGTGAAGGCAGGCTCACAGAGCCAGACACACCAGCACCTCCGACACATGACGGTCCCCCCCCTGAGCCCGCTCCCAGCCGGTAGAAAGGGGAGATAATATCTCTCCCCGGGGAGCCCTGGGGATTAACTGTGCTTGGCGCTGGCTTGTGTGTGTTGAGTGTGCGCTGTTGCGAGCACCCTGTCAATCAGCCGTGGGCGGGGATGCGGCCTGCCGTAGGGGACCCCCGAATGCATGAGCGGAGGATGCCGCCTCATCCCTGGGGTACCCGATTACCGCTCGTGTCTCTCTCTCCTCCCTGAGAGGGGCCCTGGATGATGCTCACTGCCTTTTTGTGTTCCACTCGGCAAGCCCTTGATCAGTGACGAAGCCAGACGTTAGCTCTTCATATGGATTTTTTTTTTTTTTTAATGAAAATGAGTGCTTAAATGAGGGCAGACTTCTAAACGCCCTCATCTGAATTGGGCCAAACAGGAAATGCAAATATTTGTAGGGCTCAACAGGCCCTTATCACGTCACGCACCGGCAAGGGTGTTTTTAAGACGGTGTGGGCCCAGCAGGCGGGTTCAGTGGGTGAGCGTCGACCTAGGAACCAGGAGGTCAGGGTTCGATTCCCAGTCAGGGCACATGCCCCGGTTGCGGGCTCCATCCCCAGTGCGGGGGCGTGCAGGAGGCAGCCGATCCGTGATTCTCTCTCATCATGGATGTCTCTTTCTCTCTCTCTCTGCCTCTCCCTCTCTGCAATCAATACAAATATATTTTTTAAATAATAAAATGGCGGGGTTGTTGGGGAGAAGTTCGGCGTCAGGAGGAAAATGTCCCAGCCAGCTCTTCCCAGCGCCAGGCAGTGGTCAGCATCCAGAAGCCGATGGCCCCTGGCACCGATGGCCACGGCGGCCACGGCATGAGGCTGCCGCCCAGGGGCCAGGTGGCAAGGTCACCACGTGTCCCCAAGTCACCGTGGGAGAGAGGCGGGGTGTGCCAAGCCCTGCCCGCATCTATCTATGACCCTAGTAGGCCCGAGGCCATTAGGATAGTGGAATAGATATGCTACTGGGGCAGTGATTCTCCACCTTCCTAATGCCACGACCCTTTAATACAGTCCCCTCACGTTGTGGTGACCCCCAACCCATAAAATTATTTCCCTTGCTACTTTTTTAAAAATATATTTTATTGTGTTTTTACAGAGAGGAAGAGAGAGGGATAGAGAGTTAGAAACATCCATGAGAGAGAGACATCGACCAGCTGCCTCTTGCACACCCCCTACTGGGGAGGTGCCCACAACCAAGGCACATGCCCTTGACCGGAATCGAACCTGGGGCCTTGCAGTCGGCAGGCCGACACTCTATCCACTGAGCCAAACCGGTTTCGGCCCCTTGCTACTTCTTAACTATAATTTTGCTACTGTTAATGAATCGTCATGTAAATATCTGTGTTTTCCTGATATCAGGCCACCCTGATAGCGGTTCTCAACCTGCTGTAGAGCCTAAGACCATCCGATAACACGGATATTTACATGACGACTCATTTAACAGCGCAACAGTACAGTTACAAAGTAGCAACGGAAATAACGTTATGGTTGGGGGTCACCATAACACGAGGAGCTGTATTCAAGGGTCACTCTTGAATTAGGAAGGCTGAGATCTAGGGCATTTGTGGGGTGCCTGCTAAACTCGGGGGGCGGGGGGGGGTGCTAAGATGCCGAGCCGCGCCGTTTCTGGAAGGGTGGTTGGCATCGTACAGACAGGAAGGGTCCACGTTCCTCTGAGGGGCAGGTCTCCCGCGCTCTGTCCGTGGCTTTGTGACCTTGGGCAGATGAGGTGACAAATGCAATTCCTTTAGGCCTTGCTTTCTTCCTGGGTGGAGCAGAGGCAGTAACCAGCGTGAGGGGCAGGCGAGACAGCCCGGGGCCTGAAGGAAGGCGTAAGGGCTATGCCCCTGCTGGGTATGGGAGACCATGAACTTGAGGGAGCCGTCCGCCAGTCTGCACCCGGCCTGAAAGGGTGCCTGGCTGTCCGCGTCGAGAAGGATTGGATCCGGGCCCCCGGAGGATGCTTGCTGTTCTTCACACAGCATAGCACTCCTCTTACGTGGCATTCGATCACGCCACAAGCATCCGAGCATCTGTCGGGTCCACGGGGCCCGGCCGGCCATGGGTGATGGGCAGCCAGCGGAACACTTGCGCGCCGCCCTCGCCGCCCGCTGACAGTTGGGCAGGGAACAAATAGATGTGTGATGGTGGCCTGTGTGCCGGTGGTCCGCACCTGCTGTGTGTGCTGGTGTTTGCATGCTGCTGGGGAAGGTCTTTCTCTCTCACAGTCATGACTTGCCTTTGGGCCCTCTACCAGGACGCCATCCTCTGTAGGCAGGCGGGAGGCATCCGAGTTTACGTGTTGGGTGAGAGGTTCTGTTGACGGGAATGAGTTGAAAGTAAACTAGAGATGGGGAGAGAGTATATACTGTATTTTATTTAATTAATTAATTTTTTTTTTTTTTTTGGCTTGTGCATTAGGGAAAACAGTGGTATGCAAGTGGAAAGCTATCGCAATGTAACCGCAAAATTCAGGTAGACTATTTTGTGTATATCTTTTTGTTTGTTTTTTGAAGAGCTAGTCAGGAACTCTCTATTTGCCCAATATATATATATATATATTTTTTTTTTTTTTAAAGTATAATTGTATTGACTTCAGAGAGGAAGAGAGAGGGAGAGAGAAGATGGAACATCCATGATGAGAGAGAATGATCCACCGGCTGCCTCCTGCACACCCCCTACTGGAAATGGAGCCCGTAACCCAGGCCTGTGCCCTGACTGGGAATTGAACCGTGACCTCCTGGTTCACAGGTTGATGCTCGACCACTGAGCCACCCCGGCCGGGCCATTTTGTGTTGCATCTTTTAAAATAAATGTGCCAACACCCAAAGCGCACAGAGCCAAATATCAATTGTACAATGATTGAAATTTCTCTGGAGAGCCACAACTTTTTAAACTTTAAACTTCTCCTAACGCCACTTCTTCAAAATAGACTCACCCAGGCCGTGTGATGGCACCCATTTTTCTGGAGGACTTCGTTCTGATGATTAGCAAGTACTAACCAAATGCTCCTAAGGTCCTAAGCATTGTGGGGGAAGCAAGCCATCTTCTGTCACGATAACAAAACAACCAAGAAAGCCCTAACTGGTGTTGCTCAGTGGATAGAGCCTGCGGACTCAAGAGTCCCAGGTTCAATTTCGGTCAAGGGCATGTACCTTGTTTGCGGGCACATCCCAGTGGGCGATGTGCAGGAGGCAGCTGATCAATGTTTCTCTCTCATCGATGTTTCTAATTCTCTATCCCTCTCCCTTCCTCTCTGTAAAAAATCAATACAATATGTTGGCGGGGGGGGGGGGGGGACCGAGACAGGTCATTGTGTCCATCCATGACTCGTGGACACTCAAAAGCTTTTTGGATTTTAGACAATTTGAAACCAGATGGAAACTCTCGTTTGCGTTTAAAATTTTCCTGGAGTTCATTTGTATTTCTCCTTTTTAGTGCATCTGTATTTTTCTGTTTTTTTCTCCCCTCTCTGCTTTGCTGTTTTATCAGGCCGGCTGCATAAAAGCCCGCCTGGTCAGTTTCAATTTTATTTAAATTCATTTTGTCTTCATTCTCTCTCATCTAGCACAGCCCCGTGATGCAACGAGATCAGAGTGCTCCGGGGAAGCGCTGAAACGGGGAAACATTTTCAGGAAAACATTATTTCCACTTAGATTTAATTTCCCTTTCTCAATAGGATAGAAAAGAAAAAAGACTTCCAACCTCATGCCCCCATCACCCCCTCCCTCCCTCTCTGCCGCCTTGAAATGAACTGCAGGCTGGGCTCTCTAAATAACACCAGTCCGTCAGGGCATATATATATATATATATATATATATATATATATATATCCTAATTGGTGTGGCTCAGTGGATAGAGCATCGGCCTGTGGACTCAAGGGTCCCAGGTTCGATTACCGTCGAGGGCATGTACCTTGGTTGGGGGCTCCATGCCCAGTGGGGGTCATGCAGGAGGCAGTCAATTGATGATTCTCTGTCATCATGGGTGTTTCTCTTCCCCTTTCCCTGAAATCAATATATGTATATTTATATTTATACATATTTTTATATAAATGTTAAATCAATATATATATTTATATATATTTTTGTATAAATATTAAATATATATTTATATTTTTTATATCTATATATTTTGATTTTTTTACAGAGAGGAAGGGAGATAGGGATAGAGAGCTAGAAACATCAATGAGAGAGAAACATCGACCAGCTGCCTCTTGCGCACCCCCTACTGGGGATGTGCCCTCAACCAACGTATATGCTCTTGACCAGAATCGAACCTGGGACCTTTCAGTCCACAGACAGACGCACTATCCACTGAGCCAAACCGGTTTTGGGATGTGTGTGTGTGTGTGTGTGTGTGTGTGTGTGTGTATGTATGTATATGTATATATGTATGTGTATATATATATATGTATGTATGTATATATATAAATTCTTTTAATATTCAGGCACATTTGCAATCCTGGTGGAAATTGGGGCCCTGCACATCCCATTTACTCACTAGATTGTAAACTGCGTGAGGACAGAGCCTCGCCTGTCTCAGCGCCTCTCCAAGATGCTCAGAACAAATTCGTCCGATGAATGCAAATATGTCAAATGAAAAGAATGAACCGGAGAAGTACAGGGGCGCCCTCGGGCTGGCGGAGGCCCGAGCACCTGTTTCCGTACATTATGGAGCCGCAAATCGCCGCCGCCGCTCGGATTATGTACTCCCCTGCTTCTTCCTCTAGCGAGTCTAATTCAATCACTGCCGGCCGGCGGGACGTCAGTGAGCATAAATCGCTGTATTACGCATTCTGCGGCGCTAGCCCGGGGGCCTGGCGGGAAGTTGTGCACCGGGGACGGGAACTCTCCGACGCACACCGTGCTCTCGGGGGCTGGCTTTATCATCTTTATGCCTCCGTTTCTGTTTAATAGACTGAACCGGCAGGGAGCCGGGGAGGCTGTGTCTCTCTCTCAGAGCCTCTGTAGGTGGTGAGTCCCGGCTTCCTCTTTGCTGAGAGTATGTTGAAGAGAGATTTTTTTTTTTTTTGCAAGTTTGTTCAAATTGGGTGTGAGCGAGCCCTGGCCGGTGTGGCTCAGTGGATACAGCGACGGCCTGTGGACCGAAGTGTCCCATGTTCTATTCCGGTCAAGGTTTGGGAGCATGCGGGAGGCAACCAAAGGATTTGTCTCTTGTCATATTGATGTTTTTCTCAATCTCTGCCCCTCCCTTCCCACTCTCTTTGGAAATCAATGGGGAAATATCCTGGGGTGAGGATTTTTTTTTTTTTTTTTAAAGGAAAGAATTGTGTGTGAATGAGATCTGACTTCTCTCTGGTTTTTGGCTACCTACCCCAGAAACGTCTATGGCTGGGTGGTTGAATTCTGGTACCAGTCTGTTTTTCTATCACATAATGTTTTACTTCTCTCTGTCCCTCCATCCATCTCTCTCCCCCGCTCCCTCCCTCCCTTCCTCTCTCTCCTCTTCTCTCTCTCTCTCTCTCTCTCATAATAAGATGGTTGCTGGAACCATTACACTGAATGGAACACATTTATCCACAGTGAAACCAAAAAGAGGGTCAGAATCATTTTTCAAAATGGATGCAGCGATCCCTTCCGCTATATCCCAGCCCAGTCATGACACAGTGTTCTAGAAAGGTCCCCTCATGCCTCAGATCATGTTCAGATCAGCACGGCTGAGGGCACTTTGTCTCATCCGCTTGCTAAGGGCCCATTACGTGCAGGCAACGCGTGCCTTGGACGTGGCAACTGGTTCTTGACAAACCTCTCAGCTCATGCAGCCTTTGCAAGGGAGCTTTAACTGGGGGAGCAATACAGTAACATGGAGTCTTAGAAATCAGAGGGAAAAAGAGAGGGAGTGAGTGAGAGAAACATCAATGATGAGAATCATCCATCCGCTGCCTCCTACTGGGGATTGAGCCCGCAACCAGGGCATGTGCCCTTGACCAGAACCGAACCCAGGACCCTTCTGTTTACAGGCTGACACCTTTATCTACTGAGCCAAACCGGCTAGGTCAGTTTATTGATTTTTAGAGAGAGAAGAGGGAGAGAGACAGAGAGACAGAGAAAGAGAGAAAAACATCCATCGGTTGGTTGCCTCATGTGTCTGCCCCAACTGGGGATCGAACCCGAAACCTAGGCATATGCCCTCCTGGGGAATGGAACCTGCACCCTTTGGGCAGAGGGGGGCGAGGCTCCAGCCAGCGTAGCCACTGGAGAGCTTCAGGTTGCGTTTGGGCTTTTTTTTCTCCCGACGAAATGGAGGTTCTGCCGTTTTTATGACTCACAGAAGGGCCACTGTTGCTTCTCCAGCGGGTCCCAGCCGGAGGCGCGTGACAGGCTTAGCAATTGCGTTGCTTTTGAGCGCAACTTGGACCGCTGGTTGAAGGTGGCCCCCTTTTGTGGTCTGCACCCACTTTGCTCTTCTCCCCTTTGTCACAAGGAAGCATCTTTTTTTTTTTTTTGAGGGGGGGGGTAGATGCTTGAGACCATCCCGTTCCCCCAGTCCCTCTTCCCTATTCATTTTCACGCCCTTTTGACCGCGTGTTTGCAAAAAAGGTGACTTTTCTACTTCTTCTTCTATGTCTGTGTCTCCTGCCCTTCGTCCTTCGAATTCTATTCAGGACTTTCTGTATTCTTAAAAGGAGGGACGTAAAACTTTTTTAAAAAAATAGCCGTGGGGCAGCTCTGCTTATTTTTTTTTTATTATTATTATTTTTTTTCCTTTTCGGGGAGGACAATTATGAGTGACACGCCGCCAGAAAAATCTGCAGAATCGCCATGTTTCCCTGGCAAGGAGGTCGGGGAGGAGGGAGGGAGGAGAGATCGGTTGCTAAAAAACAACCCCATTAGTTTTGGTCCCGGCTGCCCGCATAGCTGGCCTATGAGGACACCACGAGGGGACCGGATTGGGGGCCGCCAGCTGAAGCCCAGCCCTAATCCGTTCCATCGCGGCCGCCAGGGGGGAAAGAAAGAAATCGAGATTCGCGTTGGGGGCGGGGGGGGGGAGAAAAACCGTTCGTTTGAATTTTCCGTCACTTTTTTTTTTTTAAAAAAAAGTTTAAAAAAAAATAAGATAAAATTATTGTGGACTTAGTTCTTTAAAAGTAGGCGATTTCTTTGCTTCTGTCGGAACCCTACCAATGGGATCTTTTGTCTCCCTTTGGACTTTTCCTTCTCCCTTCCAAGAACACACAAAAGTATCGCTATTCCTCCACCGTAATGTGTTTTGTTTTGTGTGTGTGTGTTTCCAAAGTCCGCGATAGCCCCGTGGATGGCCATCTTTTTTCTTTTTTCTTTTTTAATATCTTGCGATTTCTTAAAAAAAAAAAAAAAATCACATTCGGACAAGATCCACTTTCCGTGGCTCTTCTTGTTGTTCCCTCCCTGTCCTTTTGAAAAACTCGACAAATTAAGTTTTCGGGAGTTTTGAGACGTTCCCCGTTACCTAAGGACTAACTAAGGAAAGAAAGAAAAAGAAACGTGGCGGGGATGGGAGTGGGGGATGGAAACCCTTGGGCTCGCTGGCCCGGCGCCGGGGTCCTGACGGGCTGGATGGATGGTTTTCGAATTAAATCGTGGCGGCTACGTGCCGGGGGCGCTGCCCTGTGTGGCTGGCCTCCGACTTCGCGGGATACGTGTCCCGAAAGTTCTCTCCGTGTTTTCCATCTCTCGGTGAAGATCTCATTTTTGTGTTTGTGTGTGTTTTTTTTTTTTTTTTTTTTTTTTGGAAAAGTTTGGCCGCAAAGCACCGCGAGCCACGTAACATGTACTTATTCGAGTGCTCGGTCCAGACCCCAAGCCCCAGCTTGGAAGCGGTCCGGATGCATGCGTATGCTGTTCTGCTCGCCGCTCCCCTCCCGGGACTGCCACGCGGCCGCCGCTCCCAGCCAGCGCCGCCAGCACCAGCGCCGGCCAGGCGGGCGGGGCGGGGCCAGGCTGGTGGGCGGGGCGTGGCCACGCCGGGAGGGGGTCAGGGGGCGTGGCCAGGCGTGCGCGTGCCCGCGCTGGGCTCGGTGGGGAGGGCTGGCCACGTGACCAGCCTGCGTGGCGGCCCCCCCACCTCCCCGCCCCCGCCGCCGCCGCCGCCACGTCACGTGGTCTCTGGACGCCACGTGCTTGGAGTGGACGGAAAAGGGAGCGGCCCGGGCCCCAGCGTGGCGGTCTGGGTTGGTTTTTTTTTTTGTTTTTTTGTTTTTTTTTTTGGAAACACAGGAGCCCTTGTTTTTTTGTCTGCTTCTCCCTTTCGAATGCCTCCATCCCGATCGCCGCTGTCCCCCAAGAAAGAAAGAAAAAAAAAAAAAAAACACAACGCATCCGTGGTCTCCCCCCCCGATCGTGTCGCCCGAACATGGCGATCGTGGCATGGAAACCACTCGCGGGTGCAAGTTTCGCGGCGGAAACATGGTTTCAGCCGCTCTGGCGGGGCCCTGGCGGGGGCGGGAGGCGGGAGGCGGGAGGCGGAGGCGGGGGGAAGGGATATAGGGGCGGGGGGAGGGGACGATCCCACGGCGCCAGCCGCCACGCGGCCTCCCTGGGGACGGGACGTGGCGGGCTTGGGTTTCCGGAATGTCGGTAATCCGTTTCACGGTGGAAAAGTTCTGCATTCTCAACTGTCGCAGAGACTCTCGTCTGTGTTTGACGGGTCCTGGGAGCCCTGCGCAAACAAAGTTAGGGGAAGGGGAGGGAAGGGGGGGGAAAAAAAAAAAAAAGCACACACAACCCAACAGTTGTCCTAAAGTTTCCAGGGGGAGGAATGCGCCCCAGCCTCCGAGCCCAGTGGCGCCGCGGTGGCGGCCCACGCGATCAATAAATAACTCGCTGAGGTCGCCCGCGTCTGCCGCGAAAAGTACTTGCGGGCAGGGCGGCTCGCGATGTAAAAAAAATTAAAGTAACAAGACGGGAATGTGTGTGGTTTTATATATATATATTTTTTTTTATTTTTTTAAAATTTATTTTTTGCAAAAGGCACCCTGTAACATGGAAGCAGGGCGGCGGTGCGTTCCCCCATCGGACTGAGCCTATTGTTCCGAGCTGAGCTCACCCCCATGACTCATTCCCCAACTGTTCCACCCGCGCTGCTCCGTGGCGCGACCGCCATCCACAGGCAGCCACGCGTGTCACGGCCGCCACCCGCCACGCAGGCACCGCCACCCTGCTCATCCCCACGCACCCCGTAAACGCAAACCCGAATTTCGAGCGTCTTTCTTATTTATTTATTTTTTTAAATTTATTTCTTTAGCGCACTCATTTCTTTCCCGTTGCGCGTAGGAAGTCAATCGCAGACTCATTAAAATGCAATCCAGCCGATGAGTTTATGGAAGAGGGCGGATGGTTCCCGCGTGCGGAGGCATTTGTTGGGGAAAGAAAGATTCCGATCTTCAGAATCGGGGACGCGCGCGCTTGGCGTGATTGAGTAACTTTGAAAAGGCATCGCCACACTTTTGGATACTTTTTGTTTCCCGGGACCCGCCGTTACGGGGCCCCGGGCGGGTGATCGGGAATGTGTGTCTGGTCCCTAATGATAGTGATTTCTTAGCCTCGCGTCCCCCCCCCCCCCAAAAAAAAAATGAATAAAAAATAAGAATATTCATGAGCTTTCTGGTCCGACTCAGACCTTCGGGAGCCATGACTTCTTCTCGCCGCGGCGAGAGAAAGTGCTGTCGGCGATTTTGGCACCTGAGCGCAAACCAGAATGGAGATCCACACGAGAAAGGGGGTGACGTCCATTTGTTCGGTTTCCCATCGTCCTGCTTTTAATTTGTGGAAATGTGTTTTTCGTGTTGTTGAATTTTTTTTTTTTTTTTAAATCCCATTAAAACGTGCGACGCGTTTTTGAATTCCCGGGGTCTGGGGAGGAAATGGCTTTGTGTTAGTGAAGTTTGTTTAAACAAATGGTTTTTGTGTTTTTGTTTTTTTCTCGGTCTGGCCAAAAAGAATGGCTACGCTTTTTTTTTTTTTTTTAAGAGTATGAAAATACCAGCGAGCGTTCTTTGCCACCCTTTCTCCTTTTGTGACGCAAGGTAAGGAGGCGCGCTCCAATGGCGCCTCGCACAATGGAGGTTTGTTTTGTTTATTTTTTTTTAATTGAATGGAGGGACTGGAGATTGTTTAAAAATTCCCCTGTGCCCGGACAGAAAGCGGAGAAGAAAGAAAGAAAGAAAGAAGAAAAAAAAAAAAAAGAGGAATAATTAGCGCTTTTAAACTACTTTCGCCACGGACCCATTCGCACTCAGAAGCCCCGGGTTATTTTCAACACTTTCTCCTTGTTTGATACCAATCTTATTAAAGTTAAAAAAAATAAATAAATAAAAACGCGTAGGTTGTTTCGAAGCAGTTTTAAGTTGCCGGTAAATTAAAAGATGCAGTTTATAACTTTGTGGGGCAAGTGATGAAAAGTCCCACCGCGACCCCCCAGGCTCCCGAATGGGGGTGGGGGGTCCCTCTTTCTCCGGCGCTGAGCCCTGCAAATACCTCCCCATGCCGTGGTCCTCGCGGCCGGAAGTATCCTTGCCCCGATGGGTATCTTTTCGGTTCAGGGAAGCTTTACCTCCGGTCGTTATCTGTGTGTCCATCTCTCCCGCTAATAACCTGGCCGCAGCGGGCTGGTGTAGGGCATTTCTTTCTGCGCTTTTCTCAGTCTCCGCGTGTCTTTCGGGTTCAGTGAACACATACCGAATTTGCAAAAACTCACCCAAAGGAGAGATCTTTGTGGACTTTTTTTTTTTTGGGGGGGGGGGGGGGGCGTTGCTTTTTTTTTTTTTTTTAATTGTTAAACACCGTGCTTGGGGCGGCCCTAATGCTATGCTCTCTCACTCAGTGTGAACTCGGACATTTTCAGCAAAAACAGCTAAGAACTATTTGGAAGTGGGGTTAAGCTCTGCCTGAAGTCCCCAGTTTTTTTTTTTGTTTTGTTTTGTTTTTTATCACCCCCAACCCATGGGTCTCTGGTCCTATCGGCAGCTCCGAAAGGCCCTGGGAGAGACCCCTAAGACACGGAATTGAGTCTCCTGCCATCTTAGCTGCAGAATCTGTCTCCCACTTGTCAGATGGTGTCCCCAGCAATTTTCCAGGCCCCCCCATCAATGCAGTCATACCGACCCCTTCTGTGAGGTCTGAGGGGGGAATATGGTAATTGCTCTGGGAACATGTAGCCCAGGTAGAGGGGCCCTGGACCCTCCGGCTCTGAGCAGGGACCCGGGAGCAGATGGCTGGGGTGGCAGTGCCTGCCTGGTGGCTCGGGGCAGCCACACTCAGCGCCCCCACCACCCCCATGTGGGAAAAGGTCGGCTGGGCCACGCGTGTTTCCAAGTCGCAGTGATGAAATCAGGCCTTGCAGGCCGAGCTCGGAGCGCGGGGAACAGTCTCAATGCCCCCTAAATGGCAGGCGCCTTCCTGCTAATGATAGCAAACATCCATTTTGTGCTTTTCCAGCCGGCTCCTTCAGCTTTTATTTCCATCCAGCCCTCAGAAGAGAGCGAGGCATTTCCATTAGGAAGTTTTTGTCCCCTTCAAAGCAAAACACACACACACACACACACACACACACACACACAAAAACAAACAACAAATTGGTTTTTGTTTGGTTTTGTTCTGCCCGTGGGTTTTGGTCTTGGGTCAAATGATTATTTTATTTTTTGCCTCTTCTCCGGAAAAGCAGCCGAGGAGGGAAGCGGGCGGACCACGGTTTATTTTATCCTCATCCCGTCGCCGTGGCTCCTCTGCGTGCTGCGCTCTTGTCCATCCTCAGGAGGCGAGCGGAGAGAATCCCTTGCCACATTCCTCTTCTCCTCCTCCTCATTTATTTCCTAACACTTCACCCCCAACACCGAGAAAGGGGCTCCTGGGGGGGAGGGGGCTTATTTGCTTGGGGTGTTTACACAGTGTCTCATGCCAGAGAGAGGACGAGACACATTTTCATTTATTTAAAGGAAAAAAAAAAAGGCAGGAGACTGCGGACACAGGGCCCCAGTGGTGGAGTTGGAGAGATAAGCACCCGGGGGACCAGCAGGCCGGTTCCTGGAATGCGGTCGCCCTGGGTTCCTGGCAGCCCGGGCGAAAACGGCAAGGCAGCCCATCTGCTTACGCACACACACACACACCTTCCACTGCACGCAGCTCATCTGCATACGCACACACACCTTCCACTGCACGCAGCTCATCTGCATACACACGCATAGCTTCCCTTGCACGCAGCTCATCTGCGTACGCACGCACACCTTCCCTTACACGTACATTTGCTGCAGAGTGCAAAGGCGTGGCTGCCCCCAGAAAGGTTGCATCACAAGGGAGCCAGGCTCCCATCAGCCCTGATGGCGGCTCTCTCAGATCCTCCGGGAGCCACTGGGAGAGAAAGGAAAGGAAGAACCAAGTAAGACCCCGGTGTCCCTACCCCGGAGGAGCCAGCCGGGGAGCACGTGGCGTGAGTCACCGAATTAACATACCACGGCCACTGAAAAAAAGCATGCTTCCTGCCCCCGTGCAGAGAACACGCGTGAAAGGAGGAGAAACGTAACATAAAACATAAAATTGGTATCCCCCCCTCCCCCCGGCCGGTATGGCTCAGTGGTTGAGCGTCGACTTAGAAACCAAGAAGTCATCATTGGATTCCCAGTCAGGGCACACGCTAGGGGTTGCGGGCTCCATCCTCAGGGTGGGGCGTGCAGGAGGCAGCCGATCCACGACTCTCTCTCATCACGGGTGTCTCTCCATCAATCTCTCTCCCTCATCTCTGCTCTCTGAAATCAATCAAAATATGCCCAGAACGTGAATGCAAGCCATCTCAAAATGTTCAACACCGACACACCCTAAAACCTAATTTAAAAAAAAAAAAAAAAAGGCAGGCAAACAGATGTGACTGGGGCCCTTCAAAAGGTGTCCCAGCCGGCTCACCATGGTGCGTCGGCCGTTCCTAAACTGTCGCCTTATATTTCACCAGCGCAGCTCCTGGGCTGCTCTTTGCTTTCTCATACATTTTAGGGTAGATGAACGTTTGATTTTCTTTCTTTTTCTTTTTTTTTTTTTTTTTACGTGGATGATCTCATCAACGTGCATGGACCCGTGTTATTCTGTAAGCTGAGCCCTGGACAGTGTGCCTCAGTGGATAGAGCGTCAGCCAGTGGGACCGAAGGGTTTCGGGTTCAATTCCGGTCAAGGGCACTTACCTCGGATGCAGGCTCCTGCCTGGCCTGGGCCCTGGTCAGGGCGCATGCAGGAGGCAGCCAATCGATGTGTCTCTCTCACATCGATATTTCTCTGTCTCTCCCCTTTTCTCTAAACATCAATGAAAAAATATCCTCGGGTGAGGATTTAAGAAAAAAAATTAATCTGTACGCGGAGGCCCAGATGTTCCCCACGTTCCCCTCGTTCTTTGTATTTCATTTTTCGAGGATAGGTCTCTTATCACATCGTTAGGAACTTTAGGGCTGAGTTAACCGCTCTGTGGATACATAGATTTACATTGTTGCTCTCCGTCCGAGTCCAGTGTCAAGACAGGAAAGAAAAAAAAAAAAAAGCCCAGATCAAGGCAATAGGAATCCTGGCTGCCTTCTCCCGGCTGCGTGTTCCGATGTGGACTAATTTGCAGATTGTTTGTATTCATTAAAAAAAAAAAGAAGAAGAAAGAATAAAGCCAAGCCTGCCCCTTACAAAGAGGCAGAGGCACGTGGCCGCACCAGGAGGCTTGAAAGGCAGCCAGGATTTTTAAAATACTGGATCGGGATGTTGTTGTGCGTGTGAGAGTGTGTGTGTGTGTGTGTGTGTGTGTGTGTGTGTTAAACACCTGGTTAATTTAATAGAAAAGTGTTTACACTTCATCTTGCTGGCAAGGGGCTCTCCGTGTAGGTGGGGGAGGATTTCCTGTACGTTTTGCAAGCTCCAGGGCAGGCGCCCTTTGCAATAGGTACGTGCCCTTTGTGGTCAGAGGCACCGAGGCCCGTTTCTTCACCTCCTGTTGTTCCCACGTGTGGGAGGCCGCGGCTGGATGCTGCTTCTGGCGGCCTTGCAACTCCGGCCAGCAGGTCAGATGGTGGGATGCATGCAGGTGTGTTGGTGGACGCGATGAAGAAGAGGCTGGCCTTTTTAGGAATTCCGAATAACCCGTGTCTCGGAGCAAGATCCCCTTTTCCCTGTGAACGCACGCTCATGCTCCAGTCGGAATCGCTCTCTCCAAGGACCTCGTGGGGGTGAAACGGATATTTCTCTGAGCATGACCGAGCTGCTTAGGAGCCCCAGGCACTTCCTCTGCTAGGGTGCAGGCATTGCTAAGGATGAGGGTGAGGATGGGAGGGAGGAATGGTGGGCGTGCAATGCTGAGGAGGGGTGGGGAGATGGAAGCAACAGGTTCAACAAGCCTCATGCGGAGCCCCAGGAGGGCTGAGAAGGAGAATCCAGGGAAGAGAAGTGCTTCCCCATGCATGGGGCAGGAGCAAGAGGGCTTGGAGGGAAGCTGAGGCATGATTTTGTGGATGGGGGAGAGGGCGTGCATTTTGGGGTACAGATGCAATTAGTAGGCTTTACCTTCAATGGGGTGGTGTGGGGGACTCGTGTGGCTGGGAGACAGTTTCAGAATTGGAAAACGGAGGGAGGGGGCCATTTTTCAATTTGCAGCCCTATCCAGGGGGATTCGCGTGGGTGGGCCGTTTATTCACTGTTCTAGGGGGAACATCACATTGTGACAGGGCCCTGGGCTCCGAGTTCAGGTGGCCTGAGGGCTGGGCCCAACTCCACCCTTACCCCCACCACCGCCACCGCCACCACCGCCACCCGTGCTGTGCGTGGGGTGAATTTCACAGCCCGGGCTCCCCTAGCCCTTTCGTCTGCTACCAGACGAAGATAAGACAACCCTCGCCAGGATGCCCACTTCTTGGGGCTGCTTTCAGCTCCAGAGGAACGATGATGACACCTCGCTTTCGGAATCCGACTCCTTTGCAAAGATGCCTCTCGCAGCCCGAACTGGGGGCGGGGTGTGGGCCTGAGGTGAGAGGTGAAAAGAAACCGAGAAGCCCAGGTTCTCCCTCTCCTCCCTCCCCCCTCAACACACACACACACACACACACACACACACACGCACGCACGCACGCACGCACGCACACAGCCCTCCCTTCTGCGCGCCCCACTTAGCAAGCGTTTGCACAGAGTCTGGCCCGAGCTGCTGCGATGAACAAACGCTGACTTCAGCCTTTACCCGGGGTTTCAGGTCACTCTGATTGTTTGCAAAACATGTTCTTTTTCTTTTTCTTTCTTTCTTTTTTGTCACTTGCCAGTACTTGTTCTGAGTAAAACGCAAACGCTTCCAGAGAGATGATGTGCAAGCAGGGTCCCCGCCCCGGTCTCGTGCGCCCTCTGCTGGCAATGAAGATGCACTGCAACTCGGGACCGCAGGGGCTCTGCCATGCTGTTCAAGGAGGTTGTGCGAAGAGCTTACTCGTTTGGGGTCCTCGCAGGGTTGGCTCAGTGGTTAGAGGGTCCGCCGGTGGACTGAAGGGTCTACAGGTTTGAGTCAGGTCAAGAGCACGGACCTCGGTTTCCCCGGGCACGTGTGGGAGGCAGCCAATCGATGTGTCTCTTTCTCATTAATGTCTCTCTCTGTGTGTCTCACCCCCTCCCTTCCACTCTCTCTTAAAAAATAAAATGGGGGGAAAAAATATCCTCAGGAGGTCCTGGTTCGATTCCCGGTCAGGACACATGCCCGGGTTTCGGGCTCTATCCCCAGTAGGGGGCATGCAGGAGGCAGGTGATCAATGTTTCTCATCAATGTTTCTAACTCTTATCTCTCTCCCTTCCTCTCTATAAAAAATCAATAAAAAGAATATATATATATATATATATATATATATATATATATACACACGTGTGTGTGTGTGTGTGTGTGTGTATATATATATATATTTTTTAAAGGAGTGTTATTTGTGGCGGCTTACTGGATAGCCTGGATGTATACAGTAGGCACCTAGTAGTAGCATTGATATTAGGTCAATGCCCATAAGGCATGTCATTGTGCACAGATGGGCCCCGGCACCGGTGGGTGTTGGGGTGCAGCCGAAACCACGACGCCAGGGGCCTCGCTTCCCCTTGAAAGGGGGCCCCGGGCCAGCCTTGTTAGGACATGGGCCCCGCGTGGCTGTGTGTACAGTAATGGGGGTGCACGCAGGGCCGGAGCTGGGAGCCGCCGGCGGGCGATAAATATAGCCTCCCCTCCCCATTCCTCCGCCCTGAGTCACGGAGGGACAGTGCGCGCTTCATCAACTTATAAGGAATATACAAACAGTCCCCGATTTAAAATAACTTGGAGTAATTTTTGAGTGTGTGAGACGAGTATTTTTTTTTTTATCCCCTCGGCCTGGCCATGTAAGCCTCTGGGACAGGCGAGGGGGCATCTGTATGTGGCTGTGCCTGGCGGTCACAACAGCAGAATCTATGGGGATCTTTCTGCTCTCTCCCCCCCCCCCCTTCCTCCTCCTCCTCTTGAGAAATACTACAGAATAATAACAACGATAATGAAATGTTAAAGGCAGGATGAGGGGATGTGGGGTGTGTGAGAGACACCTGTGTGTCCCTGTCGAATGCCTGGACACAGGTCACGCTCATCACACTTCCCTAGAGCAGGCGGGTCTTACCCGGGTCGGGCAAGTGTCTCCCCTCCTTTTCCTTAATTTTTTTTCTCCCCTGAAATCTCGTCTAGCCCAGCCCAGGTGGCTCAGTGATTGAGCATCGATCTAGAAACCAGGAGGTCACGGGTTCCATTCCCCTTTGGGGCACATGCCTGGGTTGCAGGCTTGATCCCCAGTAGGGGGCGTGCAGGAGACAGCCGATCCATGATTCTCTCTCCTCATGGATGTTTCTCTCTGTATCTCCTTCTCCCTTCCTCTCTGATATCAATAAAAAATGTTTTTAATAATAAAACAAAAATCTTTTTAAAAAGTTATACGCCGAAACCAGTTTGGCTCAGTGGATAGAGCGTCGGTCTGCGGACTGAAAGGTCCCAGGTTCGATTCCGGTTAAGGGCATGTGCCTTGGTTGCGGGCACATCCCCAAGTGGGGGGTGTGCAGGAGGCAGCTGGTCGATGTTCCTCTCTCATTGATGTTTCTAGCTCTCTATCCCTCTCCCTTCTTCTCTGTAAAAAAATCAATAAAATATATATATATTTTAAAAAGTTATAACTGCCCTAACTGGTGTAGCTCAGTGGATAGAGCGTCAGCCTGCAGACTGAAGGGTCCCAGGTTCGATTCCCGTCAAGGGCATGGACCTTGGTTGCGGGCACATCCCCGGTGAGGGGTGTGCAGGAGGCAGCTGGTGGATGTTTCTCCCTCATCCCTCTCCCTTCTTCTCTGTAATAGAAATCAATAAAGTATATGTTTTTATATAAAAAAAAATCTATTTTAAAAATAGAAACGAAGCGTGCTCACCCCGCGCCCTCTGCCCCCACAGCCTGCCCGAGCGCGTGCGGGAAGCGGGCGTGCACGGACAACCACGAGTGCTGCCACGAGGAGTGCCTGGGCGGCTGCACGGCCCCGGACGACCAGGCGGCCTGCGTGGCCTGCAAGCACTACTACCACGAGGGCGTGTGCGTGGCCGAGTGCCCGCCGGACACCTACCGCTTCGAGGGCTGGCGCTGCGTGGATCGCGAGTTCTGCGCCAACATCCCCCTGGGCGATGAGGAGGATCTGGAGGAAGGCTTCGAGCTGGAGGGCTTCGTCCTGCACGACGGGGAGTGCATGCAGGAGTGCCCGTCCGGCTTCATCCGCAACGACAGCCTGAGGTCAGGCCCCCCCAGACCCTGTCCTGCGGGGAGGGGGTGCGGGGAGGGAGCGGACCTGCATTACATTGTTGCAGAGAGACTGAAACAGTAGCAGCAGCCACACGGCGGTGGTGAGAGTGTAGCCGCCGGAAGGGGGATGCGATGCGGGTCTTGGCGGGTTTTCTGAGGGGTGGGGACGCGCGGGGGCTGACATCCGCCTCGGGGCGGGGCTCCCCCTCTCTCTGCCCCCGCAGCATGTTCTGCGTCCCCTGCGAAGGGCCGTGCCCCAAGATCTGCGAGGAGTACAAGGGCACCAAGACCATCGACTCGGTGACCTCGGCTCAGATGCTCCAGGGCTGCACCATCTTCAAGGGCAACCTGCTCATCAACATCCGCAGGGGCAGTGAGTATCCCTCCGCCCTCCTCCCTCACTCCCTGCCCGCTCCGCCCTCCTTCTGCAGGGTCTCTGGGTTCTCTTGGGGTGGTGGGGCCTTGGCTACCCGTCCCTGGCTCACAACCGGCCTAGAAAAACAGCCCAGCGCCCAGCCCGCTGGCTCAGAGGTGCAGCATCCGATCCACGAGCCAGGAGGTCCCGGTTCCATTCACCATCAGGGCGCGGGTCCTGTTGTGCACTCGATTCCCCACTAGGGGGCGCGCAGGAGGCAGCCAGTCCACGATTCTCTCTCATCATGGATGTTTCTCTCTTTCTCCTTCTCCCTTCCTGTCTGAAATGGATAAAAATAGGTGTTTTGTGGGTGTTTTATTTTTATTTATTTATTTATTATGTATTTATTTATTACTATTATTATTTTTAATAAAACAAAAGCTGCTCTCCAGATAGCTAACTGGCGGTCTGGCGTTTATGATTTGACTGTTTTTTCTTTTCCTCTGCCTGGGAGCTATCCCGTCCAGCCTCCGAGAAAGACACCCTTCGCTGCCCTGAGGGAGTGGGGGGGCTGTTCCGGGAAAGGGGGTTATTTGGACAAGGGAAGGGGCTCCCCACCAGCCTCCTGAGCATCTCAGAGTCGCCCCCAGAGCAGGCCTGAGCGGGAGCGGGGTAACACGGTTCCACACCCCCCCAACCCCCCTTCCCGCAGATAACATCGCCTCGGAACTGGAGAACTTCATGGGGCTCATCGAGGTGGTTACAGGCTACATCAAGATCCGCCACTCCCACGCACTGGTCTCCCTGTCCTTCTTCAAAAGCCTCCGCCAGGTCCTGGGAGAGGAACAGCTGGAGGGGTGAGTGCTGCCTGCGCCCGCCCGCCCGCAGCCCGGGGTCGGCTGTGCGCCTGGAGGGTTCTGTGTTCCGGGGGGTGGGGGTGAGAGACCCCCTCTCGTCAAGAAGAAAGGAGCCCCGGCCAGTGTTGCTCAGTGGTTAGAGAGTTGGCTTATGACCCAGGGTTCGATTCCCTGTCAGGGCACATGCCCGGGTTGCAGGCTCCATCCCCAGGGCGGGGGGGGAGGGAGAAGGGGGGCATGCAGGAGGCAGCCAGTCCATGATTCTCTCTCATCGTGGATGTTTCTCTCTCTCTCCCTCTCCCTCCTTTCCTCTCTGAAATCAATAAACGTGGTTTTTTTTTTTAAAAAAAAAATACAGTCTTTGGATGTAAGGGCCTCGAGCCTCAGAGACAGCGAGGAAGGCGCGCCTACTGGGTGGCTCAGTGGATAGTCACTTCCTCCGGGGCACAATGGGGGGGGGGGGTGGCGGACAAAAAAAAACCTCTTGTGTCGGCAGGAACTACTCCTTCTACGTCCTGGACAACCAGAACCTGCAGCAGCTGTGGGACTGGGACACCCACAACCTGACCCTCAAGTCCGGCAAGATGTACTTCGCCTTCAACCCCAAGCTGTGCGTGTCCGAGATCTACCGCATGGAGGAGATGACCGGGGCCCGGGGGCGCCAGGGCAAGGGCGACATCAACACCCGCAACAACGGCGACAGGGCCTCCTGTGAGTGGGCGCCCGCGCGTGTGTGTGTGCACGTGATACACGTGTGTGCACGTGTGTTGGAGATATGCAGATGAATCTGTGTTTATTGCTTCTTCAGGCCCTTTTTGATTAGCCCCTAATCCAGTGTTTCCCAAACTTTTTGACATAGGGGTACCCCTTCTATAATTTTCCTAACGCTGAGGACCCCTCGTCCTCATGAGAAGGTAGAATGAGGCGCAGCTAAGCACGGTGCAGTGCCTGTCCCCACCAAACTCCGGTGCAACACGTACCCCCCACCAGACTCTTCCCCCCGTACCCCTGGGGGTCCGCGGACCACACTTTGGGAAACATGTTTTGAGTCAAAACGCGGTGGGCCCCGCTGGGTAATAAAGGGACACCTTTTCCAATCGAGACCATCCGTGTGTGTGTGTGTGTGTGTGTGTGTGTGTGTGTGTGTCTCCCCCTCCTCGTTCCACCTGTGGGGACACGGGGTTTCCTTCAGGAGCCCTTGCGAGCTCCATGGGGTGAAACCCGTATTTGGGTCCTTGGTTAGAAGTAAGAAAGCTATTGAGACGTCCAGACGGAGTTGTGTGTGTGTGTGTGTGTGTACACGTACGTGTGTGTGTGTGGTGTCCGTGTCCACGCTGCCTCCTCGGGCCCCGTCCCCGCTGTCACGTGACGCCTGTCGCTGCCCGTGACGGCAGCCAATGAGCAGGCAGCTTTGGAGCCCAGGGGCGCGGGGCGGGGGACCCCTCAGGCACGAGGAGGAGAAGGCGGCGGGTGTCCCCCTCACGGCTGTGCCCCGCGCCCCCCAGGTGAGAGCGACCTGCTGCACTTCACCTCCACCAACACCTGGAAGAACCGCATCATCGTCACGTGGCACCGGTACCGCCCCCCAGACTACAGGGACCTCATCAGCTTCACCGTCTACTACAAGGAGGCGTGAGTCCCGGGCCGAGGCCTGTGGGGGGAGAGGGAGGGGGTCCATGCGTCCTCCGCTGTCACACGAGGTCTCCCACTGGCTTCAGGGGGTGGAGGCATCTGAATAAAACCAAGTACAAAGGAGCCCGGCCGGTGTGGCTCAGTGGGTGGGCCTTGAACTCTGAACCAGGAGGTCACAGTTCAATTCCCAGTCAAGGGCACATGATGGGGTGGCAGGCTTGATCCCCAGGAAGGCGGGGGGGGGGGGGGGCATGCAAGAGGCAGCCGGTCCATGGTTCTCTCTCCTCATGGATGTTTCTCTCTTCCTCTCCCTCTCTGAAGTCAATACTAATGTATTTTTTTCTTTAAGAAAGGGGTTGATTTTGATAATAATAAGATGAGACGAACAGGGAGATAAACATGAAGAAGGGAAGAGAGCGGGAGGGAGCCCTGGGGGCCGGGGTGGGAGCTGGGGGCTGGCTCTAAGCGCCGGGTTGGTCGCCCCCGCAGGCCCTACCAGAACGTGACCGAGTACGACGGCCAGGACGCCTGCGGCTCCAACAGCTGGAACATGGTGGACGTGGACCTGCCCGCCAACAAGGACATGGAGCCCGGCATCCTCCTGCACGGCCTCAAGCCCTGGACGCAGTACGCCATCTACGTGAAGGCCGTGACCCTGACCGTGGTGGAGAGCGACCACATCCGTGGGGCCAAGAGCGACATCCTGTACCTCCGCACCAACGCCTCAGGTACCCCAACGCCTCAGGTACCCCAACGCCTCAGGTACCCCAGCGCCTCAGGTGCCCCAACGCCTCAGGTGCCCCAACGCCCCAGGTGCCCCAGCACCTCAGGTGCCCGTGCGGCCAGCCGGTGTCAGTGCTCTGGAACCCGCTCTCCTCTCCCTCTCTCCCTCTCTCTGTTCCTCTGTCCCTCTCCCTCCTTCCTTCCCTCCTTCTCCCTCCCTTCTTCCCTCCCTCCTCTTTCCTTCTCTCCCTCTCTTCTTTTCCCTCTCTTCTTCCCTCCCACTCTCTCTCCCTCTCCCTCTCTCCTTTTCTCCCTCTCTATCCCTCTCTTCCTCCTCCCTCCCTCCCTCCCTCCCTCCCTCCCTCCCTCCCTCCCTCCTTCCTTTCCTCTATCTCTCTTTTCCTCTCTCTCTCCTCTCTTCTGTCTCTCCCTCCCTCTGTCTCTCCTTCTCTTCTTTCTCTCTCTCTCTCTTCCTCTCTCTCTCCTCCTCACCCTCTCTGTCCCTCTCCCTCCCTCTCTTCTTCCCTCCTCCCCATCCTCCCTCCGTCTCTTTCTCCCTCTCCTTCTAGCCCCGTTCACTTCCCCTGTTCACCTGGGTTCTTGCCATTCGAACCCGGGATTCCAAAATCTCAGCTGAGACGCGGGTATCGCTCCACCCCGGGGTCCTACACACACACACTCACACACACACACACACACACACACACACACCTTGTCCGACCGCAGCTCAGTGGCGTGTGCCCTCCGGGGCCCTCCCTGTGCCTCTCGGCGCTGCCCTCCCCCCGCCGGGCTGGTTGCGGGCTCCGGGTGGTTTGCACGGAGGCCGAGGGCCCGGATCTCGGGTCCCGGTCCATCGACCCGTCTCCCGAAACGCCCACCGTCCTCCTTCCAGTGCCTTCCATCCCTCTGGACGTCATCTCGGCCTCCAACTCGTCCTCCCAGCTGATCGTCAAGTGGAACCCGCCCTCGCTGCCCAACGGGAACCTGAGCTACTACATCGTGCGCTGGCAGCAGCAGCCGCAGGACGCCTACCTGTACCAGCACAACTACTGCTCCAAAGGCAGGGCGCGGGGACTGGGGGAGGGGGCGGGGGGGGGGCGCCCCTGCCTGCCCGAGTCCCAGCCCCGGGCCGCGGTCCCGCCCTGACCTCCCAGCGGGGTGACCAGGCCCCCTGCGCCCCCTTTCCCGAGCAGACAAGCTCCCCGTGCGGAAGTACACGGAAGGCACCTTCGACATTGAGGAAGAGCTGTCGGAGAACCGCAAGTCCGAGTCCTGCAAACCCCCCAAGGGGCCCTGCTGCGCCTGCCCCAAAACCGAGGCCGAGAAGCAGCTGGAGAAGGAGGAGGCCGAGTACCGCAAGGTCTTCGAGAACTTCCTGCACAACTCCATCTTCGTGCCCCGGTGCGTCTCCCCGACACCCTGTCCCTGCGTGCCCCCCCCCCCACTCCATCCTGCCCCGCCCCGGGCCTGTGGCTCCTCCTTCCACCTCTAGTTGGGGGGTCCAGGACCTCGGGGCGGCACCCAGTCACCATCAAGGAGGGACAAGCACCCGGCCAGTGTGGCTCAGTGGTTGAGCCTCGACCTATGAACCAGGAGGTCACGGTTTGATTCCGGGTCAGGGCACAGGCCCCGGTTGCGGGCTTGATCCCCAGTAGGGGGCGTGCAGGAAGCAGCTGATCCATGATTCCCTCTCATCATTGATGTTTCTCTCTCTCCCTCTCCCTTCCTCTCTGAAATCAATAAAAATTTTAAAAAAAGATGCATTTGAAAAATAAAAATGAAAAAAAAAATGGTAAGGAAGGAAATCCCTGGACTATTGCTTGGCTCTTAGCCAGGAGGGCTGCCTAGCTCCTTTCATTCCTGGGTTAAGATTTTGCTTTTCTTGAGGGGGGGGGGGTAAAATTATGAGGTATCATTGCATCTTTTAATGAATAAATAACTAAATTAATTAATAACATAAATACAACAAGAACAAAAAGATTTTGCTTTTCTAAAAAAAAAAAGAGAGAGAGAGAGAATGGGAAAAGATACATTAGGAGGCATCATTCCACCTTTTAATGGACGTATTAGCTAACTTAATAAAAATAATAATATAAGTATAATAAAGGGGAGGGAAAAAAAGTTTTTGCTTTTCTCTCGGCGACTCCACCCCGAGGCAGAGACGAGGCAAGAGCGGTGGGGGCCGTGCGAGCCCGGGGTGTGTGTGTGTGTGTGTGTGTGTGTCGCCCCCGCAGGCCCGACAGGAAGCGCCGGGACCTGGGGCAGGTCTCCAACACCACCCTCTCCGGCCGGGGCCGCAACAGCACGGTGACCGACCCCTTCAACTCCACCGAGTGGGTCGTGGAGGACGACACAGGCTGGGAGCACCCCTTCTTCGAGAGCCGCGTGGACAAGAAGGAGCGGACCGTCATCTCCAACCTGAAGCCCTTCACCCTCTACCGCGTCGACATCCACAGCTGCAACCACGAGGCCGACACGCTGGGCTGCAGCGCCTCCAACTTCGTCTTCGCCCGGACCATGCCTGCAGGTACGGCGCGATCCAGCCGTCCCCGCCCCGCCTCCCCGCTTCTTAAAGAATGGGCTCCCCCCCCCCCCCCAAAAAAAAAAGCCGAAACCGGTGTGGCTCAGTGGTAGAGCATCCGTCTGCGGACTGAAGGGTCCCGGGTTCGATTCCGGTCAAGGGCATGGACCTTGGTTGCGGGCACATCCCCGGTGGGGGGTGTGCAGGAGGCAGCCGGTCGATGTTTCTCTCTCATGGACGTTTCTGGCTCTCTATCCATCTCTCCTCCTTTGTAAAAAATCAATTAAAAAAAAAAAAAAAAAAAAGAATGGGGGCCCCCCTGGCTGGCCAGCATGGGGCTCAGTGGTGGAGCGTCAGCCTAGGAACCAGGAGGTCACGGTTCGATTCCCGGTCGGGCCACATGCACAGGGTGTGGGCTGGATCCCCAGTAGGGGGCGTGCAGGAGGCAGCTGATCCGTGATTCTCTCTCATCATGGACGTTTCTCTTCCTCTCCCTTCCTCTCTGAAATAAATAAAAACATATTTATAAAAAGAAATAAGTAAAAAAGTGGGTGCTCACCTGTGGGCAGACTCCTCCTGGCGCCATCACTCCCACCCCAGAATCTCCACACAGAGTACAAAAGGGAACAGAAGTCGCTTCAAAGTCACTCCTCCTCCTCCTCCCCCTCCTCCTCCTCCTCTTCCTCCTCTTCCTCCTCCTCCTCCATCTGGGTTCCCGGTGTGCATTCCCCTGGCCTTTCCCCATCTGTGCCAGGCCCCTCCTGAGTCCTCGCAGCTCCAGGGAAGTCCCCAGTAGCTGCCTGGACTTTGAGTGACCTTGACTCCCCAAGGTCATCCCCTGGAGCCGCCATTGATCCTGCTTGTTGGGTCTTCTCCATCCCCCTGTGGGTCAGAGGCTGCCTGTCACTCACACAGACGCCCGCCCATCTTTAAGGGCGGATGCGGCCCTGGCCGGTGTGGCTCTGTGGATAGCGTGTCAGCTGAAGGGAATCCCAGTTGGATTCCCAGTAGTGGGTGCGCAGGAGGCAGCCGATCCATGGTTCTCTCTCCTCATGGATGTTTCTATCTCTCTCTCCCTCTCTCTCTTCCTCTGTGAAACCAATCAAAATAAAACGTTGAAAGGCTGGATGGCAGCAGGGGCTGGCAGAGGCTGGCCTGCAGGGGCTCATGGGTCATCAAATGTCTCCGCCCCCCAAGGCCTGCACGGTGTGCGAGCACCCAGCTCACGGGGACCATGGGGCCGCCGACCTCAGCCCTGGGCCTGAGGAGGGCGCTCGTGGGTGAGCCCAGGGTGGGCATCCCTCCCGGGGGACCGCGCCCGGAGTGACGGCTCGCCCCCCTCGTTGTCGCACACAGAGGGAGCGGATGACATTCCTGGACCCATCACCTGGGAGCAGAAGGCTGACTCCGTCATCTTAATGTGGCCGGAGCCCGAGAACCCCAACGGGCTGATCCTCATGTATGAGGTCAAATACGGGTCCCAGGAGGAGGTGAGACGGGGCGGGGGGGCCGTGTCTGGGTGGGGGGTCTCCTTCGTGGGATAACCGTTGGTTACAGCGCAGTACCGGCCCCTGCTGCTTCGCTTGACTTTAAACAATAAAATAAGGACTAAGCCCGACTGGCGTGGCTCCGTGGTTGGGAGTCAACCTGTGAACCAGGAGGTCCCGGTTCGATTCCCGGTCAGGGCACAAGCCTGGGTTGTGGGCTCCATCCCCAGTAGGGGGCGTGCAGGAGGCAGCCGATCCATGATTCTCATCATGGATATTTCTGTCTCTCTTCCCCTTTTCCCTTCCTCGGTGATATCAATAGAAATGTACACTGAGTGGCCAGATTATTATGATCTCAATGCTTAATAATCTGGCCACTATGTGTGTGTGTATATGTGTGTGTGTGTGTGTGTGTGTGTGTGTGTGTTAGAGGCCCAGTGCATGAATTCGTGCATGGGTGGGGTCCGGCCAGCCTGGCCAGGGGGAGGGGACACGGGCGGTTGGCCAGCCTTCCTGCTGATCGAACTCCTGGTCGAGGGAACAGTTTGCCTATTAGCCTTTTATTCTATAGGTTATGCACCGAGTGGCCAGATGATTATGCAGTCAGAGTTCTTCATCATCCGGCCTCTCCGTGTATTTAAAAGCAAAAACACTCGGGAGCCTCCTAAGGCTTGCTTTCCTTCCTTCTATTGCACATCGGGATCCCGGGCCAGTGGGAGGGAGAGGCCAGGCCACGGGAGTCCCCTCGTTCCTCGCGTGTCTGTGGGAAGTCCGCCTATATCCGTCCCCTGACCCCCACAGGACCAGCGGGAGTGCGTGTCCCGGCAGGACTATCAGAAGTACGGAGGGGCCAAGCTACAGAAGCTCACCCCGGGGAACTACACGGCCCGCATCCAGGCCACCTCCCTGTCCGGGAATGGGTCCTGGACTGAGCCCATCTTCTTCTTTGTCCAGGACAAAGGTGAGTCTGGGGGAGCCGCCAGGCAGCGAGAGACGTGGGCCGGGACCGGGGAAGCCCGGGTTATCCTGGATCCTCCGTGTTGTGTCCTGGGAGGAGCCGGGAGCAGGGAGGAGCCAGGGCTGCAAGGAGCTCAGGGCTCTCAGACGCCTCACTGGACTGTCGTGTCTGGAGAGGATTCAGAGCTACCGTGTTTCCCCGAAAATAAGACATCCTCTGAAAATAAGACCTAGCGTGTGGAAAGATAAAGACATCCCCTGAAAATAAGACCTAGCGCCACTTTGGGAGAAAAAATTAATATAAGACACTGTCTTATTTTCGGGGAAACAGGGTCCTTGGGCAAAGGGTGCCATGCAGCTATATTGTGTGTGTCTATGTGTGTTGCGTGGGTGTGTGTTTTATCTTTTTACTGATTTCAGAGAGGAAGGGAGGGGGGGGAGAGAGAGAGAGAGAGAGAAATATCCATGAGGAGAGAGAATCCTGGATCGGCTGCCTCCTGCACACCCCACACTGGGGACGGAGCGCCCTGACCGGGAATCGAACCCTCACCTCCTGGTTCCTAGGTTGATGCTCAGCCATGGAGCCACACCGGCCGGGCTGTGTATGTGTGTTTGTTGTTTTAATTGTCTGTGGCACTGAGTTAAGACAGATGAAAAGGCCAGCACGGCGCAAGCGAGCGCTGGATCCGTAAGACTCTGTCTGCGTTTGATTTCAGCCAAAGAGTGCATTTCCCTTTACAGTCATTCAGCTGCAGATAAAGGCCGCCCATCATTTGAACTAGGACGGCAGAGGACACTGTACTTTAAAAAGAAAAATGGGCTCCAGGCAGGCATGGCTCGGTGGTTGAGCATTGACCTATGACCCAGGAGGTCATGGTTCCATTCCCAGTCAGGGCACATGCCCGGGGCTGTGGGCTCCATCCCCAGCAGGGGGTGTGCGGGAGGCAGCTGCGCCATGACACTCTCTCATCATGGATGTTTCTCTCCGTCTCTCCCTCTCTCTTCCACTCTCTCTAAAAATCAAAGGAAAGATATCCTCAGAGGAGAATTAACAAAAAAAAACAAACAAAAAAATGATTGACCCTGACTGGTTTAGCTCAGTGGATAGAGCATCGGCCCGCGGACTGAATGGTCCCCAGGTTGGATTCCGGTCAAGGGCGCGTACTTTGGTTGCGGGCACATCCCCAGTAGGTGGTGTGCAGGAGGCAGCTGATCGATGTTTCTAACTCTGAAAAAAAATCAATAAAATATATATATATTTTTTAAAAACGAATGAATGAATGAATGAATGAATGGAATAGCCTGAGTACCTTATGACCTTTGACCCTTACCCCTTGCGTTCCCGCACCAGCCTTGGACAACCACGCCCACCTGGTCATCGCCCTGCCCATCGCCATCGTGCTGATCGTCTTCGCGCTGGCCGTCACGCTGTACGTCATCCACCGGAAGCGGTGAGTGGCTGGGTGACGGGGAGACGCTCGGGGGTGTGTGTGGGAGGGGGTAGGGGGCTGCAGCGTGTGAATTAAGGTCAGCTTTTTGAGGAAACAGTTCAGGGCTCGGAAAGCCTGATTTTCCAATCCGACGTGCTTCCTGGGAACAAGGACGTTTTGTTGTTTGTTGGGTGGTTTGTTTGTTGTTTTTGCCTAACGCGTCCCCCCTTTATGGCCGACGCAGCAATCGCATGGGGAACGGAGTGCTGTACGCGTCTGTGAACCCGGAATATTTCAGCGCGGCCGACGGTAAGCTCGGCTCCCTGCGTGGGGGCACCGGGTCAGGTCACTTTGGGGTGCGGGGGTGTGGGGGGGCTGGGAGGGATGGCTCATTTAGGGGGGGAAGAGGTCTGCATTATTTGCAGGTACTCTGTTTCTGGTAACACTTTTTTTTTTTTTTTTAAGTCAGAGTTCTTAGCAGTTCACTCAGTATCTCAAAAATCCCGCACTGCCCGGGCTGGTGTAGCTCAGTGGTTAGCATCAGCCCGTGCAATCTTTCTTCATTCTTTCTTGCTCTTTGTCTTTGAAATCCACGGTGGTGAACTTTAGACTTCACAGCATGTCTCCACGTGGACTACTTTCTGGGTCTTACTTTTCATTATTTTTTAAATGTTTATTGTGGCGAGCATGACCGATGTCCTCTTTGATTTTTTCGGTGTGTGGTTTTTTTTCTCATCGACTGTCCCGTCACCCCCACCCCCACCCCCTCCCTGCCTCCATCCCTCACATGTAGTTCTTCCTATATATGCTGTTAGTATCCTCAAATTTTCTGGGACCCCTTGAGGATTTGAAAGACCAGAATCGGAGGGCACGTTTGCCTCCTGGAATCCTCAGCACGTGGGACATGTGGGGACAAGCCACGGCGCTGCCCCCCCCCCCCGCCACGTCCTCCTCGGCTGGCTTTGGGAGGTGGCATGGCGCCGCCTTCTCCCCCCAAAAAACACGTCCTGCCCAGGTGCCCGCGGCGGCGCCCCCATCGGCTCCCCTTTTCCGCTCCCTCAGTGTACGTGCCCGACGAGTGGGAGGTGGCCCGGGATAAGATCACCATGAACCGGGAGCTGGGCCAGGGCTCCTTCGGCATGGTGTACGAGGGCGTGGCCAAAGGCGTGGTCAAGGACGAGCCAGAGACCAGGGTGGCCATCAAGACGGTCAACGAGGCGGCCACCATGCGGGAGCGGATCGAGTTCCTCAACGAGGCCTCGGTGATGAAGGAGTTCAACTGTCACCACGTGGTGAGAGAAGGCGGATCCCGGCATGGGGGCAGAGGCCACGGGGGCAGAGGCCACGGGGGCGGAGGCCACGGGAGCGGAGGCCACGGGGAGGCCACGGGATGACATGCCACGGGAGGGAGGCCACGGGGGGGAGGCCACGCCGGTGGGTTTGGCGACTTGCGCCCCCCCTACCCAGCCCCTCGTCGCCTCACTGCTGCCCCCAGACGCCTGTGCACACAGGAGACTCTGGGTGTGACAGGCTGTGGCCGGGACTGATGCTGTCCGTGTCCAGATGGCCCTTTTGGCAGGAACAAGGTTCCCCACCCCTGACACGTGGCGGGGCGGCCTCCCTTTGGGGGGTTCCTGAACACACACGTGGCCCGTGCATCGGGGGGGTGGAGGAGGAGCACCGACCCCAGGGGTACCCTGCTTCTCTGAGTCCTCCTCTCTGTCTCTCTCTCTCTCTCTCTCTCTCTCCCCCCCCCCACCTCCCAGGTGCGTCTGCTGGGCGTGGTGTCCCAGGGCCAGCCCACCCTGGTCATCATGGAGCTCATGCCCCGGGGCGACCTCAAGAGTTACCTCCGGTCTCTGCGCCCGGAAATCGAGGTGGGTTTTGGTTTTGATTGACTGTTTTTAATTTATATGTTTTTTGTTGTTGTTGTTGTTGTTTAACCCTCACCCAAGGATGTTTTTCCCATTGATTTTTAGAGAGAGTGAGGTGAGGGGGGGGGGTGGAGGAGAGACAGAGAAAAACATCGATTGGTTGCCTCCCCCGTGCTCCCAACCAGGGCTGGGAGCCTGCAACCTAGGTGTGTGCCCTAGACGGGAATCGAACCCAGGACCCTTTCGTCCGCAGCCTGACGCTCTAACCACTGAGCAACACCGGCTAGGGTTGGGTTTTGGGGTTTTGATTGACGTCACATGTTTTACGTTCACTCCTTTCAGTGTTTTTGAATCTGACTGCATTGAATGCTCGGTCGTAGATCCTTGCTGGGGCCATTCCCAGAGACCATGTCAGTCCTGAGCCCTCCCTGAAGCCTGGCCTGCCCCAACTGCATGCCCCCATCCCCCCCACCCCCCGACTCCCCTCCCACACATAGGCCCCCTCCCTGCCCCGACAGCAGCCTGTGCCCTTGGCCCCAGGCAGCTGAACTTGTCACGCCCCGCGCCCGACGTCCAGGCTCTGTCCTGTGCTTTGCAGTGAGTGAGAACCTTGCACGCTTTTAGCTCCGTCTAGTAAAAAAAAATAAAAAGTCCGTCTGTTTTGAGCTTCAAATCCTTTTTGTAAAATATTTTTAATTGATTTTTTTTTTATTTATTTTTTTTTTTAGGGAGAGAGAGAAGGAGAGCCAACACACACCATCCCGACCAGAGAGAAACATCGTCCACTCACTGCCTCCTTGATTGGCTGCCTCCTGCGCGCTCCCAACCGGAGACCGAGACCAAGACCGAGCCCGAGCCCAAGCCCACCACCCCGGGTACGTGCCCTGGCGGGGAGTCTTTACTGCTTGGGTCGATTGCGCCACCCATTGAGCCACACCGGCCAGGCGCACAGGTTCCTCCTGAACCAGGCCTGGTCCCCGAGCGGGATAGACCGCCGTGTGGCTCAGACGGAGCAAAGAGGAGGGGGGGGCGGGGGGGCGGGTATGCACACCTCGAAACACGCGCGCCTGGATGCTGACGTGTGTTGTTGTTTGTTTTTGTGTGTGTGTGTCTCCCGCAGCCCCTCCCCGTCCTCTCGCCGCCGACCCTCAGCAAGATGATCCAGATGGCCGGGGAGATCGCGGACGGCATGGCGTACCTCAACGCCAACAAGTTCGTCCACAGGGACCTCGCTGCCCGCAACTGCATGGTGGCTGAGGATCTGACCGTCAAGATCGGAGGCGAGTCCTTGGCTGCCGAGACCTGAGCCAGGGGCTCGACTTGCATGTGGTTTTAGGGGGCGTGTCGGGGTGCTCCCTCTCCCCCTCCCCCCACGGGGAGGTTTTCCCCGTGCACCTTGTGGGCGCAGAGGCTTGCTCTCGGGAGTAATGTCACCATCTCCGGGGACAGCCAAGCACAGCCACTCCCGGGTTCTGCCGATGATGGGATGGCAGACACCGCCACGCGGCCCCTTTAAGAGGCGGGGCCGCCTGGCAGCGGGGATGTCCTCTCTGTGCTGGTCCCCTGAGTGTCCTCTCCTCCTGCCTCGTCCCCGCAGATTTCGGCATGACCCGCGATATCTACGAGACAGACTATTACCGGAAGGGCGGGAAGGGCCTGCTGCCTGTGCGCTGGATGTCCCCCGAGTCCCTCAAGGACGGCGTGTTCACCACCCACTCTGATGTCTGGTAGGCGGGACTGACCCCGGAGACAACCCCTCTCCCCCCCAACCCCCCCCCCCCCCGGCCTCCACTCATCCCCCCCATCCCGACCCACACTCCCCCGCTTTGGCTCAGCAGAGAGCGTCCGGGCTGGAGGTTCCCTAGCTGGGAGCCCGTCAGGCGGCTTGATGGTCCCAGGCCACGTGTGAGGCCACGTGTGAGGCCACGGAGACTGCCCTGCCCCAACTCACTCGCCTGGGGGAAGGGGGGGTATGGTTCAAGTTCAAGGGTCCCCTGAATCTCCCTGCCCTTCAGCATCCAGGGCCGCACTGATGGGCAGGAGATGGAGACGTGGCGACTCAAATGAGGACCCTGTAGCTCGGAGCCGTGCTCCCTGGCCGCCCAGCGGGCAGTCCCCAGGGCAGAGGGGAGGGGGGAGGAGCTTTGGGAAGGGGCAGGCTCGTGGTCTGTGCGCCCCCTCAAGGCCTCACGCCTGCCCCTCTCCTCCCTGCAGGTCCTTCGGCGTTGTGCTCTGGGAGATCGCCACGCTGGCCGAGCAGCCCTACCAGGGCCTGTCCAACGAGCAAGTCCTGCGCTTCGTCATGGAGGGCGGCCTGCTGGACAAGCCCGACAACTGCCCGGACATGCTGTACGTGGCTCCCGGGCCCCCGCGGCGGGCGCTGGGGGCGGTGGGTGGGGACAAGGCCCGTCCTGCGGGAGGACCTGCGCCTTCCCCTCACCCCCATCGTGGCGTCTTCGACTGACATCTCTGTGAAACGTTACCCGGATGCCTCCTGTGCCCGCCGTCTCCCCGCAGGAGTGGGTGGTTCGTACCGAATAGGGCAGCACGGCACTGGTGACTTTTCTTTTTTAAAAAAATGGATTGATTTCAGAGAGGAAGGAAGAGGGAGAGAGAGAGAGAGAGAGAGAGTGCAATGATGACAGAGAATCATGGATCGGCTGCCTCCTGCACGCCCCCTACTGGGGAATCGAGCCCGCAACCCGGGCCTGTGCCCTGACGGGGAATCGAAACCGGGACCCTTCGGTTCCGCAGGCCGACGCTCGCTATCCACTGAGCCACACCAGCCAGGGCTGCACTGCTGTGCGCCTTGGCTGTGACCGTCACCTTAGGCACGCAGTGGGATGGGGAAACGGAGGCACGCGGGGTGCAGGCCGCAGCGGGCAGGGCTGTGGTCCCCCGGCCCCCTGGGCCCCTGTGTCCGAACGAGCAGCTTATCTCGGGACAGCAGCTTCGTTTAGTCTTGTCCCTGACCCCACCAGATGCGTTCTCTATCAGCTCGTAAATCCTCCTGGGATCCGCTGCAGTGTTGCTCAGTGGCTAGAGCGTCCGTCGGCGGACGGACGGAAGGGTCCCAGGTTCGATTCCGGTCAAGGGCACGTACCTTGATTGCGGGCGCGATCCAGGGCTCATCAGCTGGCCACCACGGCCCGTGTTTCCGGCAAACAGGCCAGACGGTGTCTATTCCAGCCACTCGGCTCCCAGCAGGAGCTCAAGAGCAGCCGTAGACACTGTAAACAAACGAGCCTGTTCCTGTTGCCACCCAACTTGATTTATTAAAACAGGCGGCGGGGTCACGGCCTCTCCTGTCTGACCTCCCCGATCCCATCCTCCCCGAGCCTTGCGAGGCAGCTGGCCTGGCGGGCCTGGGAGCTGTCTCTTTGCAGGCCAGGGTCCACGCCCCACCGCTTCTCTCCCAGGGGCCACAAGGTGGTCTGTTGGTCAAGTGGTCACCCTGACAGATGGCGGGAAGCCATTTCGGGGTGCTTGGATCTTCCTATGTATGAGGAGCTCCAGTTGGCCTTTTTAAAAATATATATATTTTTTTTATTGATTTCGGAGAGGAAGGGAGAGAGAGAAACATCAGTGATGAGAGAGAATCATAGATGGGCTGCCTCCTGCACGCCCCCTATTGGGGATGGAGCCTGCAACGCAGGCATGTGCCCTTGGCCGGAATGGAACAGTGACCTCCTGGTTCATAGGTTGATGGTTCGATTCCGGTCAAGGGCATGTACCTTGGTTGCAGGCATATCCCCAGTAGGGGGTGTGCAAGAGTCAGCTGATCCATGATTCTTTCTCATCCACGTTTCTAACTCTCTATCCCTCTCTCTTCCTCTCTGTAAAAAAAAAAAAAAAAAAAAAAAAAAATCAATAAAATATATATATATATATTTTAAATATATATTTTATTGATTTTTCACAGAGAGGAAGGGAGAGAGATAGAGAGCTAGAAACGTCAATGAGAGAGAGAAATCAACCAGCTGCCTCTTGCACACCCCCTACTGGGGATGTGCCCGCAACCCAGGCACATGCCCTTGACCGGAATCGAACCCGGGACCCCTCAGTCCACAGACCGACGCTCTACCGCTGAGTCAAACCGGTTTCGGCCAATAAAATATATTTAAAAAAAATAATAATAGTAATAAAAGGAGGGAAAGCCAGAGACTCCGAGAGGGTTACAGGACCAGGACCGGCGTGCCCCGTTGTGCCCGAGGCGGTGGGTGGGCAGAGCGCGCGCCGGCCCCGGAGGCTGCTGGGCCAGGCGCCGCCCGCCCGGCCGGCGCCGCCCATCGCCCCGTGTGGTCCCCGTCTCTCTCCCCCGCAGGTTTGAGCTGATGCAGGTGTGCTGGCACTTCAACCCCAAGATGCGGCCCTCCTTCCTGGACATCATCGGCAGCATCAAGGACGAGCTGGAGCCCGGCTTCATGGAGGTGTCCTTCTACTACAGCGACGAGAACAAGCTGCCGGACACCGAGGAGCTTGACCTGGACCCCTCCATGCTGGAGTGCGTGCCCCTCGACCCGTCGGCCTCCTGCGCCTCCCTGCCGCTGCCCGAGCGCCACTGCCACCACCACCACCACCACCACCACGACGGCCGGGAGCACTACTGCCCCCGCCACCACGATGGCCGGGAGCGCTACTGCCCCCACCACCGCCACTACGAGCCGCCCCGCGAGCGCCAGCGCTACTGCCCGCACCGCCCCGACATCCAGCCCGTCCCCGACGGCCTGGGCCAGCGCGTGCTCATCTACCACCGCTCCAGCCTCGACGAGAGGCAGGCGTACGCGCAGATGAACGGGGGGCGCAAGAACGAGAGGCCCGTGCCTCTCCCCCAGTCCTCCACCTGCTGATGTGGGACCCCGTCCCGCGGAGCAGGGCCCCCCCCATGCGTGTGCGTGTGTGTGTGTGTGTGTGTGTGTGTGTGCATGGCCCCAACCATCTGGCCACAGCCTCCTGCACCTCGTGGGGCTGCTGCCCACAGGCAGGCCTCTCTGCCGGTACACACACACATACACACACACACACACACACACACACACACACGCATGGGATGACCCCTTTTTTTTTCAATATGCAAGCAGCTGATTGCCCTGCCCAAACCCTTAACTGACATGGGCCTTTGAGAACCTTAATGACACTGAAAAAGCAACAGAACGCTAGAGAATCGAGTCTCCTTACTCCTTCTCTGCCTCCCCCTCTCTCTCTGATCTCTCTCCCTCTCCCTCTCTCTCTCTCTCTGATCTCTATCTCTATCTATCTCTCTATCTCTATCTCTGCTTCATAACGGAAAGAACATTTGCCACAGCCCAGCCAGGACGCCCTTCTTGCCCGATGGAGGCCAGGGCTGGCCGCCCCTGTGGTGCCCCCTCTCGCTCATGCATACCTGCCTGTCCCCGTGGGTCAGGCTGCAATGGGAATTTTTTTTTTTTTAAATGTCATCTTTCACCTGTTTAGGGACACACTAGGGCCATTTACAAAGGGCCATCGCCCATCCCAGGCTGTTGCCACGGTCACGCTGCCAAATTCTGCCAAAATCCAGGGCTCGGTCCCTCGCACCCGCACACTCCCCCCTCTCGTTTCCTGGTGGCCAGATGCGCGGGTGTGTGCGGTCTCCGGTCACCCCGATCTGCGGCAGCCGCGCGGGCGGTGATCTCCATCCCTTTGTCCACGCAGGTCAGTTTGTGTTCGAAGGGGTTATTCTCTGGGGGGACTGGGCCGACGGGCCACGTGCTGTCAGAGATGGGAGAAGCCAGGGGCTCAGCCTCTGCAGCCCACAGGCCCTCTGAGGGAGCAAAGGTGGCTCACGTGCTACTCTGCCGTCCCCCCAGAGTCCCTCTGGCCCCCGAGGACACATTGGAGAAGGGGTTTCCAGGGACAGAGCCCAGGGGTTCACGCAGGTTTTTGTGTGTGTGTGGGGGGGGAAAGCGACGCAGACACCCCCGGTCACGGGAAAGCAGGCCGAGAGGCCAGCCGCCCGAGCCTGTGCCATGTTCCATTTCTAGAACTTCCTTGGGTCCCGCCGTTCCGGGTCAGACCCGACCCATCGGCATCCCCATCGTCTCCACGTCACTTGGATAACGTTTTTTACGGTTCAGATAACTCATCGATACGCGTCCTTGTACAGAAAACAAAGACGGCTGCTATTTTTGTTTTTAACTTTTTTTGGTTATCTTTGTGGATCTATTCTATGAAAACGTTCAGGTTTCCCTCTCTCCCTTCTCTGCGTTCTTTGCAGAGCTGACGCTTTGGACTAGATGCGGTTCTCTCTCTCTCTCTCTCTCTCTCTAGGAACGGATTCTCGTAGATCGGCCTTTGCCGCGAGCTGCCTCTGATGCCTTTTTTTTTTTTTTTTTAATAACTCTCTACTTCCCTGCACTCTGCTCCCCCGGCCCCCTGCCAGATCCGTTACAACCCGTAAGCTCTGTGGGCACCAGGCTGGCGAGGGAGGCGGATGGAAAGGGGTTCCCTTCGCCCGCCCTCGCGCCTGGCATTGCAGCCTCTGACCGTGTGCAAAGCCGTAGACAACCTCAGGTCAGAACCCAAGGTCAAGTACTTCCCACGCCTGTTCAGTGTTCCTCGTGGCTGTGGGGAGGAAGGAAGCCTCCCTCCTCTTTCCCTGGCCCTCTTCCTTTTGGATGTGACACACTTTTTTTTTTGTAATTTTTTTTTTTTTTTAATTCTTGGGTACAACAGCAGTTTGAACTGCAGATGCTAGTCGTTTGAATTACATTGTTCCTTTTTTTGTGATTTTTTTTTTTAAGTGGATATTTAATCCTTCCATCCTTCGAAAAACAGCTGCTAAATCTTAAGGGTGCAGTGGAGTGTGGTCGGCGGTGTTCCTGCCGCTGCCGCCTTCCAGATCGACCTACCTGTCCTGAGAACCAGGAAATCCCCAGGGACACCCCCCCATTCCCCCCCCCCCCCCCCGCACAGGGTCAGGGGCTGCTGGTGGGGTGCCCCCAGTGGCCCGGGAGCCCCCCCGTGCTGGCTCCAGGGGACCAGGGCGCTGGCACACGTATCCCTGGGCCTCGGGGTCTTTTATTTTCGGTTTTGTTTTGTTTTTTTGTTTTGTTTTGAGCGCTTTCTCACCAGCGCGATGGATTGATGACCACACACAGTTGCTGCTGGGATGGAAACAGAGTTTAGATGCCGAGTGAGAACGGAGCTCAGACAGGGCGAGTGCTAGTCGCCATTGGAGATGAAACAGGAGGAGGAGGAAGAGGAGGAGGAGGAGGAGGAGGAGGAGGAGGAGGAGTCGTTTCAGTCCCAGAATTGTCTCGAGCCCCATTTCCCCCCCAGTTGGTCCCTTTAAGAAACTGAGTCAAAGTGGTTCGTGGAGAAGGCGTGTGCAGGAGTTTCCGTTGATTTTCCGATTCCGGTTTCCGTCGCTGTTCGAGAAGCGCAGCCCCCTGATGGATCGCCATCCCGACGTGAGGGTTTGTGTGCGGAAAGAAGGGATGGTTTTTTTGAGTTTTTGATTTTTGGGGGTGTTTTTTTTTTTGTTTTGTTTTTTCCCCCAAACATGTATCTACCTCACACTTCTTTTTTTAAAAAATGTGTATATAACAACAAAGAATACATCTCACATGTCTCAGCACCTGACAATACGCCATGGGTGACCGGTACCTCAGCCATGCACAGGCTGCGCCCGCCCGTGACCGTGACCCTGACCGTGACCCGGGCCAGGCCAGGCTGGGCTGCATCCGGGGGCCGCAGTTTCGCTCTCCCTCCCGCCTCTCTGCCCCTCTCTGACGGCTTGCCTCTCCCTCGGCTGTCTCCTCTTGGCCTTGCTTTCTTCTTCTTCTTCTGACTCGGTTCCCTACGAGGTTGTGAGGTGTCACCATTTCCCCTCCATCTTGGCCCAGTGTCCCCCACTCGGCAGGGGGGTGAGGACACATTCCCTCCTCACCCACCGCTCGCTGGGTGGGAAGGAAGGCCCGTCGGCTGCCCCAGCCGGTTGTCCTTGAACGCAGCTGCTTTGTGCAGGTGGTTTTCGGGATCTAGCGGGCAGGAGGCGGCCGGGAGCGGCCGTCTCCGTTAGCGCCCATCCCTGCCAGGCTCGGGGGTGGGTGGGCTCCAGGGGGCGCCGCTCTGGCCGCCCCAGACGGACGGGGTTCCTGTGCCAGGCACTCTTTAAGAACCCCGTCCGCCAGGCCTCCTGTCGAGAATAGGAGGTCCCTACCTCCCAGCCAATCCCTTCCAGAATGTTCTGTGGAGAAGAGTTTCCCACCCCCACCCCACCCTCCGTCCCCCGTCTCCAGAATGTTCTCTGAATTTCCCCCCTCCCCTCCTTTTCTCCTCCCTTTCCAGGGGAAGACAAAAGATGTACCAAGCCTTCGGGCTGGAGGGGGGGGTGGGGTGGTGCTAGGCGCCAAGCCTCCTTTCTGGGGTGTCGGGGTGTCGGGGTGTCGCACCTCCCACCAGGCCTTGCCTCTCTGTCCCTCGGTCCCGCCGCTGCTCACCACGGGGGTGGCGGACGGCGCGACCCGGTTCCAACAGCTGCTCTCAGGCCCTGGTGATGTGACGTGGGCGACGAGACCCACGGGGGGGATTCAGTGGGGGCAGCTCTCCCGTCCCCGCAGGGACAACCCCTCCCCTCTCCCCTCGCCCTTGGGACCCTCGAGGCTCACCGACAAACGCCATCTGATGGGGGGGTTCCCCTCACCCACACACGCTGCCGGGGAACCCCTGGGTGGTGGCCTCCCTCACTTTTGCACATAACCTTCCGGTTTCCACGCGACTCGGGCGCGCCTGCCCGGTCCACCCAGCCAGTTCCAAGGGTTTCTCTCTCTTTTTCGTTCCATCGTTTGGGTTTTTTTTTTTGTTTTGTTTTTTTGAGTTTTCCGTCGGTGTGGTTCTGTTACCGTTTGACGTCGGTGGTTTTCCTCTGAGTAGAAAGCAAACACTAAGCGTAGGCGTAGGCGATAAATGCTTGCCGGGAGGGTGCGGTCATCCTACTGGACCGGGGGCCCCGCTGCCAGGCCGGGGGGCCCCGTCTCCCCCTTGATTTTATTATTTTTTTATTTTTCCTTTTTCTTACGCTCCGAATAATCCACTGGAGCCGGACTGCGGCGTTTCCCACGCGACCTCCACCCCCCCACACAGCGGCTCCTGCTGCGCCAAGCGCTCAGACGCATCACGGAGCCGAGCTGAGCGCTCGCCACGGCCCAGGCCGCAATGTTCTGGAGACACCGGCAAGGTCAAGGTCAAGGTCAAGGCCCGGCGGTGCGGCGAGGCCCCGGCCGCCCAGGTCTCCTCCGTGGGGTGTTGTGACATTGGACGCTGTTGAGATGAGCTTCCTCGGAGGAGGAGGAGGAGGAGGAGGAGGAGGAGGAAGAGAGAAGGGGGATCACGGCCAACACCGGCCTCCCCTTCCAGCCCGTTAACTCGCGGCGTAAAATAAGGCGTCCAAGGTCGTGGGGAAAGAAGAAGAAAAGAGTGGTGATGGCAGAACCGCCCAACGGCGAGATGCCTGGCGTGAACTGGTCGCCGTGTATGTGGGGGCCGGCGCCACGCATCCACGGGCCGAGCCCAAGTGCCAAATCCCGGGCCCGTTGGTTCCACCGACGCCTTTCTCGGCAGCGCACGAGGGCCACCCTCCAAGGCCAAGGTCACGGGGGCTCAAGGGGCGAGAATGCGAGGATGCACGGTCCACCTCGCCGCCCCCGAGTGGCCAGAGGATGGAAGGAAGATCCTTCCCAAGTCGGAGGGCGCCCCCTCCCCACAGTGGGCAGGAGCCCTCCGCGCCCCACCTGGGCCCAGTCCCAGGGGCGCACCTACGGCCCGGGGCCTGTTCCCCGGGTCCATGTTGCCTCTGTGCGCATTGGCTGTCTGTGACTCCGTCTCCCGGGCTCCGCAGCGCCGGGAGACCCCGACCAGACACCCCCTTTTCTGAAGCAGCGGCGACTCGGTCCCCGCCACCAATGAGAATGAGAAAGGCTGTCGTCTTTTTTTTTTGGACCTTTGGACCGAACCTCTCTGTTGCCGCCGGAGATGCTGAAGATACAGAGGACAGGCCAGAGGGGGGGAGGTCACGCCTGGCCCCCCTGGCTCAGATGGCAGAGCTGGTCCCTCAGATGGTGGGGAGAGCCAGCGGGAGGAAGCCTCCGTCGCCGCCAAGGTGCTGGCGGGACGCGGAGAGAAGAATCAGAGAGAAGAATCGCTGAGCACAGGGGCCCAGGGCCTGGAGGAAGGAAGTGCGGGCCGCGCTCGGAAATGAATGGATGGTTTCTTGGAATGACCACGTCGGACCACGTCCAGGCTCGGAGTCATATCTATGGGCATTCGTCTTCAGCAGCCACCCCAACGCCATTCGGTGGTTGGGGACTAGGACTTGTCTGAGGACACGAACTCCATCACGCCCGTCAGTGGTCGGTTCGGGGGCATGACTTTAGGGTTTTGTTTTTTTTTTGTTTAAGAATATTGATTACTCATCTATATTTTTGTGTTGTTTTTTTTTTTTTGATTACTCATCTATATTTTTTTGGTTTTTTGATTACTCATCTATAATTTTTTTTGATTACTCATCTATATTTTTTGTTGGTTTTTATTTGATTACTCATCTATAATTTTTTTGATCGTTTTTTTGATTACTCATCTATACTTTTTTGATTACTCATCTATACTTTTTGTTGGTTGTTTTTGATTACTCATCTCTACTTTTTTGATTACTCATCTATACTTTTTGTTGTTGTTTTTTGATGACTCATCTATACTTTTTTTGTTGTTGTTTTTTTTTTAATTACTCATCCGTATGGCCACGTTTGTGTGTGTCCTCATTTTTCCGGTCAGCATCGTTTTGATTACTCACACATTAGCATTTTCAATAGGGCTCTCATGTCCAGTAGATACGGGTAGTCAGTCGACGAAGATCTGGTTTACAGGAACTAATTCAACGTTTCATTGCATTTTTGTAAGGACATAGAATAATTTTATACAACAAGTCCGTAGTCCGTAACCGCCGAAATAATTTAAGGACACTTGGGTTTTTTTTTTTTTGCAAATGTACGCTCGTAATCCATTTATTTTGTTGTTGTTTTTTTTAATAGGACACCTGTTTACTAGCTAGCTTGACGAGATGCCAAAAAATGCATTTCCCCCCTGCCCCCAAGCCCTGCATAATTCTTTTACACCCCTACACACACATACACACACACACACACACACACACACACACGGTTCATGTCCTAGTTTATATAGCGGAGGAATGGTGGCGATTTCAGTAGTTCTGTACCTTCAGTACCTTGGTCTTCCTGAACCTTCCGGTTGGGAAGGGGAATCATCGTTTGCTGGTCATTGATCTTTGGAGTATAGCTATACTTTAAGATACTGAAGGAACCTCATTGGCCAAGATGCTGCTGCCCAGCGGTGCCCGGCCCCGGCACTGGGCATCTGGTGCGGCTGTTGCCATGGTTGCGGGATGCCTCGCGATGGAGCTGCTGACAGCACAGCTCCTGGCATCACAGCGCTCGCCGCACGCACGCACGCAGACTTAACACGCAAGACGGTAATTCTGGTGCGGGCGGACTGTTTGCTTCCATGCCTCTTGTTATGATGGACGCTTTGTTATATAATCAGAGAGACTTATTTTTTAAGGCACACCACCGAAGATACATTTTTTTTCCCCAAGACAAAACAAAGTTCTTTTGGATAAAAACAACACATACACACACACAGTTTTTTAAAAGTCTGACTCCATTTCCTCTTGCGCCCAGTGGGTCATGGGCCACGTCTACACGATGCCACAAAAGCCCCACCATTGGGAATGGGGTGTTTTGCACAACATGGGAGAAAGGTCCAGATAACAGTATTTTTCTGTTTGCAACTTGGCATTCGGGTGTTGCTTAGACGCATCCACAGGTGGGATAGGTGTTTGGCAAAAACACCCGTGTGCTTTCAAAGCCAGTGAGGTTGACACGTAAGGTTTGCCAGAGTTGGTCCCCTAGGGAAAAAAAATGTTAAAAAACAAAATCAGACCGGAAGGCACGATGGAATGGATGTATTGCAGATCATTTATTTTCCAAGTTTTCTTGTTTAAAAAAATGAAGTAAAAGTTTTTTAAAAAGTTTTTAAGAACCAATAATTAAACACAGCCAATTTGTTACGTAAAACGACTTTCTGTGGACAGATTATTCGTAAAAACTTCCTCTGTTTATATACAAAAAAAATCAGTAGCTAAAAAAAAAAAATTTCAAAATGGTTTTGTATACTCCATTGTAAGAATTTATCCCTGTTATCGCGATATACTCTGGATTCTTTACATTACGAGGGGGGGAAAAAAACTTTGTCTATTTTGAATGGCTGACGCTAACGCGATTTTAGTTTATCTTACTCTGCTTTTTTCTAATAGTTCAAGTATTACATGGTTTACGTTCAATAAAGGAATTCAGTATGCATTTCCGGTCTCCGTTTTGTTCTCGCCTCCGTGCAAGGCTCACCATGCCTCTGAGGCAGGGGCACCGTGTGGCATGCGTGTTCACACATGTTGCTTGGAGGTGTTCAGCGTGAAGGTTTTATTTCTGACAGCTGAACCCTCACAGCATGCAAATTGCCAGCACACCTACTCAGAGGGGGGCAGGGAGAACCGAGTTCGCACACCTAGGATGTGGCTCGCGGGAGGTGTTCACAAGTGTTCGCTCCTTAAAAGTTCGTGATCTCAGCCAGCCCCGAGGACCACAGCCTAGACAGCATTATCTCTGCCAGGGAAATGGTCACGGTGGGAAACGTGAATACACATTTCGTGCAAACCAGATGAGCCAGCATGGCTCAGTGGTTGAATGTCAACCTATGAACCAGGAGATCACGGTTCGATTCCAGGTCAGGGCACACGCAGTTGGGGGCTGTGCAGGAGGCAGCCCATCAATGTGTGTCTTTCACCTCGATGTTTCTCTCTCTCCTCCCTTCCATTCTCTCTAAAAATCAATAGAAAAATATCTATGGGAGAGGATCAACAAAAAAAAATAAACTCTCAAGCTTGGTGGTGTCCCTGGGATTTTGCTCACCATTGGCGTTACTACATGACCAATGTCGGAAGGCAGGCTCGTTTCCAAGGCTATGGGGATGTCTGGGCTGCAGGCAGGGAGGACACGGGTGGCCGGGGCGCCTCTCCCACGTCCCGGGTGGGTTCCTGCTGCCTCCGGGGCTGCTGGGAAGGCGCTGGGTCTTCAGAAGTGTGAGGAGGACCTGTCCCCACCGGGCCACTTCCTAAGGCCTCGGGTCCAGCTGGGCTGATTCTCATCCCCGTGGGCCCAGCAGCCGCCTGGTGGCCTCCCATCACTGAGGGACCGCCGCCTCCAATCTCTCACTGCACCTCTGTAACAGCTCTGCAGGGGAGGGGTTTTGATTCGTTTTAGAGATGAGCAAAGAGGTAGCCTCGCCCAAGACCCGCCCCCCAGCTACTCAATGACTAATCCAAGGCTCAGCCTTTTCCGCTGTAGCATTCAAACCGACTCCGATCTGCTGCACGTTCATAACTAAACAGGCCCCGGCGTGTATCCAGGAGGGGGAGTGAAGTGCAAGGCTGCTCTGCCCAGGATGTGGCCTCTGGGGTCATGAGGGGGGACATGACACATTCATGATGAGGGAGCTCTGGGCCTCCCCCAGAGAATCTCATCTAAAAGCTGCTGACACGTGTGTGGCTTGGTGCCAAGTGATGTGAAATAACCCAGGAGCCGGACCAGAGGGAGGCCCCTGCCTGCCACTGCCCTGAGAGCCTTGATGGGGCTGGGAGCAGGGTTTATCTACAAATACAGAAGGCTCTGCACATTCACAACGCTTCTGGCCAGACCATCCCACCCCCATTTGCTGGCTTTGGATAGGCTAACACCGTGTCTTTGAGCTGCATTAGGTCCTTTTATCGATGTTTCTAACTCTCTATCCCTCTCCCTCTCTGTTAAAAAAAACCAATACAATATATTTTAAAATTAAAAAAAAAATAAACAACTGTGACTTCATGAGGCTAATTCGGAACGTGTCCCTCTGTGGAAACGGTGCGATCAAGCAAATTTTTAAAAGCCTCTCAAAGCACAGCTGAACTCTCCACGTGGGATGGAAACATCCCATTTTCTCCAAAAGCTAGGAGCCCCAGTCGGTTCTCCCTGAGGCCTGTTTCCTGGGCACCAGGCTTTGGCCGTGGGCATTCTCACCCTCCTCCAGCATCTCCCGGATGATGACTTGCAGGGCCTTTCCCAGCAGGCTGGCGGGGAGCCCCGGAGACAGCGGGGGCACGTGGATGAGCACCGCACGCCCATCCCCGTGATGCAGAGACAGGTAGTAGGTGTAATCGCACACGTATCTGCAACGGCAGGCAGGGGACCCCACGTGACTCCTGGGGCCAGGGAAAGGAAGGCAAGCAACGGTAATGCCCTGGCATCATCCCCAGCACGCGAGGAGGGAGGACTGCCACCCAGGGAGGCGGAGGTTCTGTCCTTTTGCCTTTTTGAAGGGAGACATCCTAGCAGACAGATGGGTCAGGCCTGCCGGTGTGGCTCAGTGGTTGAGCCTCAACCTGGGAACCAGGGGGATCACCGTTCCATTCCTGGTCAGGGCATAAGCCCCCGGGGGTTTGCAGGCATGATCCCCAGTGGGCGGCCTGCAGGAGGCAGCCGATCCATGATTCTCTCCGTCTCCATCTCCCTTCCTCTCTGAAATCAACGAAAATATATTTATAAAAAAAAAAAAAAAGGAAAGAGCCCAAACCGGTTTGGCTCAGTGGACAGAGCATCAGCCTGTGGACTGAAGGGTCCACAAGTGTTAGATCCCGGTTGGTCAAGGGCATGTGCCTTGGTTGCGGGCACATCCACAGTACAAGGTGCACAAGAGGCAGCTGATCGATGTTTCTCTCTCATCGATGTTTCCAACTCTCTATCCCTCTCTCTTCCTCTCTGTAAAAAAAAACAATAAAAAATATTTTTAAAAAGAAAGAAAGAAAGAAAGAAAAGAACCAAAACCAGTTTGGCTCAGTGGATAGAGCGTCGGCCTGTGGACTGAGGGGTCCCGGGTTCGATTCCAGTCGAGGGCATGTACCTTGGTTGCAGGCACATCCCCAGTAGGAGGTGTGCAAGAGGCAGCTGATCGATGACTCTCTCTCATCGATGTTTCTAACTCTCTCTCTCCCTTCCTCTCTGTACAAAATCAATAAAATATATATTTTTTAAAAATCAATAAAATATGTATATTTTAAAAATCAATAAAATAAATATATTAAAAGTAAAGAAAAGAAAAAAGGAAGATGGGTCCTGTTCCCCTTCCCGCCCCGCGAAGCGACGCAACGCACCTGCCCGCGTCGCGGGAAACCAGCACCTCGACGCCCTCCTCCGCCACGCGCCTGCGGACCGCCTTCAGGTTGACCCGCGACTCAATCACTTCCGGGCCGCCGGGGACGCACGCGCCGCCGCCGTGCTCGGGCCGGAAGCCACGCGCGTCGGTCTCGCGATAGCAGCGGTTCCGGCCGCGCTGCTCGAGCACCACGGCCTTGGCGGCGCTGTCCACGCCCACGTGCACGGCGAGCTGCGGGGACGCGGGGCCGGCGGCGGGGAGTTTAGGGAAACTGAGGCCTGCCTGTCCCCGTCTTCCGCGAAGGCCCGGCAGGGGGTGAGTGCGCGTGCGAGGCTGCGTCCCCCTCATTCCTAGGCCACCGCGCGGGAAAGCCGCCGCCAGCTGGGAAACCGTGAGGCGTCGTCTGGGTAAATATTTGTATTTTTTTTGTATTTTTTGTATTTTTAAAATATTCCAGCCACCACCGGTGTGGCCCAGTGGATAGAGCGGCGTCGGCCTGCGGACTGAAGGGTCCCGGGTTCGATTCTGGTCAAGGGCATGTCTTTCTCTCATTGATGTTTCTAGCTCTCCATCCCTCTCTCTTCCTCTCTGTAAAAATAAAATAAATAAAATAATAAAATAATAAAATAATAAAATAAATTAAAATATAAAATATAATAAAATAATAAAGTAATAAAATAAAATAAATAAAATAATAAAATAAAATAAAAATATATATTTTTAAAAAGGTCCCCAAACCGGTTTGGCTCAGTGGATGGAGCATCGGTCTGCGGACTCGGGGGTCCCAGGTTTGATTCCCGTCAAGGGCATGTACCTTGGTTGCAGGCACATCCCCAGTAGGGGGCGTGCAAGAGGTAGCTGATCAATGTCTCTCATCGATGTTTCTAACTCTCTCCCTTCCTCTCTGTAAAAAAAAATCAATAAAATATAATAAATGTAAAAAAAAATCAATAAAATATATATATATATATTTTTTTAAAAAAAGACACGTATATATTGACTAGAGGCCTGGTGCATGAATTCATGAACCAGTGGGGTCCCTTGGCCTGGCCTGCGGGATCCCCTGAGGGGTCCTGGATTTCAAGAGGGTGCAGGCCAGGCCAGGGGACCCCACCCGTGCACAATCGGGGCCAGGGAGGGAACCCCAGGAGGGACCCCATCTCACTCAGTAGCAAGCTACCTGCAGGTTGGAGCATCTGCCCCCTTGTGGTCAGAGCACATCACAGCAAGCAGTTGAGCAGCCATAGCATACATATCATTAGCATGCTGTGCTTTGATGGTTGAACGAACTATTGGACAACTGGACACAGCATATTAGGCTTTTATTATATAGGATTTGAGAGAGGAAAGGAGAGAGAGAGAGAGACAGAGAGAGAGAAACTGATTGGCTGCCTCCTGCACGCCCCCTTACTGCGGATGGAGCCCACAACCCTCACTTGTGCCCTGGCTGGGAATCGAACCTTGACCTCCTGGTTCATAGGTCGGCGCCTAACCACTGGGCCACACCAGCTGCGCTGCATTTATTTATTACAGCTTAAGCTCTTAGAAGCAGGCTCAGAACCTTATAGAAACCCACTGGGATGGTGCTGGTAAGATGCAGGGCTTGGGTGCACTTAAGCCATCACCTCTAGAACCGGGGGGAAGGGGGGGTCCAGGGGTTCACAGGCTCTGGGGCTCCATCTCATCATCAGCAATCCCCCCCCCCCACCCCACCCCGCTACTGGCTCCCCAGCCGCCATTTACTTGCGGTTGCAGGTCTTCCCAGATCCTGGTGACCCTCCGCTTCACCTCCCTGTAATCCACCGGCAGCTGAAGCGTCCGCAGCTCCACCTCCGCGTCCCTCCCCAGGCCCAGCTTGGAGAGCTCCTGTTGAGAGAGGCAGGCGGGCCTGGCCCATGTGGCTCTGTCAGTTGGAGCAGCGTCCCAAACCCCAAAACCTCCAAGGTGCTGGGTTCGGTTCCTGGTCGGGGCATATACCTAGGTTCTGGGTTCGATCGCTGGTCGGAGCTAGTGAGTGAGCCCACAGTGGGTTTTGTTTTTGTGTTCTTGTTACTATGAGAAGGCCTGAGATAATAATAACCAGCATGAGAGGACAAAATGAGACACACACCCCTCCCCTCCACTTGTGTACAGGGACCTCTCCTACTACAGCAACCAGCTTTCCTGGCAACCACTTAACAAACAAACCAACAACGTTTTTACTGATTTCAGAGAGGACGGGGGGAGGGAGAAAGAGATAGAAACCTCAACGATGAGCCGAAACCGGTGTGGCTCAGTGGATAGAGCATCAGCCTGCGGACTGAAGAGTCCAGGGTTCGATTCCGGTCAGGGGCATGTACCTTGGTTGCGGGCACATCCCCAGTAGGGGCTGTGCAAGAGGTAGCTGATCAATGTCTCTCATCAATGTTTCTAACTCTCTCTCTCTCTCTCCCTTCCTCTCTGTAAAAAAAAAAAATCAATAAAATATATATTAAAAAAAAGAAAGAAAGAAACCTCAATGATGAGAGAAAAATGGTTGATTGGCTGCCTCCTACATGCTCCCTGCCCCCCTCCCATGGGGACCAAGTTCGCAACCCAGGCATGTGCCCTGATGGGAATCACACTGTGGTCTCCTGGTTCATAGATCAATGCTCAACCCCTTTGTTGTTGTTTGCCACACAGCCTAACGGGCCACCTGGGGCAGGCGAGGACCCCCCGAGACCCAGAGGCCATCCCTCCTCCAGGGCCCCTCCCTCAGGGAGCTGGCCCGGCTCTGAGTGCCCAGGTCTGGGCCTGCCAGGGGGTTACCTTCACTGCTTCCCAGCTGGAGTTCACCAGGTGCTGCCGGAAGGGCCCGAACCCTGAAACAGAGGAGGTTCTGGTTTGCTCAGGCCAGGCCTCGGGTGGTGGGGGGCGAGGTGGGGTGTCTCTCCTCCTGGGCTGCTCCCAGAGCCTTTGTGGGCCCCCCTGGAACCCCCACATCCCTTCCTTGGAGTGAGCATCACAGAATGTGAGGCATTGTTCTCCTAATATCTATTTGTATTGATTTCAGAGAGGAAGGGAGATGGGGGGAGAGGGGGGGAAAACCTTTATGATGAGAGAGAATCGTGGATGGGCTGCCTCCTGCACGCCCCCTACTGGGGATCCAGCCCACAACCCGGGCCTGTGCCCTGACCGGGAATCGAACTGTGACCTCCTGGTTCCTAGGTCGACGCTCAGCCACCGAGCCACGCCAGCCGGGCAAGGACGCCTTGATCTTGGGCCCTTGCTTTCCCGTCATCTGTGTCCATGCCAAGCGTCTCGGCCAGGTTCACACGGGAAGCAAATCCAATGAAAGGCAGAGACCGCCCCTGGCAGCTCCCCGTTTTCAATAAGAGGCCGGCCACCCCGGGAGCCACCGCCGGCTGACAGGCCCCTCGGCAAACAGGCTCAGGTTGGCCAGCACACCGGTCCTTGTGGGTCTGAGACCTGCCCAGGCGCTTCGGCGTTCAGAGTTGATTGGTGACAGGCACTCATTTGCCAGAGGTATAGTTTTGTTTCCCCCTAGGAATTCAAGGGTAATTGGATCCACTCCATCTCCATACCCAGAATGCCACAGTGAGAGCAGGGGAGATGAAGGGTTCTCAAAAAGAACGTTCTTTCGCTCACAGGGGTGAGAGGAGTTTGATGATATGCCTGAAAACGTTGCGATAGGTAACTCGTGATTTGCCACACACAGAGGAATCCTTGTCTGGCCTCTGTTGCCTTCAGCCAACACAGTCCCAAACGCTTAACATGTGCCAGTTACGTCTGAGCGAAAAAAGAAAGAGCTTTGTCGAGAAATCAAACCCTCGCCTCAACCAGTCTGGCTCAGTGGATAGAGCGTCCGCCTGCGTCAGACTGAAGGGTCACGGGTTCGATTCTGGCCAGGGGCATGTACCAGGGTTGCAGGCTCGATCCCCAGACTTGATTGGGGCACATACAGGAGGCAGCCAATCAGTGTTGCCTCTCTCATCGATGTTTCTCTCTCTCTCTCACCCTCCCTACCTTGTCCTCCCTCTAAAAACCAATGGAAAAATATCCTTGGGTAAGGACTAACAACACCACCACCAAAATAAAAACCAATGGAAAGATATCTTTGGGTGAGGATTAAAAACAAACAACAACAAAAAAATACAACAACCCAACAAAACAAGCCCTCCAGGAGCGCAGCTGCGACAATGACTTGGGGGGCTGGGGTGGATTTGGGGTGTGCGGGGTGCATTTGGGTAGGAGTGGGCAGCTACCATCCACCCAAAAGGTGGCCTTTTGGGTTCAAAGTCTTCAACTGGTGGCTCAGGGTGCCTCGTGGTTTTCTGAGGGGTCCGAAGCTCGCTCTCTCTGGTCTGGGGGTGGGGGGTGGGTGGCACCTTTGGGGGTGATCACTGCAGGTGGACTGCCCCAGCTTTATGAGGCCCTGTGCTTCCCGGGACCCCCAGCTCCTCCTTCCTGGCTGAGAAACTGCCCGATGCCCCCTGGGCCCACTGGCTTCCTCCCTGATGGGCTCAAGGTCAAGGTCTGGGCCTCAGCCACAGGTGGGCACGCTTACACGGCTGCCATTCAGGAGCTATTTGTGGCGAATGGCAGGACCGAATGCAGAACGCCTCTCTGTCCGCTGACGGTTCCGAACAGGCAGAGCTGGGGGTCAGCTTCCTTCTGGAGTTACTGGCGCCACTGTCAGCCGCTGTCTTTTCTCCACCGGGCAACCGGTTGTGACCAGAATCGGGGCCAGGCTATATAGGCAGCAGCACACGGGAAAGCAGACAGACAGGCTTACCGGTCACCACCACGCAGCCGGGCCGGGGCTCCATGTCACCAGAGTGGGGCGCGTCAGGTGGCCGTGACGCAGCCCGGGCACTGGGTGCCCCTCCCACAGGGTCCCTCAGCATTCTGGGGCACCTAACGCCTGAAGACTCTGGGGTGGGGGAGGGCGGTAAGACGATGCCCTTGAAAGCAGAAAGCCAGCTCAGGCCAGCAGAGGCAGGGCCATCTGGGACTTGCTGGCCACTGGGTTTGGGCCAGTTTGCTGCTTGTAGGATTCAAAGGGGAGGTTGGCAGCTGTCTGTCCTGCTTTGCCGGGACTGAGGGGTTTCTGGGATTATGGGGGATGTGGGGAGGTGGGGGGAAGGGACTAAAATGGACTGAAATGGGTACAAACCATCAAGGTGGGTGACCCTACAAGTTTCTCGGTCAGGTTTCCTCCGCCTCAGTCATCCCCCACCTGCCCCAGAGTGCTCGTGTCTGGCCCATTAGGACTTGAGGAGGTTGCTCTTGAAACTGATTCTGCAAAATACGTTAAGAAAACAATGAAAGAAGCCCTGACCGGTTTGGCTCAGTGGATAGAGCGTCTGCTTGCGGGCTGAAGGGCCCCGGGTTCGATTCCGGTCAGGGCCATGTGCCTTGGTTGCAGGCACATCCCCAGTGGGAGGTGTGCAGGAGGCAGCTGATCAATGTTTCTAACTCACTCTCTCTCCCTTCCTTTTCTGTAAAAGATCAATAAAATAAAATAAAAATAAAAAAAAGAAAACAAAGACAAACCAAGCCCCAGATGATGGTTCTGATTAGTAGTGTTGCTTGAAGCCCCATTGCTATAAGCTGTGGGTCCTAAGGCACGTTCACAAACCATTAGGTTTAATAAAAAAAAATAAGCACAAAAGCAACCTTTCATAAAACTAAAAATACTTTTTTTTTTTTTAAAGAGCTACAAAGAAATACAATTTTTTTTCTCCATCTGGGTGTAGCCAGGGGGAGCCCCGGGGCTCCCCCAGTCCCAGGAAGCTTCCCCACGTGCAGAGGGCCCTGGGTTAGAGGGCGTGGCCACGTGGTCCCCTTGCTAAGAATAGCCCCCACCCTGAATGGGATCCGGGGCTGGGCTCCATCTGAAGCCTTCCTGGGGTGCTGAGCGCCAGCCATTCCCTCTCACTGGCCCCTGGTGTGGGCTGCGGGCCGTTTGCAGAGAACGGACGGGAAGTGGCGTCCGACCCCGTGGCCTCCCGGGCTGCTCAGAGAGGCCGGGCCACCTTGGTCTGCAGGGGGATGCTGTGCCCCGATTCAGATCGGAAAGCGGTGCCCTGGTTTCTCATACTCCCTCTGGCTTTCTCGGTGGTATCTGAACCCCCTCCTAGTGAACGATGGCTCCCCAAGTTCACGACTCTTGCCCAAGCCCTGCCAGAGCTGTAAACAAGATTAGGCCCCTAGCAACGCCCACGTTTGTAAAGTTGGCGGCCTTGAGGGTCAGATTCTAGCTAACGAGGTCTGCTGTGGTAACTGGTAATTCCTCGCGTTAACTTACCAGGGCCCCAAGAAGCCCAGCTGGTGTGGCTCAGTGGTTGGGTGTCGGCCTAGGAACACAGGAGGTCACATATGATGCCCAGTCAGGGCACATGCCTGGGTTTCGGGCTTGATCCCCAGTGTGGGGTCTGCAGGAGGCCTCTCTTCCTTCCCCTCTCTAAAAATCAGTAAAAGCACATTTTTTTTTAAAGTAAATAAAATAATAGTAATAGCTCTTCCCTGTGTCAGACATCACTGCTCCCAGATCAGTTACTTATTACCGTAACAGAACTGGAGCCGACCTGCCTCTTGTCAAAGTCCTCACAGGTTTTCACAAAATGCCCTCCTCCACCAGCAAACAGTGGCTGGGGGTGAGGGGCCCCCAGCTGTTCCCCCACTTTGGGAGGCAGGCAGATGGGTTTGGGATCCATGTGGGACAGAGGCCCAAAGGGGCTTAGGATGCATTTGAGGGGGACGGTCCAGGAGCACAAACTTCAGAGCTGCCAACCAAATGGGGGGAGGGGGGACAGGGCACCGGCTGACCGACCACAGGCCTGTGGGTTCCAAGGCTGGCGGCATTTTAAAACCAGCCCTGCTCCCCGCCTCCCCTGTGAAAAAGGCACCTTGAAACAGGCCAAGATGTCATACTGGAGGAGCGATCGATCGCCTCTCGCTGAATTTTTGTTTCGAGCGAGTGTAAGCTTCATAAATAAGAGGGGCTGTCAGCAAAAGCAGCAATCTACGCTTGTCAGGATAACAAGACTTTGCAGCGATGTTACTGGGTGTTTTCTATTGTACGTGTCATTCATTTTTCAGGTGTGTAAATTTTCACTTTTCAAGTGTGTAAATTTTCGAAGGGGGAGAATGCAAATGTTTCTTATCTCTAGAAATATGAGGAAGTGGGAAGGGGCACGGAGAGGGGGTGCCCGGAACCCAGCGAGTGGTGGGGGCACGAACAGTATCCTTCTCTAAAGAATGAGGGGGAATTAAATAGTTCTTCAGGTGGGGAACTAGCTTTGCAGAGCTTGGGAGCCGGGCGTGGCTAGCGGGAAGAGTGTGTGGTGTCGGCTCCAGGGCAGGGGCTGGGGAGAGGGGGACCCTTGGGAAGGGGACTGGGGCAGCCCCTGGGGAAAGAGCGGGGCAGCCCCAGGGCGGGGGCGAAGGCGGGAGCAGCGGGAGGGGAAGTGGGGCAGGCGGGGGCGGGCGCAGCACCGCGGAGCCTGAGCATGGAGGCTGGGGCGGCCTGGGGAGCCACAGGTAAGGGGAGTCCAGGGCCATTGCCGAGCCCGCCTGCCTTTCCCCTGCCTGCCTCCGATGGCCCTCCCCCGAGTCGGGTTTCAGTGGCTGGGCTGGCCCATAGGCGCCGCAAAACTGAAGGTAAACAGCGCGCCCGCGAGGGGAAGGCTCCTGATCCGTGCACCTGTCTGTCGCCTCTGGGGATTGAGATGGGCTGGGAGGTTCTGGCGCTCACCCCCAGAGGAGCGGCCATCGGGCGTAGGGACTGCTGGCCTGGGCTTGGTGAGCCCCATGCCGTGGTGGCACAGTCTGTGCGGTGGGGAGTACATGGTGGGGAAGAAGTCAGTACTGCACTTCGGGGCGCCGGCTTACCGCAGGCGCCCCTGTGGCTCCATCCACGGGGACTGCCAGGTACCCCCGAGCATAGCCCGTCTCCAAGAGGCGTTTGAGCAAATCACATCTGCCCGAGAACCCGTTTTCTCCAGCAGGGGAGCGTTAATCTAACAAGCGTGCTTTTCTTTATTTTTTAAAAAAATATATTGATTTCAGAGAGGGAGAGAGGGAGGGGGAGAGAGAGAAAAAAACAAACAAAACAAACATCAATGATGAGAGAAGCATGGATCGGCTGCCTCCTGTACACTCTCTACTGGGAATGGAGCCCACAACCCAGGCACGTGCCCTGACCGGGAATCGAACCGTGACCTCCTGATTCATAGGTCGATGCTCAACCACGGAGCCACGCCGGCCAGGCCTCCCCACGTTTAGACAGCAAGGGCCGTATTATTTCAAGGATCTCTACTGCCTGAGACAAGGCCAGGGACAGCTGCTTCCTGACCCTGTCCTGCCCGGACAGAGTGAACGGCCCGGCGGTCAGGACTCGGGGTGGCAGTGGGAGGGCAGTGGGCACTGAGGTGTTGTCTTTTTGACCTTTGGAACCCCTGTCTGCTGGCCGGCTGGCTGGCCTGGGCTGGGTTCCTGCTGGCAGCTGGCTCCCTGCTCCTCTGTGGCTCAGCCCGGGGGCCTTCCCGACAGAGGTTATAGGAAGGGCCCGTGTGCTCTCTGCTGTGCGATGTAGTTTAGGGTCCTGCTTCCGGTCAGAACTCCATCACGATTGCTGTTAGATGCCTGAAGTCCATGTTACTTAAAATCGGGGTTCCCGGGGGTGGGGCAGGGCAGTTAGGTGACTGTCAGTAACCACTGAAGGTCTGGGGCCTTTGAGTAACTCAGGATGATGATGACGATGATGATGATGCAGCACTGTGATTTGCAAACTCCGTGCTTTAGAGTGCACCCCAGCCTCAGCTGTGGCGTTTCCGCTCCAAGGCCAGCAGCAATCAGCAGGCTTGGGTGGGGTTGCAGCATGCAGCATGTGTGACTCTGAAGGCCGCTGTCTGTTGAAATCCAGCATGCCTTTCTCCATCCCCTTCTCTGGCCCACTCCAGCCTTGTCATACTCCATGCCTGGTCTCTGCCCTCACTTCCTGCCTAACCCGAGGCCTGTTGTCTATTGATTTCAGAGACAGGAAGAGAGAGGAGGAGGAGGAGGAGAGAGAGAAACATCAGTGAGAGAGAGTCATTGATTGGCTGCCTCCTGCACGCCCCCTACAGGGGATGGAGCCCGCATGTGCCCTGACCGGGAATCGAGCCATGACCTCCTGGTTCATATGTTGAGGCTCAAGTACTGAGCTACACCGGCCTGACTAGAAACCTCTTGATGCTTCTTTGTTCCTTCTTTTCTCAGCCTGGGGGTGCTGTTGGGCATCACCCGAGGCTGAGGCCTGGGTGAGGGGGCCTCTGGGAGGGCTGAGAGAGAGCGCCTGTCCAAATGAGGCGCCCCAGGCCCCCACACCCTCCTAGGCCGCTGGGTTCCCTTAACTCGCAGGAATTAAGATAAACGTGTTCTTCCTTGGGAACCAAGTGTCTCTCCTCTCCTCACAAATTCCACTGACGTGAGAGACAGCCCTGTTCGCTTTGTTGCATCGTGCGGACATACACCCTCCTCCGAGTTCCCGGATGTGTCCTTCAGGGTCAGCGCTTGGGAAGTCCCCTCGCCGTGCTGTCTCCCTGCCCCCTGCTCCGTTCCCTGTGTGTGTGTGTGTGTGTGTGTGTGTGTGTGTCGAGGGGTAAAATGCCCCAGTGAACTATGGTCATTTGTTTGTTTTGACCTTTATGTTTTCCAGTACTTATTTCCGTGGGCCGTGTTGAAATTAGAACATCCCAGGGGGGCGTAAGGGGGGGACGTTAAACTATGCAGAAGGAGAGGTACTGCTTAATGTTTTCCATAACACAGGAATATTGAATAAACATCTCATTAAAGTCTTAAAAAACACTAATAAAACAACATCTGTCCCGCAAAAACATCGCCTCGTTACATGTGGATGCATATCTGTTTTTGATCTTCACCAATAAATACCGGATTAAAAATGAGTTTTAAGTAAATAACAGTTGAGTGTGAATTTAGCTGAGCACAGGTCATCTTGTTTTCATTCCTTGCCTTCTTTTAAATTGAGATTCTCCCTCCCCCCCTTTCCCCCCCATTCTTGCATTCCTTAACTCCATTTTCTCTCTCTCCTGTTTTGTTTGAACTTTAATATCTATGTTTCTGCTCTTGCAGGGGAACTTGGAAACTTTAGTGTACGTATTAACTCCAATTAGTTCTGAAGTTAATCAGTTCTAAATTTTCTCTGGACGTGTATTCGGGCTTTAGCATGCTTGGCGTGGTTGGGATTCTAGAATCTGAGGATTGGTGTCTTCCATTAATTCTGGGAGGGGAAAAATTTTCAGTCCTTATTTCTTCAAATCTCAACTCTTTATTGTTTTTCTTCTTCTGGAACTTCAGTTATACGCTCCCTGAAGCTCATCCTTCTACTCTCCAGGTCTCTAGACCTGTTTTTCATGTTTTGCTTCTATGCTGCATTCTGGGTAATTCCTTCATACTTTTTTTTTTTTTTTTTTCTAGTTCATTGACTACTTAGGACATTCATTGCTAGATCTACTAACTTTCCCTCGAGAATCTTATTGGGCAAATGGAAAAAAACAAAAACGTGGCTATTTAAACTTCCTTTTCGTTGTTATTCTTGTTAATCCTCACCTAAGGATATTTTCCCATTTATTATTAAAGAGAGTGGAAGGGAGGGGGAAAGACAGAAAGAAACATCGATGTGAGACAGACACACTGGTTGGTTGTCTCCCCAAACCCGGACCTGCAACTGAGTCACATGCCCTTGACTGGAATTGAACCTGGGACCCTTCAGTCCACTGGCCGATGCTCTATCCACTGAGCCACACCGGTTAGGGCATCTTTTTGTATCATTTGCCTGAAAGTCAGACTCCCCGAAGTTCAGATCAGGGAACATTTGTATTAAAAGCCATCAGAGTCACATAAACCTTTGTGTGGGTGGCACAGAGAGGCATCTGCACAATTTTACCATCTCCGGTTCGGGACAAGGGTTTATTCTCAGCCGAGGCCCTGACAGGTTGGGAATTGGCCAACGCTAAGTATGTGAGAACAGAGCAACGGGCTCCCTGTCACTCAGCGGCAACGCAACTCGCGCCGCCACCTGCAGACCCTTCGCAGCGCTCCCCCAGCTGCTCCAGCCCTCCCTCAGCTGCTCCAGCCCTCCCTCAGCTGCTCCAGCCCTCTCTCAGCTGCTCCAGCCCTCCCTCAGCTGCTCCAGCCCTCTCTCAGCTGCTCCAGCCCTCTCTCAGCTGCTCCAGCCCTCTGACACGCCCTGCGTCCTGTCTTCCAACTTCTCTTTTTTTCATGTTTTGCTAAGAATAGTTTGGCAATCAGATGCTCATCAAGAACCAGCGAGAACATCCCAGTGTGTCTCTGCCCCCCTTCTGTTTCTCTACCCTCCCCGGGTGGGGAGTGCTCGGCCCCCACCCCGGCCCCCTCTCCCGGGGGGGGGTACCCACCCCCCAAGTACCAGCATCTGCATGTCCGCTGTCGGTCCCCGACATCATGTCAAAACGCTCCCCTCGAAGGTGCATTTTGTCATCTGTCAGTTAGTGTTCCGGAACAAGGGGTCCCTCGTTAAATAAGTTTGGGGAGTAAGTGCCGGGGTAAGCAGATTCCATTGCTGCAGAATCGCTAAATGTCCTGGCAGGCACTCGAACGCCGCACCTCGGGGCCCCTCTTTGAAATGTTCTGGCCTCAGAAGCGCTCCCTCCAGGGAACAGCGGTGGAGCTGTGTCCTTCAGGACAGGCTCAGGGCAGTGCTGGCACACGACAAGGCGAAAGGCGCACACGCCTTGGACTCTGAGATATTCTGAACATGCCAGGCACTGCCTCACGCAACTGCGGGTATTTGCGTGTTTCCTGCTGTGTGCGACAGCCCTGTGAAAATATATAAGTGAATGTAATCACGCTTTAAGTTAAAAGTAGTTCTCAGGCCAGGTCAGTGTGGCTCAGTGGTTGGGCATCGACATATGAACCAAGAGGTCACGGTTCAATTCCCGGTCAGGGCATGTGCCCTGTGTGCAGGCTTGATTCCCAGTAGCGGGTGTGCAGGAGGCAGCTGATTCATGCTTCTCTCTCATCATTGCTGTGTCTCTTTCTCTTTCCTCTTCTCCCTTCTCTGAAGTCAATTAAAATATGTTTTTTAACAAAACAAAAGTTCTGTACAAGTGATCTCTACTCTTAACCATTTAAAAAAAAAAAAGGCAAATGCTGTTTTATTTTTTCACAGCATCAGCAAGAATTGTTGTTTTTGTAATTTTGAAATGACAATCCCCATTACTGAAAATCACAAGTGATTACAGCCAGCTTTTCCAATGGCATAATGCTGTGCAGGGACCTATGGGTAGAAACTTTCAGTAAATTTCTGAAAATATCTTCATTAATGTTTCTCATGTGAGATACACTTTGCTAAAATGAAAGAATTTCCTTAATCATTGTAGTGAAGTGGTATTTGGAGAGAATATTCAGCCATTTATACTGAATTAATGATTAAGTGCAAGCAACGAATCCTGTGAAGGTCTTCATTTATTGGCAGTGCTATTTACATAGGGAGGACCAAAAAGGGCTTGGAAAGCCCTTGAGCATCAGCCTTACCCGACTCACCAGCAGTGGCTTACCCAGCAGTGGCTGGCTGGTCCTAGTGGGGGGCAGGCTGTGGCTCTGGGGTGTGTGTGTGTGTGTGTGTGTGTGGCCTGCCTTTCAACCAACCCTGGGCACTCAAGCTTTGGCAAAAGATCCTGAATGATTTAAGTATTTCCCCCAGAATACAAAAATGTAAGTATTTTGCTTTTTGGATGACTACAGCAAACATATGCTTAACGTGAGTTCTTCAACTTGGGGCTCATTTGGGGATTTCCATTTCTTTACAGTCTGCAAATGAATTATCATCACAACCGTGGGCCTCATTTTCCTAAAAGCATCTTACATTGTACTGAAAAGATGACATTCTTTGGGCTTTGGAAAAATATTTCCAGTTTAGTTGCAGCCATTAAAGCCTGTTAGCATTTCACATCGGGACTGGAAGCCCCTGTCCGGGGTCTGCCTTCCATCACCGCCAAGTGAGTGGCGGGCCGGCTCGGCCTCCAGCGCATGCGTAAGACGCCAGACTCGGTCACTTCCTCGGTCCCTCTGCTCTGCCCAGCTGTGCTCTCGTGGTTTTGCTGTTGAACCTCACATCTCCTTGGGGTGGTGCCAACCCTGACATCAGGAATGCCTTTTATTATTATTATTATTTGACTTCAGAGAGAGGAAGAGGGAAAGAGAGAAAAACATTGATGTGAGAAATAAGCATCAGTTGGTTGCCTCTGTACACGCCCTCACTGAGGGTTAAACCCGCAACCTATGCCCTGACCAGAAATCAAACCTGCCACTTCCTGGTGTACAGGATGGGGATGACACTCGAACCCGTGGAGCCACCCGGCTGTAATCACATTTTTCAGTAATGGGGATTGTCATTTTTAAGTTATTTAAAGTCTTAATAACAATTCTTGCTGATGCTGTGAAAAAAATTAGAAAATAGCATTTGCCATTTAAAAAAAAATGTTTTAGATACCACTTGTACAGAATTTTTGTTTTATCTTTTAAAAATGTATTTTTATTGATTTCAAAGAGGAAGGGAGAGAGAGAGAGAGAAAGAGAGAAGCATCAACGAAGAGAGAGAATCATGGATAGGTTGCCTCCTACACGCCCCCTATAGGGAATCTGCAGTGAGAATAAATTGTAAAGTGTTCTTTTGGGTGCTTTTAAAAAAAAAAAAAATATATATATATATATATATATATATATATATATATATATGTTGATTTTAGAGGAGGGGGAGAGGGAGAAAGAGAGAAACATCAATGATGAGAGAGAATCATTGATTGGAGCTCACAACCCAGGCACGTGCCCTTGACCGGAATGAAACCTGGGACCCTTCAGTCTGCAGGCTGACGCTCTATCCACTTAGCCACACTAGCTAGGGCTTTCTTTTTTTTTTTTTTTTCTCCAAGAAATAAATAATTTCCCCTTTCACAAAAGAGTCAAACTGCTGTCATTTCTTTTCTTGCCTTCTCGTCCCCCCTCACAGGCATTTACCCGGTGGATGTTTTGGAAGATGACCCCGAAGGTCACCAGGAGGCAGCTCTGGCCTACTATGCCGCGCTGCGGGGAGGGGCACGGTCCGAGGCAGCCATCTTCTCTCTGCCCACCGGGGAGCAGGTATGTCTGATCCTCCTTGTCGGCAGAGAGCTCTGGGAACTCTCAATATTTATTAGAAAGTGCAGTGTTGGTGAGCGTGTGTCACAGAGTTAAGAGAAACGCCTTCTGGAGCGCATACTGTACAATTCCACCTTGAGAAGCAGAAGGGTTCCTGGATGGGGATTCTGGAGTCCCGGATATAAGGCCAGTTCTGCGAGGCAGGGAGCCCCACAGCCTGCTGTGAGTGCCATGTCTGCCGCTTACTAGCTGTGTGACCTTGGGCAGGTGTCTTGACCTCTCTGATCCTGGCATTCTCAGCTCCAAAACTGGGGCAGTGAGGAAACTTGCTTTGCACTGTGGTTAGGGAATTAAACGAGGTACTGTGAGGCCTGCCGCACACTTTGGCAAGCAACCTGCCCGCCTCACTCTTTCCTTATTCTGTTGTACCCTCCTCGGTTTTCAAGACGGACTTTGCCATGGAAATGTGTTGACCCTTGTGCTCAGGGCGCTGGGAGGCGTGGGCCACAACGAGAAGGCTTGGCATGCGGGCAGTCCCCAGTGTGAGTCAGGGACCCTGAATGCTGCCCGGTGCTCCTCTCATCCGTAAGCAAGCAGGCACCCCGCACGGAGGCTCTGTCCCAGCGGGGCCAGGGCCACAGATCTCTCGAGGCTGCTTACAGCGACCCGAGCCAGGGCAGCTGGCAGCCTGAGTGGCATGGTGGGTGGACACCAGGCTCATCCACAGACAGGCCCCAGGAGGACAGGCCCAGGAAAGCGTGTGTGGAGGGGAGACCGGAAGGTCTGTGCTGAGTCCGTGCTGAGCGGGTGGGCAGGTGACCGGGAAAGAGGCTGCAGTGAGGGCTCTGTCATGTGACCCTGTTCCCTTTGCATTCAGCCACGCGGGTCAGTTTTCCGGTTAGGTGTTGCCCTCATCCCGTCAGGTTAACCTCTGCGTTACAGCGACCTTCCAGCGAACCCCGGGCTCATTGAGAAGTGACTTCCTGTCTCCTACGATGAAAGAACCCAGCGGCCATTTTATCCTCTTTTCCCAGGTTAAACTGGAAGCTCCGTCCGTCCGCTTCTGCACGGTGCACCGGGACGAGCCTCAGCATAAACTGTTGGTCTTGGTCAGTCCGCAGGACACAGAGACGGGTGGGTAGTCCCTACTGGATTTCAAACTCGGGTTCATGCTTCCCGTCTGTGACAGTGGAACCAGAAACCTAGGAGGTGGCCGTGGCGCGCTGGGGCTGGGCTTAGAACAAGCAGAAGTGGCACCTTTTCAGTTTTTAGAGAGGAAACAAGGCATTCTTTCTACTCATGACACGTACTCATTACTTGTATTAAAGACTCTAGAGCCCTAGCCGGCTTGGCTCAGTGGATAGAGCATCAGCCAGCAGAATGAAAGGTCCCAGGCTCCATTCTGGTCAAGGGCACATGCCTGGGTTGCTGGCTTGGTCTCTAGCAGGGACTGTGCAGGAGGCAGCCGATCAATGATTCTCTCTCATCATTGATGATTTTGTCTCTCTCTCCTTCTCCCTTCCTCTCTGAAATCAATACATATATATTTTTTTAAAAAAGACACAAGATACACTCTTGGCCACAGTGACGGAGTTCAGGCCTGATTTTTTTTTTTAGATATATTTTTTAAATCAAACCGTGACCTCTGGTTCATAAGTCGACGCTCAACCACTGAGCCATACTGGCCAGGCATGTATGGTCCTTTTAATAAATTTAAAAACCCAAACCAACCCTTAACTACTAGTCAACCCTCCTTGAATGACATCTGGTGAAAGTGTGGGGTTTAGGTCTTTAACTGCAATTTGCAAAGAGGGCCTGATCAGATCTCTCTCTACACACACACACACACACACACACACACACAGACACACATACAAACTTGCCTTTCGCCTGCGTGTTAGTCTGGGTCTTGCGGTCTGGTGATATTCTTGAACCAGAGGAAGGTATCTCGTTGTCAATCTGAGACTCAGGTGCTCAGCTGGCTGCGTGGGGGTTGCAGGCGTGTTGACTGTGAGCCTGGGGTGGCTGAGCTGTGTGTGACGGCTTCCCCGTCAAGGTTAGGACATGCGTTTCCATCTGGCAAAACCCGGTCTCCATGCACAGAGGGTCTGTGCTGAACACCAGGCCTTCACCACGGCCTTGAACTTGGACTCCAGCTCCAGGCTAGAGACAAGGAACAAATTAGTGACACGGCGTGCCCGCAGGAACCCCTCGGCGAACAGATTGTCAGACACGCCCCGAATGTCATGTGCCGACTTGAAGAACACATCCAGATTCCAGCAGGCCGCCCTCCCCTCGCTCCCTCCCCCCCTGGCCTTTTTTCAGCATTTAATAATATTCGGGTGTAGGTCTTTAGCTATAGTTTGCATAGCGTTAACATATGACCGACCCTGGCGAATCTGTTTCCTATTAATTCCTTAATTTGTTGGTTGTTTTCAAGAATGTAGTATAGTAAATATTCATCAGCTCCGAGAAGGCCCGCTCCGAGCCTCTCCTTCTACGGATGACAGGCTTTAAAACAGAGTTTCCAGATGTTTCCCCGAACCGCGGGGGCTCTGCCGTGGTAGCTGCGATTTCTGCGAGATTCCCAAAAGGCATCTCGGGGTCCCCGCCCCTCGCTCATCTCTCCGTTGGTCTCCAGAATCAGACACTCAGTGTTAAGCGTGCCTCCGTAGCTTGAAGTTGGTGGACTTGGCAGGGGCCCGAGGTGGCACAGCGCCTCGGCACAGCTTTCAACATGTGTCTTTTCACCGCGTGCTTAGCCATGACCGTGGAGGTCACCTGATGGTTGCTCTGAATTGCCTGGAGCTGTTGTATTTGCAAAGGCGGTGTGTGTGTGTGTGTGTGTGTGTGTGTGTGTTCATGGTTAGATGGAAATGAAAGGAGAAGGGCTGATCCATAAGCCCCGGTGTGAGCGAGCGTTTGATAAGCTGGTGGAGTCCATCCCAGGGACTCCCCATAACCCGCTGAGCAAAGGAAAAGCATCCGTGCTGCGAGTTTCCTGGCTCAGCGCCGACTGCTGGTAAGATGTGGGTACTGCAGCTTCCCAGCCCCCTTAAGAAGCTGGGCAGGCGCTTCCCAAACAGGTTGTCGGAGGGCACCCCGCCCTGAGCCCCCTTTGAGCCTCCTAGTTCCAAGCTCCCGATGACACCATTGCTCCTCCTGGCTTTGTCAGGAGGGATCCAGTTGCCTACATCTTCTAGAATCTTCCCTTCCTAGAGGGTGTTTGGTGGGTCCTCCTTAGCTCGCTCACAGGGGAGACAGGCGAGGGCAGGCGAGGTGGGGGGCTGAGGGACAGAAAGGACGCAGGTCTCCCGGAGAAGGGGGGCTAGGGGGGGAGGGGTTGCCACTTGCAGCCCCCCACCCCCACCCCAACCCTCGATTAGACCGTGTCTCCCTCCTTCCCCCCTACCTCCCCACAGCCCTCCTCCAGGACGCTCTGTGCCTGAACATAGCTCTCGTCCTTCAAATGGCTGCTCTGTTTTTTTTTTTTTCCGTGTCTGGCGATTGCATGTCATATGGTCCCTGAGACAAACAAGCAGGGAGTCAAAAAATGATGGCTTTTTCTTGGAAAAGCATTCCCATTACAGGCCTCGGCGACGGCAGAGCCAAGGCAAACATTCGGAGGAGGCTGTCCCGGGCCTGGGCCTGGGCCTGGGCCTGGCGGGATTGCGACACCCAGGGCCCGGGGCCAGGCCTCCCAGGGGCTGCGTTTGGGGCAGGTGGTGGTGGTGGTGGGTCAGGAGGGGTGGCGGGTGGAGAGTGAGGGGTGCCCCTGGGAACTTCAGAACCTTGGGAGGCCCTTTCTGTGACGCCCCAAAAGGGTATTCATGCTGGAAACAGAATTCTGTTTCCCGGGGGGCTGGGAGGGGCCGATGGGAGGGCCGTGCGCAGTGACGGCTCCGTCCTCCAGGAATACCCGCTGGCTACGGTTCCTTCTTTGTCCCCTGCTAACTTATGGCCCGGGGTTGGGTTTAAACGCAGGAGAAACAGCCTCCCACCAACAAGGTCATTCTTACAGGGGACCGGTGGTATTCGGAGCGCAGGGACGGGCCCGGAAAGTATCCCGAGTGTCAGGGGTGGATTCCGAGCGGGCGGTCGTATCCAGCTGCCTGCTGGCCACCCTCCCCCGCGCGTGTCTGCGTGTGTGTTTATCCAAGTGGCTCAGTGGTGAGTGTCGACCTATGGACCCACACAGGTCAGCGGTTTGATTCCCGGTTGGGGCACAGGCCTGGGTTGTGGGCTTGACCCCCCCAGTGTGGGGCGGTGCAGGAGGCAGCTGATCAATGATTCTCTCTCATCATTAATGCTTCTCCCGCTCCCTTTCGGAAATCAATAAAAACATATTAACTTAAAAAAAAGGATGGAGCCGGAGTCTGGGGGTTGGAGGTGTCTCGAGGCTTTTGAGGTTTTGCCCCTGCAGCCTGGAGGCGCTCGCTGTGCGTGCCCTGGCCCAGCTCCTAACGAGGTTAGACCCCTTTCCTAGTGAGACTAGCTTTGGTGTGGGGTTCTCTCCGCCCCCCCCCCCCAATCTTGTAGTCCACATCCAGGCACCCCATCTTGCCCCATCTTCCTTGAGTTCCAATCGAGGCTCATGGCGGCCACATTGCTCGCTGCTGGAGAACCACAGGGGGGGGGCGGGGGCGGATGCTACGAGCCCACTGCGAGCCAGATGTTCCCTTCCCCGTGGCAGAGAGGGCTCCCTCTAAGGAAGACATCTGCGTGGAAATGGCAGCCCGCGTAACGCGATGTGACGGTCGCTATGTCCGCGCGTGTGTTTCCCGTCCCCGAGATGATTGACGGGCCGGGCCGGCGTTGGCGTGAAGCCCCACAGTCCTCCGAGCGGACGTGTGTTTTGCTTTTGCGAAGACGGCCCGTCGCTTTGGCTTAACTGTGCTGGGTTTTGGTGGGGAGGACTACATATTTCTCAGGTTTGTAATGGGGCCGGGGGAGCTGCCGGAGGCAGCAGGGGGGACTTGAAGCCTCTTCTGTTGTGATTGAGGAAGTTTTGATCACGGGCCAGTCCATGGACCACTCGCAGTCAGTGTGTGGAGCCTGTGCGTGTGTGTTCGTGCTTGTGTGTGCACACACTGTGCTCATGCATGTGTGTTTAGCCGTGTGTGTGTGTGTGTGTGTGTGTGAGAGAGAGAGAGAGAGAGAGAGAGAGAGGACTCCCTCCTCGGTTCCTGGGATGGGATGGGAATGGGCTTCTCTCTCTCTGCTCTGCTCAGCTCCGGCTGTGTGTCACCTGCCTGCTGGCCACCCTCGCCCAGTGACGCCAGAGACCAAGCTGGGGGCCTTCCAGGCCACTTGGGCTCCCAGCTCCACCCCACACCTTCCGTGCCCTGCCCCGCGCTGGAGGGCTGGGTCAGTCTCTTCCTGTTCCGGCTGCCAGCACCCAGGGCGAGGACGGGCGCTGGGACAGCACGTTCATGCCTCCGGGAGCTGAATTCAGTGGCTCGTGCGGAGCCTCCGGGCAGCCGGGGCCCTGGGAGTTGGCCTTCGGGACCCCGCTGTCTGTACTCGTTTGGGGAACCTTGGAGGGTCCCAGAACGAAATCCGTTCCTGGCGTCTGCTCTGTGGCCGCATCACCTGTCCCCCCTGGGGGACAGGGAGAAGGAAATTAAATTAGTTCAGCAAGGCTGCCCTCCCTGACGAGGCGGGCCCAGCCGATGGCTGTCAGCGCTGCGCACGCTGTCGGCTCGGGTACCTGGTGTCTGGAGCCAGGGCGCTGGTCAGAATCGCATTTTCCCTGCAAAACCATCTTCTGACTCTGCCATCCTGCTGGCCCCCGGGGTCTCAGGAGCCCTAGGCGGGGTCTGCAGCGTGTCAGCCCAGCTCTGCGCCCACCCGTTCCCGTCCAGCCCCACAGAACTCTGTCCCAGGGCTGTGCCGCGTCCCTGCTTCCTGTCGCCTCTCAACTGGGTATCCTGCTTTTCTGACCAAACGCCGCCACTCTCCACAGGGCTGGTTCTACTCCCCAAGAGCCATTGTTGTTGTTTTTAAATATATTCTTATTGATTTCAGAGAAGGAAGAGGGAGAGAGAGAGAGAGAGAGAGAGAAACATCAATGAGGAGAGAGAATCATTGATCGGCTGCCTCCTGCACGCCCCACACTGGGGATGAGCCCGCAACCCGGGCATGTGCCCCTGACCGGGACTCGAACCCTGACCTCCTGGATCCTAAGTCGACGCTCAACTGCTGAGCCAGGCCAGTTTGGAGGACGCTTTACTTGAGGCCTGTTCTCCGTTGTTCGGTAGCAGCTTAAGATTCACTTTGAAAACACTTCCGTCTCTTTGGTGACAGCGTGGGAGACTACTGAATGCCCTGCCCCCACCGTGGCACTTTCCAGGCAGCGCCCAGACACCCAAGGCCTAACGGCTCTCCTGTTGGAACGTCCTAGGACAGCCAGCATCTGCGTGACAGCAAGACTCTCTTAGCTAATTGGACGTCTCTTACTGATCCACCTTGTTAAGCAAGAAGCAGAATCCTTGGGGCTTTCTAAGGCTCCTGTGTCTTCCAGGAAGGGCCATTCTGAACATGAATTTCATGGAATTAATAAGGCAGATGTCAGGCATTTAATTGGCCCTTCTCTCCCAGCCGGCTCCGTCCATCTGGGGACTGAGGTTGGGATGGTGCAATTCGCCGGTGACATGCAACTGACGTGTGGATTAGATGCTGCTGGTCTTTAGCGAGAAAGTTATGTGTGGTAACTGGCTGATACACAACTGGTCTTCACAGAGCTTCCCACCAAGCTTCCTCAAAGGGCAGAGACACTTAGGGAGAACCGTGGCGGCAGCTTACCCGAAAGGCCCACATCTGCTTTCGTTTTCTCCCCCATGCTGCCATTTTCCTCCCAGTCGTCAGCTGCCAGAGTCTGACTGGGAGGATGTATCTTCTTATTTCGTTGCTTCTGGACCCCCTGGGCTCAGACACCTGGCTTGAGAAGCAGGTTTCAAAATGGCAAGAAGCCCAGTCAGCATGGCTGGGTGGTTGAGTGTTGACCTATGAGCCTGGAGGTCACAGTTCGATTCCTGGTCAGGGCCACATGCCCAGGTTGTAGGCTTGATCCCCAGCGGGGAGCATGCAGGAGGCAGCCGAACCATGATTCTCTCTCATCATTGATGTTTCTATGTCTCTCTGCATCTTCCTTCCTTTCTGACATCGATAAAAATATATTTTAAGAAAATAGCCGAGACCGGTTTGGCTCAATGGATAGAGCGTCGGCTTGGGGACTGAAGGGTCCCGGGTTCGATTCCGGTCAAGGGCATGTACCTTGGTTGCGGGCATATCCCCAGTAGGGGGTGTGCAAGAGGCAGCTGATCGATGACTCTCTCTCATCGATGTTTCTAACTCTCTATCTCTCTCCCTTCCTCTCTGTACAAAATCAATAAAATATATTTTAAAAAAAAGAAAAAGAAAATAAAAATGGCGGTATAAGGAGTATAGAGACAATACCACAGGAGAAATAAATGGTGGTGCGTCCATCCGTCGGAATAGCACTCAGTGCTAAAAAAAGGATGTGGAGAAATCAGCCATGAAAAGACACGGAGAAAGCAGAAACGCCCACCACCCGTAACCTTTCCCTTGAACGGCAACGTGCTGGCGGCGTGCGTGTCATCGCCTCCTCTTGGCTTCCTCTCCAGTCGTGGCTGTGTACCTGAAGGGCGCCTGGTGGGCCACCGAGGACGTGCTGAGGACCTCCGACCCCGCCAGAGATGGCCTGATGGAGGTGAGCGCTGCTGGTTTGGAATCATCATGCTATCAACCATGTAAATTCCCCTGACCCTTTAATTACTTGTTGTTTCTTAGCTAGCTCTTCTCCACCAGCTACCAAAAAAAAAAAAAAAAAAAAAAAAAAAAAAAAAAAAAGCCTGCTTCATGTTCTTTCCATTCCCATAAGTTAGTGGTCCTAATTGAGGGATTAGAATGAGGTCTTATTTTTGTGTTTCCGGAAACGTTTCTAAAAAGTCAGCATCTCATTCCCCACATTTTTTCCCGACCCCCCCCCCCGCCACCCCCCCCCCTTCCCCCCGTCATGAACCTGCACAGATTAAATGCATTTTCTTTCTCTCCTCTTCTGCTGCCAACTTTTGACTGGATGTTGACTGGAAGTCGACAATCATAACCTCCCACATCACACCTGCTGGGTGTAGTTATGCTTAACTGTGAGATTGATTTGGCTGTCGCTGTCTGAGATACCAAATTGGGGTGGCTTCTCAGAATTGGCTGGTGTGGCCCGGCCAGTGTGGCTCAGTGGTGGAGCATCGACCCAGGAACCAAGAGGTCGCCGGTTGATTGCCGGTCAGGGCACATACCGGGTTGCAGGTTCGAGCCCCAGTAGGGAGCCTGCAGGAGGCAGCCGGTCCATGATGCTCTTCTGATCAATGTTTCTATCTCTCTATCCTTCCCCCTTCTTCTCTCTCTAAAAATCAATTTTTAAAAAAAAACCACATATTTTTTTAAAAAAGACTTTAGCCGGTGAAGTTTTCACAAATCTTTTTCTCATCTAAGATTTGGCTCCAGATAAAGGTGAAATATTTCACATTCTGGGCCAATTAATAAGTTTATTGGCTCTGAACACTTTGTACCATTTGCTGGGGATTCTGCAAGCTGCTGCCTTCTTATGAGCAGAGCAGTTGGAAAACAGACTAATGTTTTAGACGCCACTGAAGTGGTCTTATCCCTAGACTTGCTAAGGAAACTGAGGCTCAAAGAGATTGTGAGATGCAAATATAGGCCAAGAAGCCATCATTTGTTGTTGATGATGATGAAGAAAATGTAAGGGTCAAGTGTTAAATACAACACCCAGCCCCGCCAGCGTGGCTCAGTGCTTGAACATCAACTTACCAACCAGGAGATCACGGTTCGATTCCCGGTCAGGGCACATGCCTGGGTTGCAGGGGGCAGCCTATCAATGATTCTCTCTCATCACTGATGTGTCTACCTCTCTCCCCCTCTCCCTTTCTCTCTGAGATCAATAAAAATATATCTTTAAAAACACACATACACAAAAACCCCAACATCAACAGTTGTCTGAAACTCCCCTTTCCCAGAGTCTCAGTTCTAATGGGTGACATGCAGGAGGCAGCCGCTGGCCGGCTCAGCAGGTGCACCGGCCCGGCCTGTCCGTGGGCCTGCCCGTCTCTGCCGAGTCCCCAGCCGGCTGCCATCGCCCTCTGCAGTGAGGCAGGAAATCACCCGTCCTCTCTGAGCTTCGGGTTCCTCACCCGGCGGGTGGTGAGAACCGAATGGCAGCAGGTGGGGCCGCCGGGTGTGAAGTGGAACCAGTGACGGGTGTGAAGGTCACGGGAAACCATGCACATCGTGGCCTCGGGCATGAAAAGAATCCTGGGTGGATCGGGGCCGAGGGCAGGACTCATCGCATCTGCTTCCCCCTCCCGCCTCACCTGCCCTTCCTGCTTTCCTTCCAAGGTCCAGTCGTCTGGGGAAAGGATCGTGCTGTTCATCCTCAACGTGGTCGTTTTTGGACGGCTGGAGAGGAGCTTGGATGACGACGCCATGTTCTTTCTGCCTCACTCCGCGAAGGAGCAGGCTAAAATCCTGTGGCGCGACGGAGCAGCCGTCGGATTTTACACAACCAAAGCGAAAGGTGAGGGGCCGGGCCGAGCCACGGGGCTCTCTGGGTCAGCGGTCGCCACCCGGTGGTCCGTGAGGCCCGAAAGGTTGGCCACCGCCCCTCTGGGTGGCCTCCTGCCTCCGAGGGGCCCTCCAGCACAGCCTGGCGTGGGGAGACCCATCAGTGTGTCTCTCTCTCATCGACGCTTCTCTCTCCGTGTGTCTCTCCCCTTCCCTTCCGCTCTCTCTGAGAACCAGTAGGAGAAATGGCCTCCGGCGAGGATGAACAGAACTAAAATAGCGGTGGCTGACAGTCGGTCAGCAGGAGACCTGGTGGGCGGGTTGCGGGGAGATGGCCTTGGCTCTAGGGGCTGGTTTGTGAACACGGCACCTGAGACCTGGCCTTGCAGGGTCCCGGCAGGTGGGTGCGGGCCCAGGGGACATTCTGTGTCTTGGTTTCCGCCCAGGCAGCCTGTGCGGCGACGGCACGGGCTCGTGCTACCTGCTGCCCGTCCTGGACACCGTGTTCGTGCGGAGGCGGCACCGGGGCCAGGGCCTGGGCGTGGCCATGCTGCGGGACTTCTGCGAGACCTTCGGGGACGACGAGGCCCTCGGGGTCAGCTGGCCCATCTCTCCTGCCATGTACCGAGGTAAACGCCTCCCCTCCCCCCCCCCACCGTGTCCGGGAGACACGTGTGGGCGCCGTCATTCCAGGTGGCACACGTGGCTGGCCTCTCCCTTCTGAGAACCCGCTTGTGGCTTGAGCACAGACGAGCCTGTGTCACCAGGGCCCCTCTCCTCAGTCTGCAGGAGGTTCCTGCTGGCCCATCCGGAGGAGCGGGCGCGCCTGTGGGAGGTGGAGGCCCCGGGAGCCTGGGGCCAGCGAGGCAGCATCTGGCTGAAAGTCCAGCTCCAGCAGGCGGGGCCCCGGGGCCCGGAGTCGGCGTGAAGCGTGCGCTCGGGTCTCCTCACCCTCAGGTCTCCGCCGAAGCCCAGGTCCCTTTTCAGGACGGAGTCCGGCCCGCGGGGGACGCAGCCGCCGCAGCACCGGGTGCTGGCCTCTTGTCCTCCCCCCACCCTCCCTCCCTGAGTGAGCCAGACGCCCACCCCCCCACGGCAGCCCCTGAGCGGATCACTGCGACCCAGAAGGCGTGAATGTCCTTGTCCAGCGGGAGCTCAGTTGGGACATACTATGTCAGAAGACACACAGGGCTGACTGTGAAGAGCTGGCCGCTTGCCCCCGTCCTTGGGGAGAATCAGAAAAAGGGGTTGGCCCAGCCAGCGTGGCTCACTGGTTGAGCTTCGACCTATGAACCAGAAGGTCACGGTTTGATTCCAGTGAAGGCACATGGCCAGGTTGTGGGCTCAACCCCCAGTAGGGGGCGTGCAGCGGGCAGCTGATCCATGATTCTCTCCCATCACGGATGTTTCTGTCCCTCCCTCTCCTTTCCTCTCGGACATCAATAAAAAGATATATTTAAAAGGGGAGGGGAACATCCCATAAACGACATTCTGCAAACGAGGCGCTGGGTCTTTCCGCGGGCAGCGTGGGGTGAAGTCGTGGGGAGAGACGTCCTTGTCTACAGGCTCACACCCTGTCTTCAGTTTGGGGTGTTACCACGGAGATTGCCGGTGGGGTTCCTACGGGGGTGTTTGCCTGGTGGCTCCCACGGGCAGGCGGGTGGGGAAAGGAAGACCTTTAGCCAGAGGGCAGCGCAGGGCGGCAGACGCACCCTCTGTGGGCCTCCCCGTTGCTTTTTGCCAGTATCCCTCCCGCCTTGCAGGCTGTTACAGCTCGGCCCTGAAGGGGAGGCCCGGGGCAGGGCTGGATTGGGTGCGGGGCCTCCGAGCTGCCAGTGTGCGGCTGTGGGGAGACTGGGGAGGTGCTGATTAAACCCACTGGCCAAGGGGAAGCGTTGGCATCCTTCCCTCGCGGTGCCCATGCCCGTCAGCATCAGAGCCACCCCCGAGGCAGCGGGAGCTCATCAGAGGCGGCGGCCGCTGAGACCTGGCTCCGTCTACCCCCAGCTTCCCTCGGCCGGTGACAGGGAGAGCGCCTGGAGTTTATTGGTGATAATAGTGACCGTTTGGGCTTTTACGGGCCTTCCAGCGAGAAGGCTTAATGGGTCTTTACAGACGTGAATGGGGGAAGCAGGCACCTGGGAAGGAGGCCACGGCAGGGCTGTGGCTGGGATCCGAATGAGGCGGCTCCGTGGCTTGCCCTGTGACATTGAGCGCTAGGCAGGCAGGCAGGCGAGCCTCCTGGAGCCCCCGCTGAGCTGGCCGCTGGGTTTGTGGGCAAATGAAACCCGCAGCCTGCAGCTGTCCAAGGTCGCAGTTCCTTGGAGCTGGGGGTGGAGGTGACTGATGGCTCGCATATCAGGAATGGAATGGAAGCGTGGACACCGTGCAGGTGGAGGGGGCACAGGGCGAGGACGTGTCTGCATAATCGGGAGATGGCGTCCTCTCAAGAGAATTGCATGGGGGTAGGCGGGTGTAGGGGCGGGAGGGGGAATCTGTTATTTCAGGATCCGAGTTGGCCCGGCCTGGTCAGCAAACCTGGCTGAAGTCATACACCAGAGCTGCCACTTTAACTCAGGCCGAGATTCACCAACTCTCTCTCTTTAAATCCGCAAATGAGGCGACTCTGACGGGGAGTGTTCCAGAAGCACGCATGAGCCCTTGAAGGAAGAAGGGGCATCATTATAATCAGGGTGTAATTAGATTATAGAGGCTCTTCGTTAAAAAGGTTTTTAAGTTAAGGCCCTTCACTGCCTGTGAGATCAACGTTGGTTCCCAGTTCCCCCGGCTCTGCCTCCCAGGGCCAGGAGGCTCTTAATTCACTCGGGGGGGTGGGGGGGGGGCGAGAGGAGTGGGTATTCGGCCACCCAGCTTCACCCTGCAGCGGTTTTGTCCGTCAGCGCTGACATTTCCGGGCTGTTCAGTGGTGAGTGAGGGCCCAGACGCCCAGCACTTCCTCCCTCATCGGCTTCTCCCCCCGTGGAAATGGGCGCAAGGAAGACTCCGTGGAAATAGGCGCAAATGAGCCAATGCAGACTCCGGGGTCTTCTCTTCCCCGGAAACCATTAGACAACCCAGCGTGGTTTTAGTTTTTAACCAGTTTTTCTTGGAGTTGCTTTATTGACTTATTCTGGTCTCTGGGCTCTATCCTTTTGTCCCTTTATCCCAGAGCGTGATTTTGGAGGTTCCTATCGTGTCCTGTGCCTTAGAAATAAGCAGGAAATAAGCAGTGGAGCCAATAGTATTTTATTTTGAGAGCATGGAGGGGAGGGAGCAGGAGAGAAACATTGATTGGTTGCCTCCCGCACATGCTCTTGACCCTCACACCCCAACTGGTGCTGGGGATCGAGCCTGCAGCCCAGGTGTGTGCCCTTGACCAGAGTCAAACCCAAGGCCCTACTGTCCTAACCACTGAGACAAACCAGCCAGGGCCCGATAGCTTTCTATGTGGAAGGAAGGCTTGGCCATTCCTCGGCCTTCCAGAGGGAAACTGGTCTTCCCTCCAAATGCTCTCAACTCTGTTCCTGTTCCATTTGTGGACGGGGCTTTTAAAGTTTGCATGATCCCGCCTGTGGGAACATCTGGGGCTTATCATGGACGTGGAAGTATTTATGGGGTTATTCTGATCTTTTGAGAGGAGTTTGTGGGACATGTCTTTCTCACTACACTCGGTTGCATACGAAGCCTTTGAAACTTGACCAATAGGATCATAACTCTCTGAGCTGGCACTCCCCTGCTAGCTGGCACATACCTAGGCTTCTCTACTCGGGGAGATGAAATTGAATATGCCACCAGTTCTTTTACAGAAACGTTGCTGGAGGCAGAAGATAATTGCACACAGCTTTAAAAATTAATGTTTTCATTCTTAACAGTTTTGCTTTTTTTTTTTTTTTTTTCAGGTGAATTTTTAATAGATTCAATTGCCATCCACGGGGGAAATATTTTTCTGCCATTTATATCACATTTTTAAAGCTGGGGGGAGTGTATAAAGGACGTGTGGACCGCCTGGGCTGGGAGTGGGGCCATTTTCTTCATCTTGTCTCAGCTGGCCGGTACACAGTGCGACAGCAATAGCGATTTAATGGAAGCTCTGCTGGGAAGGCAGAGAGCAACCTGCACGCTGGATGGGTTTTCCCCGGCTCTTGCTGCTCTCTGAAAGGCTCTGTCTCCCTCTGGTGGCCATCGTAGCCCACTGCATCCTGCATGACAACTTGTGATGTTTGCCATTGACCTGTTGGGTTGCTTCTCAGATTCTTAGCCTTGAGTTCAAATTTGTGCATTCATTAAACACACACACACACACACACACACACACACACACACACACACACACATTAATGAACTTTCACTGGTTAGGAATAAAATACAAGTGAGCATTTAACAGCAACTAATAGACTTTAGTCCATAATACAGAAAACTGATTTCACACATCAGGAAAGGTAGAAAAAGTGATACTGGGTGACCTACTTCATTCATTCACTCATATATTTGCTCATTCGTTCCATGGATTGCTGTTACTGGAGCACCTTCCGACACTAGGCATTGTTGGCAGTGATGGGGATGGATGCATCGTAAGGCGGACAGTCTCTGAACTCATTGGTGAGCTTATGTTTTTGTGAAGAACATCACACAGGCAGCTCCTACCGTATTACATAGAAATTACGATGCCTGGCCAAGTGGCTCTGTGGCTGAGCGTCGACCTGTGAACTAGGTCACAGGTGAATTCTCAGGGCACATGCCCAGGTTGCAGGCGTGATCCCCAGTGGGAGGCAGCCCACCTATGATTCTCATCACTGATGTTTGTTTCTTCCTTTTTACCTCTCAGAAATCAATACACACACACACACACACACACATACTCTGAGTGGCCAGATTATTATGATCTCTGAACGCATAATAATCTAGCCACTCAGTGTGTGTTAGAGGCCCAGTGCATGAATTCGTGCATGGGTGAGGTCCAGCCAACCTGGCCAGGGGGAGGGGACATGGGCAGTTGGTCAGCCTGCCTGCTGGTCGAACTCCTGGTCAAGGGGACAATTTGCATATTAGCCTTTTATTCTATAGGATATAAACTGAGTGGCAGGATTATTATGTGTTCAGAGATCATCATAATCTGGCCACTAGTGTGTGTGTGTGTGTGTGTGTGTGTGTGTGTTTGTATAGGAAGGAAATGGACATATACAACATGAATTTAAGGACATTATGCTAAGTGAAATAAGCCAGTCACACAAAAAGCATTCTCCTTACATGAGGTATCCATTCAAATGCATAGAAACAAAATAGGTGGCTGCCAGGGGCGGGAGGGAGGAATGGGAGTTACCGAGTTTAACAAGGACAGAGTTTCAGTTCGGCAAACCAGTGTGAATGTCCTTCCTGCTGCTGAACTGGACATGTGAGAAATGGTTCACATGCTGCATTGTACATCGTGTATTAGAATTAAAACGTGCTCTTTAAGAGGGCTGTTATGAAATGCTTAAAACGTGTAGTGTACAAATTCATAGCTCTCGTGTTCTTACCACCACTTCCCCAAGCATCACGGTGAGAGCCGCCCACCGTGAGGCCAAACTCCCAGCAAGACTGGGCGTCCCAGCACTGCCCCCCATTCCTCCATCAGGCCTCCCCCTCCTCACTTGAGGAGTCACAAAAAGGCAGCTTCACGCTTTTCCGATTGTTTTATTCCAGAGCAGTGCTGCAGCGATGCTGACTCAGAACCATCTGTTTCTAGAGCACGAATAACAGCCTCATCTCCCTCTCCCACAGACAAAGGAACAGGAGCCGCTGCCCAGCTGTGCGTCTAGACTGTTGAGGAATCCAGAACACGGAGCTGGAGCCGCGCCAGCCGGGCCGTGACTCAGCCACTCCCCGCGCTGCAGTAGGGAAGGAGATGGAGACTGCTGGGCCTGCAGCCCGGGCACGGTACTGTGGCCGTGGGTCTCCTGGCCCCGCCGCTCTGCCCAGACCCCCTGAGCAACCACAGCCACCTCCGCACACAGCAGAGGGACCCAGATGACACTGGGGTCACCCAGCGTGGAGAGCGGGGTGCCCTCCCCACAGGGCCCTGCCCCACCTGCTGGAGCAGCCGAGCGAGGACAGTTAACCCTGAGCCAGGGCCAAAGTCCTTCCACCGGGGCGTGTCCGGGCGTTACCCTGAAGCGGCTGACACGGATCCTTCGGGGACAGCAGCGGCTCACATGGATCTGGGCCTGCGTGTGCTGGGCACCGTGCTGTGGGCCGGCATTCCGTCCTCATACCCACCCTGAGGTAGGTCATCCCATCGTCCCCACATTACAGGCTCCGGAGAGAAGCCACACAGGTGCCCAAGGTCTCAAAGCTACCAAGTGACAGAGGCTCAAAGGTCTGATTGACCTGAGCTTTGTTACCCCTGTACCCCAAATGGAAATTTGGGGGAAACCCAGCCACCACTGTGATTGTCAAAGTGCCTGAAGGAGGGCGGGCTCACTCCTCACTGCCAGAACCCCAGCCGATACCCACCCCACTCCCCCGGGGTGGGAGTGACAGCCTGAGACAGTCCCTTGCACAGACCCTGCTCCCACGGCCCTGGAGCTGGTCCACTGGCCATCTCCTGGTGTCCGTAAAGTGCCATCAGCAAAACCAGGGGCTTGAGGGTGACTACAGCCCTGAAAAGAGCTGGTACTGAGGGGACGGGACCAGGTGACGTGCCAGTGCCCTCCTGACCCCACTCCCCAACCGGAGGCCACCCTGAGCCTCTCCTCCTCACGCCCTCCGGTCCTGCGTCTGCCCCTGCGCCCCGCCGGCGCCCGGGCCCAGGTCCTCGGGCCAGTACTGGTCCTGCATGTACTGCTCCACGTCCGGGCTGCTGTCGGGCTCCCTGTCCTCGGGGCGCGTCCAGAGGCGGCCGGCCTCCTGCTCCCACGGCCCCTCCACCAGCCGGTACAGCTCCATGGCCGTCACGGCGTCTTCCACGGACGAGTGTCCGTGTTGGCCCACCTGCGGACGAGAGCGCATGCGTCAGTCCAGGCCAGATGGGCAGGATGGCGGTGTCCACGGGGCGTGGGTTTTCCAGGCAGAAGCGCAGGAACCTCAGCCATGGCAAAGCCAGCTTCTAGCTGGTTCCCTCAAATGTAAACGAGATAAAAATCGCCGCCCTGGGCTTGAAGAGCAGGGGGACATGGAGGTGACGGACAGCAGGAGCAACAGTTAGGAGCTGCCCTACCCAAGGCTTCATCTCTGGTTGCAAAGGCAGGCACCGAGCCTGGAGCTGTGGGGACAGACCCGGAGAGGGGAGCCTGTAAGAGGTGTACCCCGGGAAGAAGGGGGCTGCGGAGGAACCCCCCAGGGCTGCGTGGGGCCCACCTGCAGGGAGGTTAGGCCTGCTTGCTCCGTCCCCCCAAACCCCAAACACACACACACACAAGCACCTGGATTTTCTTGTGCAGCAGCTGCTGGGCCAGCTCCTTAAGCGAGACGCGGGCGCGGGTGTGCAGGCCGGGCTGGCTGAGGAGGCTGGGGACGTAGGTGGTGTCCCGGGTCTGGCTCCGAGGGTGCACGTACTTGAGGGCCTTGAAGTCGTTGTGCAGGGCGTGTCCCACCACCACCTTGCCCTTGAGGAGCTTGAGGATCTGTGGGCGGAGAGGGGAGTCAGGGAGACCCCACTGTGGGCAGTCCGTGCAGATCCCTCTGGGCTCAGTCCACCACGCTGCCAAGTGCGAGCCCAGACCTGTACCTACTGCTTAAATACGCAGGGTCGCCCGGCCAGTGTGGCTCAGGGGTTGAGCGTTGACCTATGAATCGGGAGGTCACAGTTTGATTCCCGGGGCACATGCCCGGGTTGTGGGCTCGATCCCCAGTAGGGGGCGTGCAGGAGGCAGCTGATCCATGATTCTCATCATTGATGTTTCTATCTCCCTCGCCTTTCCTCTGAAATCAATAAAATATATTTTTTTTAAATGCAAAATGTCCCAGCATGACCGTTACATTAGAGCACGATTTGAGTACGTGTGATTTTTGCCCTTGAGAAACACTAAGTGAATGCAGGAGGCCACACTCGGTGAACTGAGCCTCGGGGGAAGGCACACCCCTCAGACACCCCCGTAGGGAGCTCTGGTCACCTGTGTGAGGCCACAGCCCCCTCACCTGTGTCCCCACTTCCCGTGTGATTTCAGGTGACTTCCTGGATCACTGCGTCGGAACACAAGCTCAGCCCTTCTGACAGCTGCTCCACGAGGAAGCTTCCGGTCTCTTTCAAGGTAAAGTGCCACCCTTAATGGGTGCGTGCTGGTATTGGCTGTGTGCACGCACTTCTTAACCGTTTAACATTGCCAAACTGGGTACCGCTGCCCGGTGTGCAGGCCAGGCCTTTTTATTTCTGCTGCGTCGCTGTGTCATGTTTTGAGTGTTGTGTCCCTAACCCCATTTCCCCATAGTCTGAGGTTTTAGTGCCAGTTTACTCAGCATGATGAGCTTCAGGCCCACGCTCCAGAGCCTCCGCAGGCGTAGAGACCTAAGGAACCAGAATTCCCGGAGGGATCTGGGACAAGGAGCCAAGATTAGCAAGACCTGAGTGTTTCTTACGGCACGTCTGGGGATTCCTGGCACGTCAGATGGTCCCAACCATTCACTCATTTTTTTCAAAGCCCTGAAAAAGGGACCTAAGGAACTATCCCATGGTACTGACACCTGATGGGCAGCACTGTCTGTGGGCCTTAGGAACGTCGTAGCGATGTAATGCTTTTCTGAGAAAATGTAAAAGGTAGACAGCCTCACACCTCGCGCGCGCTGGCACGGCTCCCCTCGGCGACCCGCATACACAGGTTGGACAGGAGGAATCCCTTGTTTGGAGAAGTTACACTTTCCCAAGCTCTCGCTTCCAGTGGCTCAGTGCCCCTTCCCCACCCGTCACCGACCCCGCAGCCCCCGCCGGCCTCACCTCTTTCTGGGCTACCTGGAAGGGGATGGCCTTGCGCATGTGCTGCCGAGTGATGCCGCTCCAGCGGGTGCGGTAGTCCACGACGGGCATCTCGGGCCGGATGTACTTGTCGTAGAGGACGTCGCCATGGTAACTCACCACGGAGCAGCGGGCCAGCTCGCTCACCCGCCCGCAGGGTCCGGTGCCCACCATCTCGCAGTCGATAGCCACGCATCTGCTAGGCCAGGGCCCCGCGGGCTCCCTGGGGGAGGGCTTTCTGCGGCACGGGGCACCTCCAGAGTCAGCCCTGGGGCCCTGCCCCCCGAGGCTGGCGCGGGCCTCGGTGCCTGGCGGTGCCTCCGGTGGCACGGGCGGTCGGGAGGATGCTGGCTCCGGGGTTGAGCTCCGCAGCCCCTGCTCCTGCAGCAAGGCCTTGCGGGCCATGAACCGCTGGTGCTGCCGGCTCTTCCGCTTGTGCTTTCTCCGAAGCACATCCTTGGCATTGGGGCCGGGCAGCAGGGGGCACAGGCACTGGGCAGGCTCCGGGGCTTCCCTGGACACCATCCCAATCTGCTCTCCACTCAGGGCGCGGGCGGCCTGGGAGGTAACCTTCCAATGGGGCAGCTCCCTGGAGAGAGAGCACAGGGCAGAGGGCCTGGGTGAGCATGGGCCAGCCTCCCTGACTCCTTCCCTCCTGCAGTAGCTCTTGGGCTGAACCGAGGACCTATTTTATTAAGAACTGCCCTCATGCAGTCAGTACCACATGCAAACCTTTCTAGGGAATCACTCAATCTTCCCACAACCTCAACCAAGTATGATTGTCCCCACCAGAGGCCCCGGTGCACGAGTTCCTGCACTGATGGGGGTCCAGCTGGCCTGCCCCAGTGAGGGCTGATGGGGCCTGGCCAGCAGTGGGGAGGGGGCACAGGAGGTTCGGTGAGCGCCTACCCACAAGCACCTTCCTCCTGGTGACAAGGCACACACTGGGCGGAGAGACACAGAACCCATCTCTCTGCCTCAGCCCAGCCCAGGGGACAAGGCCTGCTGCAAGTCCAGACCGAGGCTGGCCCCTGTGGGGCTGAGGGCGGAGGGCCTGCAGGGCAGGAGCTGAGGCGGCCCTGGGTCCCTGTCCCTGCAAGCAAGTTTCAAAGCCAGAAACAGTTCCCCGAGAACAGGGCTCCGCAGCGGTGTTTTTGGAGGTGAAGCAGCCAGCACCAAGTGGGTAATCAAGGGCACAGCCCCCTTCCTGGACCCAAGAGCTCAGCCAGACTGGGGAGAGGCTTAGCTCCATCAGCAGGGCCCTCAGGGGAAGGACAGCACGCATCCCTCCCCAGCCCCGATTTGGGGTTGGGTCAGCAGCCGCCAGGCCTCTCAGCAAAGGCCCCCACCAAGTCAGAATCGCCTGGGGGCATCAGGGCCACCCACCTGGGGGCCGATCCCCGAGCCGGTGGGCGGTTCCAGGCCCCACTACTACAAGCAAGGTGCACCCTCAAGCCGGGGTTTGCTTACGAAACAGATGAACTAGTTAGACACGTTCCCAAAGCAGCTGGTGGCCGGAAACAACGCCCAAGCCCAGACCTGGCCGGGCACCGTAACCGCCATTTGGAGGAAGGGGGGCCCCCCCCACCCGGGGATCTGGGAGCTTCCGAGCGCGCGACCCCACCCCCCAGCCAGGGTCCGACAATCGCCCGGATTTGGAGAACCTGCTGGATTGGACCCGAGATCCTAAAAAGTTCGCAGGACAAGGGAGTCCCGGGAGAGCCCGCCCCGTCCCCTCTGGCAGCCGGCGTGTTCCCCCCCTCCCCCCACACCCCGCCCCGGCCCCGGGAGTGACGCGGAGGCCTGGCCACGCCCAGGGAAGGGCTCGGGCGTCGGTCACTCCCGGGCCCGCGGCGGCCCAGCCCCCGCCAGGCCGCGGCCCATCGCCCACCGCCCATCGACCCCTTAGGCTCCAGCCCCCGAGCCGGGCGGGGACCCGGACAGGCGGCGCCCAGGCCCGGCCTCCCCCCCGCGGGCCCGGAGAGCCGGTCGGCCAGGTCGGCGGCCCCCTTCTCCCCCCCGCAGACCTGGGGTGGACACACGCGGGGCCCCACGGCGGGGACTCGCCCCGCCGGCCCCAGAGGGTCCCGCGATCACCTGGAGCCGGCGCTTCCCCCGCCCGCACGTGGCGTCCGGCAGCGACAGGTCCCACTTGCCCGGCAAGCCCCGCTCCGCCTGCCCGCCGATTGGCTCGCTGAACTGCAGCTCCCGCCTAAGGCCTCTTTTGATTGGCTCTCTGGGAGACCATGGCTCTCTGCGGATTGGCGCGAGACAGGAAAAGGGGCGTGGATTTATGGAGGGGCGTGGCTTGTGCCGCCGGCCGGCCGCGGCCGCGGGAAATTTTAAAAAGACCGGAGTGGAGTCGTTGCCCCTGGTCCTCGCCCATCTGGGTCCCCCGGCTCCAGTGCACCCCGCTCCCTGGGTCGGGACTTGGACTCCTATGAACATTGTGCAGGATAGGATGGCTTGCGGAGTCCACATTGCTACCTCCTCGGTTGTGGGCATTCAGTGAAATAATACACAGGATGGGCACTAAAGAAAGAGTTTGCTCTTTCGGCGCTATTTTTTTTTTTTTTTTAAGTTTATCCTTTTGCAGTACTTTACTCATGGTTCTTACTATGCCCTGAGCTCTGGGATACACAGAATAAAATACACAGTGCCTACCTAGTTGCTCAGATCTGGGGCGGTAACAACATGTTTAAAAGATAATTCAGTGCAACCCCGAAAATATTGAGAATAAAAAACAATTCACATTTATTGTGAACACTGTGTGCCAGGCAATATATGAGATATGCACTATTGTTATTTCCGGTGTACAGCTAAGGAAACTGACACTTGGGATTAAGGAGAGCCCTGGCCAGTGTGGCTCAGTTGGTTGGGCGCCGTCCCATGCACTGAAAGTTGCCAGTTCCATTCCTGGTCAGGGCGCATGCCTGGGTTGTGGGCTTTCATAGGGAGAGGGAAGGAATGGGGTGGGGGGTGTAGGCAGTGTTGTTGCTGGTTCCCACAAAGATCTTGGTGTCAGTATGTTGAATCCTTCTGCATCCGCCGAATTCCTGTGGTGGGTCACCTCTCTGGACAGGAACTGGAACTGCTGGTCCCTGCAATTCACTAAAATCGAGGTGTTTGTGTGGGTCAGAAGTCCGGTTCTATGCTCAGGGTTTCTCAATACTGAGATCAAGATATCCATGGCCTGCCCTGGCCCAGTACTTCAGTCGGTTAGAACATCATCCCAATATACCAAGATTGTGGGACAAGAATCAACCAATGAATGTATAAATAAGTAGAACAGCAAATCAACCTCTCTCTCTCTCTCTCTCTCTCTCTCTCTTCCTTTCCCTCCCTCCCTCCATCCCTCCCTCTCCCCTCTCTTCCTTCCCTTCTTCTTAAAGAAAAACTTCCCATGGCCAGCCTTTTCCCCCCAGAAACCTGGGGGCTTCTTCCAGGCTCAGTCATGCTATTGGCTGAATTCACTTTTTTAAAAAATATATATTTTATTGATTTTTTTTTTTTTTTTTTTTTTACAAAGAGGAGGAGAGAGGGATAGAGAGTTAGAAACATCGATGAGAGAAAAACATTGATCAGTTGCCTCCTGCACACCCACTACTGGGAATGTGCCCGCAACCAAGGTACATGCATCGAACCCGGGACCCTTCAGTCCACAGGCTGACGCTCTATCCACTGAGCCAAACGGGTTTCGGCCTGAGATTCTGATTTAACTGGTCTGGGTGGGCCCAGAATTTAGCGATAGTCAAGTTCGGATGATCCAGTTTGCTGCCAAGGTCAGGAAGCGCCTCTAAGGCGCAGTTACCTATACAGGCCACTAGAGGGAGCTGCTTCCCTGCTTTTTTGGGGGAGGCAGCTGTGATGGTGAAAAGATGACTGCTAGGTGAACCAGTTAATAATGTCTTTCTCATCGAAATCATCACTTTTAAAGCGTGTAAACCAGCGTTCACAAGGGTCTTGGGATGGAGCATGTTCACCATAAGCTTCCCGAAGTATACAATAACTTTCATCAGCACTTTTCTTCAGAATGATGAATTAAAACTTCCCGCAAATGCCCTTTTTTTGGCACGAAAGTCGACATCTTTCAGCGTAAAAATATCTACGGTGTTAACACCTTCAGAAAATTTGACATGGGACGTTTTGAAGCTTGTTGTCGATACAACAAAATAGCATACATATCGAATCGCGTATATACCAACATATGTGTAACTCCATCTATTGAAAAAAAAAGAATCCGCGTTATTAACCGGTACACCTGGTAGACCTGGTCCATCCACTTAAGGTGAGGGGTTACCAGGTGCCCTGACACCTGGTTTACCAACCCTTTTGTGTTCTGAGGATGTATATTTTGCTGATTGACCTAGTAAGCGGAATCTCTCTAAGCCTTGATTTCTGCATTTTTAAACCCGGGGGGAGAGACGGGCTTGGCCTACATACATGAAGTCTTGTGACATGCACAAGGTGCTGATGTGGACACGGAAAGGATAAGCCTTCCAATGGGATAAGACCCCGCTGTGACAGGGGAGGCGAATAGAGAGATGGTGGTTTTCATTCATTCCTACTTCATGGAAGGGTTGCCATGGGTGCCTCGAAGCTGTCAATCAGCTCAGTCACATCTCTGGGCCCGCCCCCTGAATTTCTGAAAATCACGGAAGAGGAGGCAGACGATTATTGGGTTTGTACACACGCCATTCCATATTATGACTCTCCTCTTAATTACCATAGCGACCAGCATGATCAATGTGATGCCGTCCATTTCACACATGAGGAACCTGTGGCTCAGAGAGGTTAGGTGACTGGCCCAAAGTTACACAGCCCGAGCCAGGACTGGAACCTAGGTGTGTCTGAGTTCAAAGCCAGGATTCCCTCTTCCCCAACTTGGCCTCCCCGGGAAGTGACCAGCTCCCTGTTTTACACCCCGGTTCATATCAAAAGGGGCTCTCTTATCCATCTCTCCGGTCAGGAATGCACCCCTGTTTCTTTCCCAGGCATGTCTCTGAGGCAGGATCTCTCCCCCTTTGTCTGGATGCTGAGGGCTGCCTGGGAGACATGGCCCTGCCCTCCTGCTCCCCTCCTGCTCCCTTCATGCTCATCCAGGCCCTTCTTCTCCCGGGAAGGGCAGACACCCGCTGACTCGCACCAATTTGCAGCCTCCTCAAGTGCGAATGAGATTTCTGATGGGACCAGCTGCCTCCCGGCTGCAGGCAGGGCCGGGAGCAAAGAGGACATGTGAGAGGCAGGAAAGGAGGAAGCAGAGGGCCCGTTTGCTGGAGCGGAAGGAGCCATGAGGCGGGGTCAGCAGCAGTGAAGGGCTGATTTGGCTCAGAGAGGTTGAGTGCCTGGCCAAAGGTCACACAGCGAGCAAGTGGTACCAGCTCAGCTCCAGGTTGCAGTTTTAGGGTTCCCGTAAGGAATACAACTCCCAAGCAAGTTAGATTTATAAAAGGTTTATTGTTCTTTTTTTCTTTTTTTTTTTGCATCTTTAACTTTTTGTATTTTATTGATTGATCGATGGATGCATTAGTGTTCTAAAGGAAAGACTTCTGACTTCTCTGTCTCTGGACCGGCTGCTGATCGGCCCTTCCCTTCTCTGGCCTCAGGGCCCCTGGGGTGCCTTGTGCCTGGCATGCGGGCGGAGGAGACAGTACACTGGGAAAGGGGCGAGGAGGGCATTTGTCTTTGTTGCTTGAAAACCGTGTCCCTGGAGGGCCTCCTTCCTGGGTCTTGACGACCACCCTTTGCAAGGGGATGGCTGCTTCTGCCCACCCTGGTGAGGGGACTAGGCTTCCCCACCCCAGCTTTCCCTCCGGGCTCCACGCAGATTCCAAAGCCAAGATGTTCCCTCTGCACATGTCCCCTCTCAGCCTGGGTGGAGGCGCCAGGGCAGCCTGTGCTCCCTGCCGGTGCTCAACACTCAGTGTGCTCCCTGCCGGTGTCCCAGCATCCCAGCGTGTCCTTTAGGGGCCCGCACAGCCGTCCCTCCTGCCAGCCCCGGGGTGCGGGCTCCAGGGCCCCTCATACTGTGGGTGCCCAACCCCAACCAGCTGTTGGGCAAATCAGTGAGTCACTGATGGGGAAAGCTCTGGGGGAGAGGGGCCCAGGCTCCCAGGACAACACCCTGCCGTGCTCCCCCCCCCCCCAGTCCCAGGCTCTCCACTCACACCCTCTGTCCTTGTTTCTGGGAGATGTCCCCGGCGTGCTGCCCAGGGGCGTCCAGGGCGGCGTTTTCTAGGAGACAGAGACGGGAGGGAACCAGCCAGGACCGGCGGCCACCCCATGCTGCCAGGGCCTGCACCGTGCGGCAGACTGGGACTTGTTGCTGATGCAGCGAGACAACAACAAAATCACTAGTCTTCCACACGGGGCCGGCCAGCCCGGCGCCCGCTGCTGCCCAGAGGTGCTGGGACCGGGGCCCTGCCCGTCCCCCAGGCCAGCCGCCCACACCCCCACCACCCGGTCCATCTCCCCCCCCCCCCCACCTCTGTTTCTCTCCCGCCTCTGCTCAGGTCAGGAGTTCTTATTTTGATTTTTTTTTTTTTTCCCCAGAGTTTAACATACTTTTTTTAAAAAAAAAAAATTTAATTGATTTCAGAGAAGAAGGGTGAGGGAGAGAGAGAGAGAAACATCAATGATGCGAGATGAGAGAGAATCACGGAGAAGATCATCTGCCTCCTGCACGCCCCCACGCCCCCACACTGGGGATCGAGCCCACAACCGGGCGTGTGTCCTGACTGGGAATCGAACTGTAACCTCCCGGTTCCTAGGTCCACGCTCCCTTCCTTTAGTAAGGAGACCTCACTGTGGAAAGGAGGCAGGCGGGTGACTCGTTTTCCTACGTTTCTTCACTGATGGCGAAGAACCGACCATCACGGGGAAGGGAAGAAGGAGGAACTCCAGGACCCGCCCCCCCCCACTCTGTCAGCCCCCTCACCCGCCACCTGCAGAGCTACAGACCCTCCCAGTGCCACTGAGCCCCAGTTCAGAATGGAGAGGGGGGTGCGGGGCAGCAGAACAGAAAGGAGAGGCAATGGAGGAAGGGCTGTGGGTCCGGGGAGGAGGCAGGGAATCCTGTCCCTACACCCCCATTCCCCCCACCCACCCCAGGCCGGGGTCTGGGCTACCTGGTTAATGCCCCCAGCCGGGGCAGATGGGGGAGAGGCCAGCCTGTAATTGCACTAGCGGGGCGTATCCGCTTCTTAATTAGCAGAAGCCACAGCGGCCTGGTGGCTGGGAGAGCGGGGAGAGCGGGGCCCCTAATTGTGTTTCTGCAGCAGCTGAAGGATAATTACCCTCCCCTGTTGGTGCCGCCTGTAATTTTTTTTTTTCTCCTTTTAATTGAAAACTCTCCCTCGGTGGCCCAGCCCTGTACCTTCTGCCTGTTCTCTCCACCCAGAGCGGAAGGAAGGGCTTGCCTGGACCCCTAGAGGGGCACCGTGAGGCGACCGGCAGTGCCCAGCCCTTCGGCGGGCAGCCCTGGACATGCGGGCCCCAGAAAGCCCGAGGGTTCTCCTGTGGGGGGCGTTTAGGAGGGGCACTCCCCAGGAGGCTAAGACCCCCTTTTCTCTACCCCAGGTGGGGCGCTAGCTCCCCATTCCAAGCTGCAGGGAGCTGAGGGCCCCCCTCTCCCCCCACCCTGTCTAACCGAGGGATGGAGAGGAATTTGTTATCTTTGGTTTCTTTTAAAATAAATGCTGCCTGGCCAGCGTGGCTCAGTGGTGGAGCATCGACCTAGGAACCAGGAGGTCACAGTTCGATTCCCGGTCAAGGGCACATGCCCGGGGTGCAGGCTGGATTCCCAGTGGGGAGTGTGCAGGAGGCAGCCAATTAGTGGTTCTCTCTCATCATCATGGATTTTTTTTTTTTCTTCTTTCTCTTTCCTGTCTGAAATCGATAAAAAAGTATATTTAGAAAAATGAATGCCGATCTTTGGCACCGTTGGGAAAGAGCTGCCTTGCAATGTCAGGTCTCAGAGACAAAGGCCTGGACGCTCATGTCAGAGACAGGGGCTCCCCAAGGTACAGGGAGTCAGCCTGGGGGTGTGCCTGGGAAACAGGCCTTTTCCAGGGAGCTCTGGGTCCACCTCCCAGGGGGTGACAGCTACGCCGACAGGTGTTACAAAGAGCGTTTTTGCACAGCATCTTCCTCGCAGCACCAAGGAAGATGCCCGTGAACCTGACAGCGGGCCCCGCTTTGCTTTCCGCCGTCCTTTAACTCTGGGTTCCGTCCGGGTTGGGGGAAGATACAGGTGTCGGAAGAGGCCGCTGGGAACCCCCCTCGAGCCCCCCAACTCCCTCTCCCCACTTATCGTCTCTTGCCTCTTGCCTTTAGAGCCATCCCCTTAGCAACGCTTGTTGCCATGGTTTCCTCCCTGCCGGGGATCCCCTCCCCCCTCCCCCCTTTTTCTTCCTGACCGTAATGGGCGGCAGGGATCCTCGGTGCCGGCCACTCCACATAACCATGGTAACAGTGAAGCGAGCCTCCATTTATCCGTCGTGGAGAGAGCTGGGGCCCAGGAAGCATCTGGAAGGGAGAGGTGGGCGGGGGCGGGGGGGTGGTCCAGGGCCAGAGCTGCCATTGACACGAAGAGGAAGTTAAGAGACTTCTAGCCCTGTCGGCGGCGTGGTCCAGTGGTTGAATGTCCACCAGGAGGTGACAGTTGGATTCTGGCAAAGGGCACATGGCCCAGGTTGCGGGCTTGATCCCCAGTAGGGAGCGTGCAGGAGGCAGCCGGTCCGTGATCCTCTCTCATCAGGGATGTTTCTATCGCTCTCCCTCTCTCTTCCTCTCTGAGATTAATAAAGATATTTGGATGGGGGGGGTGGGAAAGGAGGGAGAGACTTCTAACACTCGTCAGTAAGATTGGCTTCCAACACCTGTGGAGCCCCTTCTCTCAGCCTGACCACGCTCTGAGAACCCAAGGTGTCCAAGACACAACCCCGACATGGAAGGGCTCATGGTCCCACTGGCCGCTGGCACAGAAGGGAGGCGGCTCTTGGTAGCACTGTCAGGGCAGAGCACCCGTCCACTCCCAGCATCCCCTGCAGCCACGAACCGGGAATAGACAGGCCAAGGAAGAGTGTCTGTACTCACATCAGGGCGTCTCCGGGGCTTCGTCAGGGAGCTTCTGTCTTGGAAGAGAGGAGGCCTGGATACCCCCTCCCTGTACAGAAGCAGAGACTAATGCCTGCAGCCCTCCACCGGGCTCTTTGGGGGCCCTGGCCAGTGTGGCTCAGTGGATAGAGCATTGGCCCACGGACTGAAGGGTCCTGGATTCAATTCCTGGCAAGGGCACGTTCCTCAGTTGCAGGCTCCATCCCCGGCCCTATGTGTCTCTCTCACATCGATGTCTCGCTCTTTCTGTCTCTCCTCCTTTTTTCCACTATCTCTTTAAAAAAAGGGGAGTGGGGGAGTATTCTCGGATAAGGATTAACAACCACCAAAAACCTGCCCTGCCCACCTCCAGTGCCTGAAGGGACCCGCTAATCTCCAGTTCCCATGTTTCCATCACCTGCCTGCCACAGCCCCCCCCGGGAGTGACTGGGCTGCGCTTACACTGAATTAGAGGGTCCTCATCCCCAAAGTGTTCACCAAATCCCCCGGGGGGCAGGGACCCTTTCCAGAGGAGAGGACAGAAGTCCTGGCTTCTCAGTGGGCTGATCCCAGTCCCTGGCACTCATGTGGGAAGGTAATGCTGGTGTATTCTAACATAATAAAGACCCATAGAACAAGGTATTACTCAGGTGTGTTCAAGTAAGCTACAAATAACAAGGCAGCAAATTCATTCTTGCCGATCAGATGTCCCCAGACTAGCTAAAAGCTAATCCCAGGTCCTGGGGCCCAGAACTGCCGAGTTCCACCTTCTGCTACAGGATGGAATTCAGGCTCAAGCAATCATTGTGGCTATCCTGCTCACTCTGCTAGTCAGAGAGGGATAAATGGCATCCTCTGATTGGTTGACCGGGGAATACGCACCCACCAATGAAAGAAGGCTTCTCCCTTGCTGGCCAATAAGATCTTTAGTTCTCTTCTTGAAAGGAAAGTAGACCCTTTGTCTATAAAGAAAATGAGCAGATAATATATTTTTTAAAAAGCCACTGTTGCTATGGGACATGATTGATGTGATCAGTGATAGAGAATTCATAAAGGCAGGCACTTCTTTGGGAAGGGAAAAAAAATACAAAAAGCATGCCAGCTGTCTGGTCTGGATTAAAAAGAAGTTGCTGTATATTATGAGAGGGGAGGGGAAGTTTTTTAGTGTAAATCTTTCCCAAAATGATATTCAGCCAATTATTGGAGGCGTTTTTTTTTTCTTAGCCTTTAATTTGGATTGAAATGATAATGATTTAACTATATATATATATATATATATATATATATATATATATATATGCGATAGGTGAATGAAATAGTGAAGAAGGGAAAAGGAGAGAAACGTGTGTTTACTGGCACAGGGCATCCCGGATAAAAACAGGCCAGTTATTGCTGGAAATATTCATTTCCTCTATTCCTGTGTCGGCAAGCGACAGCCCAGCTTACGACAGGCTTTGTCTGGGAAAGAGAAATGTAAGACATGTTCTATTATAGATGAAAGAGTGCACAGATCACAGGTTGTCCTGTTAATGTATTGGCGATCCCCTCCCCCCCACTTAAACCGTGCGGAATGGTACAGCTGCCTTAGGAGAATTAGGAGTGAGATGATTTCCCAGCCCAGGGTTACAGATGGACACCGAGGGGCCAGGCCAACAGGTGAAGCGTGGGTTGGTGTTTGTCAATCAGAGGGAAAAGGAAAAGATCAGAGGAGGAGGAGAAGCTTGAAAGTGTTGCATTTGCTAATTATGAAGGCGCTGGAGAGCTATAATAGTATCCTGACCAATGGGAACCAGAGCCAAACCCAGGAGAATGTCTCCCTCTTCCAGAGAGGCCGAAGATGAGCCGAAACCAATTTGGCTCAGTGGACAGAGCATCGGCCTGTGAACTAACTGAAAGGTCCCTGGTTCGATTCCGGTCAAGGGCATGTGCCTTGGTTGCGGGCACATCCCCAGTAGGAGGCGTGCAAGAGGCAGCTGGTCGATGTATCTCTCTCATTGACGTTTCTAACTCTCTATCCCTCTCAATTCCTCTCTGTGTAAAGTCAATAAAACATATTAAAAAAACAACACTCAAAAAAAAAATAAGGGGGGAAGAAGAGGGAGGTTCAATCCCCTCAGCTAAAGAACAGAGTTCTTTAACGAGCAATAAAACCCTAATTGTAAATCCCAAAACCTGGCAGGGGAGGGCTCGATGGCCGCTCAGGAGGGAAGGGGAGGGGTGGGGAGGAGGGAGGGTGCCTGCCCAAGCACCTTGACTCCGAAGGAAGAATCCACCCCAGCAGATATTTTTGCGGAATCAAGGTGCTCTCGTGTATAATTAGTGGCCCAAGCCCCTCCATTCACTGTAACCCAGGCAACAGGAAGCTGAGGGTGGTTGCCTGGCAACCGCACTCCGGCGGTGCGGTCCCGCTCTCCTCCTCCCCCCACCCCCTTTAGCCCTTTTGTGATAAGGTCTCCCCCCCCCCCCCTCCTCCGTGGCCGTTTCCTCCCCGTCATTCCGTTCCCCCTACCGAGGGCCAACTTGGCCTCCTTTGGCTAAAAAATGCGGACCTTGGCGTACATTTTAGACAGAATTCATCTACACACAGGTCTCCATGCCTCAATCGTCCTTTCTGCAAGAGGCAGATTTAGAGCTTTTTTAAAAAAAAATATATATTTTTTTAAAGTTGATTTTTTTACAGAGAGGAAGGTAGAGGGATAGAGAGTTAGAAACATCAATGAGAGAAAAACATCCATCAGCCGCCTCCTTCACACCCCCCACTGGGGATGTGCCCGCAACCAAGGCACATGCCCTTGACCGGAATCGAGCCTGGGGCCTTTCAGTCCGCAGGCGGACGCTCCATCCACTGAGCCAAACCGGTTTCGGCAGATTTAGGTTTTTTTTAAATCAGCTGCAGGAAGCTCTGCCTCCCCCCACCCCCCTTTTTCCTGCCAGACTCTGAGACGCTGGTGGTTGGTTCTCTGGCCCGGGTAGATTGTGGGGGAGAAGGGGAGAAGGAGGAAACGGGGGCGGTGATGCTTCCCAGCACACAGGGTCTGGGGATCCCCTTCGGCCCCTGCACCCACCACTGACAGCCAGGCGCCTCTCTGCTCTTGGGCACCAAGTTATTCCAAACCGGCCTTCGCGAAGGGGAGCTGGGATGCCCTCCGAGGACCCGACCTCTCAACCCCTGGAGAAACAGGGGAGATGACGCCCCCCATCTCCTCCTCACCTCGTGGCCTCCTCCTCCGCGTGGGGTCTGAGGGACCGCGAACCCCGACAGCGCAGAGCGCAGCCGGTGCGCTCGGGGCCGTGGCGCTGTCCATCCCTCTGGTGCTGAAGCCCGAGGCTCCCGTTCCTCTCGGAGGGGCTGGGGGCCAGCGTGGCAGCAGCGGGGACCCTCAGGCAGGCGCTCGGCCCGCCTGGGGGGAAAGGCGAGGCTGGCCGTGCTTGCACCTGCAACCAGATGCGCTTTTTTTCTGCAGACCGGGCTCCCTCCAGGGCGCATTCCCCTCGCCCACCCCGGGCTATGGGGACTCTTTGCCGCAGTAGCAGAGGGTGGGAAAAGCCCTTCGCACGCGGGTGGATCACCCAGCTGCCTCCCGGCACTGCCCACGCTTCTCCCGCTCCCGGCGGCTCTCCCGCGTCAGCTGGCTCAGTCGGGGACTCCCGGCGCTCATATCTTGTGGCGGGGAAGGGAGGGAGAGAGGGAGGGAGGGGAGCCTGGGAACCCCAGCTTGCTGCTTTTCTGCGTGCAACCACCGGGCAGCCTGCGGCATCCGGGGCTGAGGAGCGAGCCGCGCTGGAGGCAAGGCGGCGGTGGGCTCGGGGCGTCTGGGTCTGGACCTCGCGCGGGCGCCCCTGAGGCTGTGGTGCCGCGCGTCTCCGAGGGGGAGCCCGACCCAGCTCCGGGCGTGTGGGTGGGCACAAGGTCTAAATGCCCCATGACTGGAGCCGGCCGAGGACCCCCTAGGAGCGCCCTCCCCGCCCGCCTGCCAAGCGGTGACTGGCGGTGGGCTTGGGCACTTTTGACAGATGCCAAGTCCCGCTTCCCCCTTCTTCCTCCGAGCACAGGCTCGTGAGTCCCAGCTCCTCAGATCCCGAGACCTTGATCCGGGCGGGGAGGGTTGGACAGGGACCCAGTCCTGACTTTTTACCTGGTCGCCGCCGCCCAGAAGCAAGGCAGCTGCTCTCCACGTCCTCCCGCAAGCACCTCGCCACCCTGCCGCCCGCTGCAGGGCAGGGGCGGGCACAGGGGCGGTGGGGGGGTTGATGAAGATATTTGAAGAAGCACCCCTTGAGTACTCGCCTCCATCTGGTCTGTCCCAAGCGGCAGCGGCGCTGCCAGGGCAGGAGGCAGGTCCAGGTCCGAGTCCAGTGTGGTCGGTCCTCCCGGTGCGGGCACTGAGGCCGGGCCTGGAGATCAGCTGCTTTAAAGCCCAGACCAACCCACAGGTGGCCTGTCAGGGCCAGGGACGTCCATGACGTCATCCAGGAGGCGAATGGAGAAGGGAAGTGTGTGGGGGGGGGGGGGAGGGGAGAGGAGGGGGTGTCAGCGCGCTTCACCACAAAAGTCCCCTGTGGCCATGGCAACCGCTCTGGGAGGTAATGGGGCTGGCAGCTACCCGCCTTTTCTCTCTGGGGATCCGGGCTCCCCTGGGGCAGAAGCTGGAGTAATTTCAGCTAGAGTGCTGCAGCCAGACTCGCCCTCAGGGGAGGAGGCCCTGAAGCTGCCCCCCCCCCCTGCCTGTCCCCTCTCCCCCCCTGCCAGACAGAGCATAGCTGGGGAGGAGACTCCCAGAGGGTAAGGAGACAGGAAGCTTTCTTCCCACAGGGACCCTGCCCGTTGGGGGCAGGAGAGAGAAAAGTCTCCACCAACAAACACACACGCACCCCAAATAGAACAAAGACCTACATGTTAAGAGCTCAAACTGCAGACCTCTTGAAAGCTAACATAGGTGTACTGTTTGTGCACTTCCGTTGGGTGAACTATCTCTAAACTATGACCCTTAGGGCTCAAGCAACCAAGGAGGAATAGATACATTGGACTTAAGATGTAAAACTTGGGTGTTTCAAAGGACACCACTAAGAAAGTGGAAGGAACAACCACAGAATGGGAGAAAATATTTGCAAAACGCGTTATCTGACAAGGGCCTAAAATCCTTATAAGAACGTTCACAACTCATTACCAAAAGGGTCCAGGGTTCAATTCTAGATAAAAGCCACACACCTGGGTTGCAGGTTTGATCTCTGGTATGGGAGTGTGCAGGAGGCAACCAATCTGTGTGTCTCTCTCACATCAATGTCTCTCTCTCTCTCTCTCTCTCTCTCTCTCTCTCTCTCTCACACACACACACACACACACACACACACACACACACACACACACTCTATCTCTGTCTTTTCCCACTCCCTTCCACTCTCTAAAATCCAATGGAAAAAATAATCCTTGGGTGTGGATTAACAACAAAAGAATAAAATAAAAATGGGTAGAGGGTGTGAATATACAGTTCTCCAAAGAAGGTTTACAGATAGCCAGCAAGCTCATGAGAGGGCTTTGTGTGCTTACTCATTAGGGAAATGCAAATCAAAGCCACAGGGTGGCTACACTTTTATTTTTTATTTTTAAAATATGCATTTTATTGATTTTTTACAGAGAGGAAGTGTGAGGGATAGAGAGTTAGGAACATCAATGAGAGAGAAACATCCATCAGCTGCCTCCTGTATACTCCTTTTTGGGGATGTGCCTGCAACCAAGGTACATGTCCTTGACCGGAATCGAAAAGCGGATTAGGGACCAGAGGTTCCCTAATTAGGGAAGGGGGAAAATGGGGAGAGGCTGCTAATGGCTGCAGGGTTTCTTTTTAGGGAGATTCTCTCTCATCATTGAGGCTCCCCTCTCTAAAAATCAATAAAAGCATATTTGTAAAAATCCCCGGCCCAAGGCTGTGCGATGATAGAAATTGATGCTTGGCCTTGGGGACCGCTTCTGTGTCCCAGCTTCTCTTTGCTCGGTGAGGATGGCGGACCTTCCTTTCCTACCTGATAGCATTCGGGTGAGCCTCAAACCCGCTCACACACCAGAGAGCACGCGGCCAACAATAAGCCCTGCCTCCCAATCAGCTGCCACGCAGAATGAAATGACCAGAGACATCATGATCCCAGAACGGCTCCGCCCGAGATTTACTAGGAGCGCTCGCGCTAATTTTGAATTAGGTTCGAGATAACGAGACGGCATTCAATTTCCCCGTGGTGGGTTCCCGGGGTGTTCTAGGCCTTGCAGATAAAGGCCGCTTGTCCAGGGAGGTGGGGAGAGGGTCCCCGCCTGTACGGGGAGCATTCATCACCCGCTGGCGGCCTACCAGTCCATCCATCAGGGGGGCCTTCCGCGGAGACGGAAGGTGGCAAGCCATCGGTTATTGTCACAAAGGCTGTCCTTTGAGAGAGATTAAAGGTGAGCCTTTGGCATCCCAGGGACAGGAGGACCTGCCAGACTTTCCTGCCAGCAGCTCATCCTGCCCAGCCCTTGGGAAGGAAACGGACGGAGTTAATTAACATTAGGGTGGGGAGGAGGCTGGTGGGACTCTGCCCTGGCCGAGGGATTGCTTAGGATCCGCACTGTTATTACGGGCTTGAGATCAGCCTTTCAGCTAGATTGGGGACTCCTGCCTCCTTGGGGGGGAATCGGATAAAGTCATTGTTTGCCCGGCATCAGGTGGAAATCTTGTTAAGCGCTCCAACGACCTTGGTTTTTATGGAATTGTGTTCCACAGCTCACAGCGGCCTTGGCGGGGATTGCATTCTAAAATAACATTTCCTCTTGGTTAAAAAAAAAAAAATGTTTTGTTGCTCCCCGCTCTGGAGCTCACTGATCTTTGTGAGTTTTTGACTCCAGGATACTCAGGGGTGAACTGGAGGTCTGCAGTTTATAGCAAGCCCACACACATGTAATCGCTTAGGTCTTTATAGTTTATTTTATTTATTATTTAAAAACTTTACATATATATATATATATATATATATACACTTCAGAGAGAAAGGGAGAGGGAGATAGAACCATCAATGGTGAGAGAGGATCATGGATGGGCTGCCTCCTGCACATTTCACACTGGGAATCCAGCCCACAACCCGGGCATGTGCCCTGACCCGGAATTGAACCGTGACCTCCTGGTTCCTAGGTCAAAGCTCAACCACTGAGCCACACTGCCTGGGCATGATTTCACTTTAAAGAAGAACATTACTTTTTTCTTTGCCAGGGCACTCTGCACAGACACCCCCAGCACACGCACGCACATGCACACACACACACGCACACACACACACACACAAATGCACACACTCTATCTAAAAAGACAGCCGGAGCCACGGGAGCCCACGCCAGCCACACCTTCCTCGCACCTGTCCACGGAGCAGAGGCTCCCATTCAATAGCTGCTAACTAGGCTCTGGCCCTGGCTTCTCTCGAGTTTGCCTTTCCCGGATCGTCAAGGTTGCCTGGCAACCACCAGCAGGTCGGCTTGTCACTCGGTTTCCTTCAAGAAAATGGCAAAGTGCTGTTCCTGTCCCCAGCCAGGCAGGGCCTAATTAGTGTGAACCGGGAATCAATCCACGGGGGTTGAGGAGCGGGGGTGCGGGGTGGCGGGCACTCCGGGGCCCAGTGCAGGTCACGGTCATGGCTTCCTTTTACCCCTTCCCGCCTGCAGGGAGGGACCAGGGCAGGGCGTAGCCAGGACTGAACTTTACAGGCGCCTGTCTGAGCCACTGTTGAAGGGACGGGGGATCGTTCACCGGAGAAGGCCCCTCTTGAGGATGGAGACATGGCTGTCTTTATTTATTTATTATTGTTATTATTATTTTAAATATATTTCTTTATTGAGTTCAGAGAGGAAGAAAGAAAGAGAGGGAGAGAGAAACATCAATGATGAGAGAGAATCACTGATCGGCTGCTTCCCGCACACCCCCACAACCCAGGCATGTGCCCTTGGCCAGAATCGAACCTGGGACCCTTCGGTCCACAGGCTGAGGCTCCGTCCACTGAGCCAAGCAGGCCAGGGTTATTTATTATTTTTAAATATATATTATTGATTTCAGAGAGGAAAGGAGAGGGAGAGATAGGAACATCCATGCTGGGGATGGAGCCCACCACCTGGGCATGAGCCCTGACCGGGAATCGAACCGTGACCTCCTGGTTCCTAGGTCGACGCTCAACCACGGAGCCACCGTGGCCGGACACGTGTCTGTCTTTAAATACCTGGAGCTGGGAAACGCCGCAGAGAAGGGTTGGGTGGTTCCGGGGGGCAGCACACCTCCCGCCGCCGCCCCAGCTGTGTTTTTCTCCCTCACACACCATCGGGACAGCTACATACGTACATACATACATACACACACACACACACGGGTCACCTGCCGCTCCACGGAGCCCGACGAGATTTGCTGACAAAGGTGTTGTGCTTTCTCCCCAAGTGCTGTGGTTTCCAGAGCCCGGAAGAGGGGGAGGGGCCGGGGGCTGATTGCCCAGCAGATAAGCTCCTGCAGGCTCAGCATTTGAGAAGATGGATGGTCCTGGGGCCGCTGGTGGGGAGAGAGGGCCGCCCGTTTCAGCCCTCCCCTGTTCCAGCCCCTGCACCCCTGCTCTGCTGTCTCCGTGCCTGTCGAGTCCCAGCAGCCTCAGCGAGGCCCCACCCACCTCCCGTCTGAGACCGTTGTCCCTTCACAAAGTCGCCTTTGAACGCAGAAACCTACCCTCCAGCCCTTGGTATTTGGGGGGTGAAGGGGGCAGGGGGGCGCGGTGTCCTGCTTGCTGGCCACTCTTGGGGGCCCTTGCAGCTCGCCAGCTCCCAGGAGGTAAGCACGGAGGCCTGGGTGGCCCCGTGCAGAGGACAGAAGCGCCAGATGGCGGGCCAGGTGTTCAGCGACCTAACAACCTTATCAGATGCCCAAGGGGCCCAGCCCCCGGCGGACGGGGATGTTTGTGAAGGTGGCAGCGGGCGGCACCCCCTCCTCTTGTCTGCCCACCTCCCGTCTCTTCCACCTGCCCCTTTGTGGGTCAGAGAGCCACCCCGAGGTGCTTCTCTGTCTTACGGGCCGTGCGTTCTCACCGCTGGATTCTCAGCGGGTAAAAGGGAGAGCAAAGCAGGGAAAGGGGCCCTGGCTGGTGCGGCTCAGTGGATAGCGCGTTGGCCTGCGGGCTGGAGGGTCCCAGGTTTCATTCCCGGTCAGGGCACGTGCCAGGGTTGTGGGCTCGATCCCCAGTGTGGGGCGTGCAGGAAGCAGCCCATCTATGATTCTCTCTCATCATGGATGCTTCTCTTTCTCTTCCTCTCCCTACCTCACTGAAATCAATAATAAAAAATATATATATATATGTTTTTAAAAGGAGCGGGGGAAGGGGAGAAGGAAGGATGCCCTGTCTTTCCCTTCTTCCAGTGCCCTCTGGCCCCTCCCGGGCCCTCTGGGGCGTGTGGCCTAAGGTAGGCAGGACGGTGAACCTGGCTTAGCCACCCCCTTAGCCTCCTGCCCTCTGAGCAGGTCCCAGGCTGGGGCAGTGGTTGGGAGGAGGCCCGTGCTTGTGGGGGGCCAGGCACCCCAGCTCCTCCAGCCGCCCCCATTACAGGGCAGAGTGGGGACGGGGCCCCGAGGACAGTTTGCTCAGCCACTGAGACGGAGGGCGATTGCTGGCACTGGCGGGGGGCCCAGCCGTTCCAGCCCCGGCCCCCCTCACCTGAGCGCCTCCCCGGTTTGATCGAATCTCGGTGTCTCACAATTACCTCTAATTTCATTGCTTTTATGGGAAGGAGAGTGCTTTTCCCCAGCAGCGAAGATTTTTCACGTTCCCTGGGCTTCGGCTTCCCGGTCCCCAGCCCCTTCCTTTCATTTCCAGCCGTTCCCCTCTGGGAGGAGGAGGAGGGGGGGGTGACAGCGCGGCCCCGAGGTGGCCCGGGACCCCTGGCTCACCAACATGCCCCACAAAGCTCAGCTTCGGCTACAGGAAGGAAGATGCTGCCGTGCTCCCTGCCCCTCCTCCCCCACATCACAGGCACATTTAGGAAGAGGAGAGCACCAGACACCAGGTTGGACTCATTCATTCATTCGTTCATTCATTCATTCAGCAAATACATATTAGGCGGCCTCTGACATACGCTAGGCACAGTGGTTGTCAACCTTTCTCACGCCGTGACCCTTCAATACAGCTCCTCATGTTGTGGTGACCCCCAAACACAACATTATTTTCGTTGTTACTTCGTCACTGTAATTTCGCCAATACAAGAACAACTCGTTTTGCCCAGCGGCCTTTGGCTCAATGGCTGGGCATCGACCCATGAGCTAGGAGGTCATGGATTGATTCCCGATCAGGGCACACGCCCAGGTTGTGGGTTCCATCCCCAGTAGGGGGCGTGCAAGAGGCAGCCAATTGACGTCTCCATCGATATTTCTATCTCTCTATCCCTCTCCCACCCTCTCTCTCTAAATTCAATAAAAATATATTTAAAAACATTATTAAAAAAAAAAGAAACATGTGGACCTCGGGTAGGGAGCCCATGGAGGAAGGAAGGCACCTGTGCACAGACAGTTGATACGAATTTTGAGTTTGAAATCTGAAGACTGACAAGCTGCAAGCAGAAACCGAGCGTTTTCTGCAAATAGCTTATTCTGATGAAGTGAGTCTCGTAAAGCAAATACAGGACTGGGAGGAGGGAGGGAAGGGGGCATCAAGTGGAACCGAGCCTCAGTTGTTGCATCTGTAAAGTGGGGTGATAATGCCTAACTCACTGCGTCAGCTAGGGGATTGGCTGAGAGAACGCAGGTGAAATGATTGGCATAGGTCTGGCACACAGTATCTACGTACCCAGTGGCGTGTTGTTTGGGTTAAAGGGGTGGTGGGGGTGGGGGTGGTGGTGATGGGGTGGGGGTGTTGGGGGTGGGGGTGGTGAAATACTTAGGGGAAGGCATGTCTGCGGCCGTGTAGAGGTGAAGAGAGCTCTGCCAGCCTCTTCTAGAAAGGGAGACAGGACAAGAGCCTCTCATGCTACTCTCCCACGCCCTCTCCTCGCGGCTAATGCAGGCCCCGGGCAGAGTGGTTAAAAGCCGAGGCAGATGAGCCACAGGAGGACGGGAGTGAGTGGCGAGAAAGCTCTCAAGTCCTTCAGTTCCGTCCCTGTCCCTCCATCATCTCACTCACTCGGGGACTCCTGAGAGGGACAGAGCAGGCAGGAGCCAGGGGGTGCGGCGGCAGTTTAGCACTCAATGTTCTTCCCAGGGGGCGAGGACATGGGGAGGAGTGGCGGGGACTAGACATGGGAACAGCTGAGAGAGGCGGGCTGAGGCGCCGTGGAATCACAGAGGAACATCTAGTGTTGCCATCGCTCCGTGCGGACTAACGGCTGTTGTCAGCATTCAGCAAACATATATGTATATATGTATATACATATATACATATAATTATATATATATAAATTATTAAAGTATATTTTATTGATTTTTTTTTACAGAGAGGAAGGGAGAGGGATAGAGAGTTAGAAACATCGATTTAGCAGCCTCCTGCACACCCCCCTACAGGGGATGTGCCCACAAACAAGTTACATGTCCTTGACTGGAATTGAACCTGAGACCCTTCAGTCCGCAGGCCGACGCTCTATCCACTGAGCCACACCGGTTTTGGCTAAAATTTAAATTAATTATTGTTTAAAGTATTGCATGAGTCTCCTTCTCCCCCCATTGACCTCTCCCTGGCTGCTCTCACCCCCATTCAGCAAGTCTTTCTTGGGTGCCCGTGTGCCTGGCACTGCGTTAACCCTCGGGGATCAATAGTTGCAATACAGAAATGGTCTCTGTCTTTGTGGCGCCTGACTTTGTATGCATAGCCCAGTCCAAATATTCCATTGGTTTTTGAGCAAAAGCATTCACCGTTACTTAGGTTCCTGAGCGAATGAAACGGTGCATTTAATGAAATGATGAAAAATGAATTTTTATTTTATTTTTTCTTAGAGAGAGAAACATCGACGTGAGAGAGACACATCAATTTGGTTGCCTCCAGCGTGGACCCCGACCACAGCTGGGGGCGGTTAAACCTGCAGCCCAGGTATGTGCCCTTGACCAGGAATCCGACCCGAGATCCTTTGGTGCGTGGGCCGACACTACTCACTGAGCCACACCGGCTTTTGTGTCTGTTTTTGCAAAGGTGCCCAGCAGGCATAGAGACATTGCCAGGGTTGCCCTGCTAGGAGCTCTGGGTGATTTTTTTTCCTTGGCAGTCAGTCACTGGGCCTCTTTGGCTTCCAACTCCCCTCCGGTCACCAGGGTGCGCTGTAGCGCTTCCCAGGCCCGGCTGGGCGGCGCGCTATCCCCAAGTGGCGTCTCGTTACCCCTCACTTCCGGTGGATGCCGGAAGCGAGGGCCTGAGGTCCCGGAGCCGGTTCCCAAAAGCATGGCGGGGGCGGGGCCGGGGCCGGGGCCTGGGGAGGCGCGCGCAGAGCCGACTGGGGGTCCCTAACCCCGGCCCCTCGGAGCCGGGACCCGCAGGTGAGGACCTCTCCTTCCCACGCCCGGCCTCCCAGCCCGTCAAGCCCTCCCCGCGGCCCCCGCCTTCCCTCAGCTGGCCCTTCCCCTGAGGCCCCGCCCCTGGCTTTTCTTTCCGGGGGGGGGGGGCGCCCCCTGGGGGGGTGCACCTGCCCTCTGGGGGCCACTGAGAACCAGCCCAGGGGGGAGGGTTGCTGAGGGTCACAGAGGGAGCCAGCGGCCCGCCGCAGCCAGGCTTGCATTTGTTCCCCGAATGACCTGCAGAAGGCACGGTGTGCCAGGGCGGGGACCCCCCCCCCGAGAAAACTGGGGGGGCACTTAAGTGATTATTTCCTCCCTGGTAGTCGGGGCGACCAGCAGTAAGCACAGAGCCATGCAAGCGAACGCACAGGTTCAAACGGGGACGATTCCTTCGGAGGAGGCAGACACAGATCTAACGGGAGGCCAGGTTTAGGTCGGGTGGTCCGGGAAGACTTCCTGGCGTTGGTGGCCAGGGCCAGAGGGAATACATCCTAGGCAGAGGGCACAACCCCATGCGGATGGGTCCCTGACTTGGCAAAGAGCCTGAGGACGGGAGACTCGGGGTGTGCCCACGACTGCGATGGGCATAGAGACCTCTCGCACTCATCACATACGCCATAGACCTAAGTCAAGTGCAGAGATAAAGTTGCAGGCAGGGCAAGTGCCATGAAGGGGAGGGAGGGTATGAGCATGTGATCTATTATATGTTTAGGTTTCTCTGAACTTCGGGACTCTCAGGCTGGTATGCACAAAGGGCTCTCTTATCTGTTCCATTGGTACCACACTTGTTTGATGCCCTTAGCTCTGTGGTGTGTTTTGAAACCAGGAAGTGTGAGTCCTCTGCCTTTGCTTTCTTTAAGAAAACTTTTGGCCTTTTGGGTTTCCTTGAGATGACATGCACTTTAGGATGCATTTTAACATATATATATTTTTTTTTTGCAAAAAATTGCTGTTGGGATTTTTGTATGGATTACATTGAGTTTGTAGATTGCTTTGGGTAGCATGGACATCTTAAGAGCCCAATACTAAATAAGTAAATAAATAAAAAAAAAAAAGCTTTTAAAATAAGTGTACATTGAATGTGACTCTTACATTGAACAAATTTTGTGCAGACGTAGGTGTGTTGTTTTTTTTTTTTCCCCCCCCCTGTAGATTGTTCCCAACAGCTAAGCATGTTGTGAAGATAATCCAGTTGAATTAGGTCCTCTCAAATCTGTCTCTAGACCCAGCAATGACAGGACCACTTCCTGTTTATAATCTGAGAAGGAAATGCTGATCCCTCTCATCTTGGGGGGGTCCCGTACAAGGAGGGGGATCTGTCTGACTTGTGTAGGTCTTGGTAACTTGCGTCGTGCTTTCTTCTGCTTGGCCTTTCCAGGCAGCGATGTGACCATGGACCACCATGTTCCCACCATCAAGCCTCGAAGGATCCAGAACCAGAACATCATCCACCGCTTGGAGCGCCGGCGCATCAGCTCGGGCAGGGCGGGCACGCACTGGCACCAGGTGCGCGTGTTCCACCAGAACGTCTTCCCCAACTTCACGGTGGTCAACGTGGAGAAGCCTCCGTGCTTCCTGCGCAAGTTCTCGCCCGACGGGCGCTACTTCATCGCCTTCTCTTCGGACCAGACGTCTCTGGAGATCTACGAGTACCAGGGCTGCCAGGCGGCCGAGGACCTGCTGCAGGGCTACGAGGGCGAGATCCTGTCCAACGGCAACGACCAGCGCTCGGTCAACATCCGCGGGCGGCTCTTTGAGCGCTTCTTCGTCCTGCTGCACATCACCAACGTGGCGGCCCACGGGGAGCACCTCAACCGGGAGTGCAGCCTCTTCACCGATGACGGCCGCTGCGTCATCGTGGGCTCGGCCGCCTACCTGCCGGACGAGCCGCACCCGCCCTTCTACGAGGTGTATCGGAACAGCGAGTCCGTGACCCCCAACCCGCGGTCCCCGCTGGAGGACTACTCCCTGCACATCATCGACCTCCACACGGGCCGCCTGTGCGACACGCGCACCTTCAAGTGCGACAAGGTGGTCCTGTCGCACAACCAGGGCCTGTACCTGTACAAGAACATCCTGGCCATCCTGTCGGTGCAGCAGCAGACCATCCACGTCTTCCAGGTGACCCCCGAGGGCACGTTCATCGACGTGCGCACCATCGGCCGCTTCTGCCACGAGGACGACCTGCTCACGGTGTCCGCCGTGTTCCCCGAGGTGCAGCGGGACGGCCAGGCGGGCATGGCCAACCCCTTCCGGGACCCCTTCATCAACTCCCTCAAGCACCGGCTGCTCGTCTACCTGTGGCGCCGCGCGGAGCAGGACGGGAGCGCCGTGGCCAAGCGGCGCTTCTTCCAGTACTTCGACCAGCTGCGGCAGCTGCGCATGTGGAAGATGCAGCTTCTGGACGAGAACCACCTGTTCATCAAGTACACCAGCGAGGACGTGGTCACCCTGCGGGTCACAGACCCGTCCCAGGTAGGAGGTGCGGTCCTGCCTGCCTCCCCGCCACCCCCCAATTCGGTGCAGAGAGCACACCAGGAAACCACAAAGTCACCTGAATTTGCTCTCGCTCCTGGACCTGCAGCTGATTCTCCCGTTACGAGCGAGCCCGTGTTTGTGTAGGCCTGAGCCAGAACTGCCTTTTGTTTTGGAGGGAGTACGGTGTCTGTAATTGCTGCCTTTGAGATTATCCGTTTTTTTCCTTTGCTAACCCATGACCTCTTTACTCTGAAAGCTGTAATAAGCTGCAGCCAGAAACATCGCTAGGCTCTGGGCTTGGCTTCCCAGACGCTGTAACTTTAAACCCATTCTCTCTGCCCTCGCCGTCTTTTTCCCCCTCAGTTTAATTTGCCGGGTTCCAATAAGGCTAATAAGTAAAAAGAGCATCCAAACAAAGCCTCGCTAATATCAGGGGCATTAGTCTCAGGTTACCCACCCAGCCTCTTTAATTTGCAGCCAAATTTAATTTCCAGGGGTTCACAGAGTCATGTAACATTAGCTCTGGGAAGGACTAATGACTAGTAAAACAGGTGGGCCGAATGGCACCAGAAGTTGTTGGTGGAGATTTAAACCTAATCAGCGGAGGGGGACTCCTAATCTCGGTGTTCTGAGAACGTCTGGAGTCCTGTCAGAAGCTGCAGGTGGATTATCCATCACATTTGCGGACAAAAGCGGTGGTTCCAGTGCTTCCCTGTTTGCAGAGCAGAGCACTGGAGGTTTAACGGACGTTTGTCTGCTTGTCAGTCCCCCTCTGAGATCCGCTGTAAATCACACATGTATCTCACAAGTGCCCAGGCCGCAAGAACATTTAGGACAGAAATGGGAAAAATCCGCTCTGGTTTTTCATCTGCTCAGCCGCAGTGCCCTGCTTGGTTTCAACCTGCCTGGGCAGTTTTAGGGCCAATCGGCTCTCTGCAGGCCAGGAATAGCGAGAGGAAAGGCAGATGCCCCTCCAGTGAACTTCCCGCTGCATGTATGCACACAGGAGAACATAATCTGCCAGCAGGCCACCGCAGGCCGCAAATCGCTGTCTCGGCAGGGAGGAAATTAAATCTGGCATTTAAAGAAGGCATTTTTTATCCGTCGCAGGGTGGGCTCCCGAGCAAGTAGGGAGTGAACCCTTGGAAGGAAAAATACCGAATTTGCACAGTTGGAAATGAAAGACGGAAAGCCCTTTCATACATAGATGCTGGCCAGTTCAGTCATTTTGGCGGCACTGAGGCAGTGGGCCATCTGGCCACACGAAGCCCTTGGCTGAGAAAGCCCCTCTTCCCTCCCCGTGCCGCCCCCCTTTCCCAGAAATTCGGGGAGCCATGCTGGAGCCGCGGAGCTGGAGGGGAGGTGGTTCATGTTTGCCGGGGTGGCCTGCATTGTTAGCCATGCGATGTTGGTCAGCCATGGCGTTCTCCTCCGCCGCCCCCCTTAGCGCCGTCTGTTCCTGCAGGCGTCTTTCTTCGTGGTGTACAACATGGTGACGACGGAGGTGATCGCCGTGTTTGAGAACACGTCCGACGAGCTGCTGGAGCTGTTTGAGAACTTCTGCGACCTCTTCCGGAACGCCACCCTGCACAGCGAAGTCCAGTTCCCCTGCTCAGCTTCCAGCAACAACTTTGCAAGGCAGATCCAGCGCCGGTAAGCTGTCCCACCCGGCTTCCCAGGCCTAAATTTTCTTAATTTGTGGCAGTGACATCAACAGTCATTTACTTCGGAAAACCATGTGACAGTCTTTTCCTCCAATCCATCTAGCTATGTCATCTCCCCTACAGAATCCTCTCCTAATGTAACATTTTATTTATCACCTTATCATACTTCGCTGCATCAAAAAATATGTATATCTAAATTAAAATTGTTTTTTTATTTCTTGGGAACGCATGGCTCTCAATGCTCAATTTTATAGTCTTCAAAAATATTTTGTTGAAGATAAATGAAAAAGGACCCATTATTATTATTTTTTAAATATATTTTATTGATTTTTTTACAGAGAGGAAGGGAGAGAGGAGATAGAAACATCGATGAGAGAGAAACATCAATCAGCTGCCTCCTGCACACCTCTTGCCAGGAATGTGCCCGCAACCAAGGTACGTGCCCTTGACCGGAATCGAACCCGGGGACGGACCATCCAGTCCTCAGGCTGACGCTCTATCCACTGAGCCAAACTGGTTTTGGCAAGGACCTATTATTGGTTAGAAGACATATTTCAGAGAAAATAAGGTACCAAGGATCATGAGTCATTTAAGAAAGTCTTTGTCTTGCAAGATATAGAGACCAAACTAAAACAAACAGATTAAAGAAACAACATTGTGGTCACTGAAGTAATTCAAGCTATAAGAACAGGAACATCCTTAGAACAGCGACACTTTAGACATTTAAAATTCCTTAGAGATAGTTGAAGCACTCTCCAAGAAAGTAATATAAAAAGATAAGAGAACAAAAACGGGAGAGAAAAGTTGGAAGTTAGAGGATTTGTTTGGCGATCCACTGTTTGGCAAATCCCAGAAGGATTAATCAAGAAAGTGAAGGGCATGTCATCATGAAACTCCGAAGCATTGGGGATAAAGAGAAAATTGTAAAGATTTTCAGAAAAAAAAAAAAATCTCACATATAAAAAAAAATGATCAGAATGGCATTGGACAGACTAGTCAACAACATTGAAAGCTTGAAGCCATTAAAATCCTGCCCTTAGACTTCTCAAAAAAAAAAAAAAAAAATGACTCCTAATTTAGAGTACTGATAATCAATGGAGCAAAGACATTTTCAGACATGCTGTCTCAAATCATTACCTCCCACCCACCTTTTCTGAGGAAGCATCTGGAAGATGTATTTTCCCAATAAACACAAAGAATGGTGCGGTTTGACAGTGGAGAGAATTCCAAGGATGATGGGAAAGGAAGGTTCCAGCATGACGGGCAGCAACATGCATTTTTTAAAAATTTGTTTGTAGAGCCTTTATTTATTTATTTATTTATATTTACTTTTCTAAGTAACGTTTCCCATTCCTAATTCTGTTTTTCTGCTTCTTGAGAGTATTTGAAGCTTGCCAGGCTTGCGATACATGCGAGTTCCGACTTCAGTCAACATCCGGGCTTTCACTGGCAGAACGAACTGTTTTGAGACATAACGTTTGTCATGATAAAAAGATGCGCGTCCGCAAACGGCCTCATCGCTGGTGCCTTCTTTCAGGTTTAAGGACACCATTGTCAACGCCAAGTACGGAGGGCACACTGAGGCAGTCCGCCGGCTGCTGGGCCAGCTCCCCATCAGCGCTCAGTCTTACAGCGGCAGCCCCTACCTCGACCTGTCGCTCTTCAGCTACGACGACAAGTGGGTGTCCGTCATGGAGCGACCCAAGACCTGCGGCGACCACCCGATCAGGTACCGCCTCTCTGCTCAGCTGCAGACGGCAGTTCCCAGCGCGGGGCCCCGGGCTGGTGGTGCCCGCTTTCTCTCCTTTTTATTTTATTTTTTTTTAAAAATATATTTTATTGATTTTGTACAGAGAGGAAGGGAGGGAGATAGAGAGTTAGAAACATCGATGAGAGAGAGCCATCGATCAGCTGCCTCCTGCACACACACCCCCTCCTGGGGATGTGCCCGCAACCAAGGTCCATGCCCTTGACCGGAATCGAACCCGGGACCCTTCAGTCCCCAAGCCGACGCTCTATCCATTGAGCCAAACCAGTTTCGGCTCCTTTTTTTTTTTTTTTATGTCAAATGTATATTACTATTTTACTTATTTATTTATTTATTTTTGACATGAATAGGGTTATTTTTTATTTTATTTATTTATTTTTATTTATTTATCTTAATATAGTTTATTGATTTTTTTTTTTTTTTTTTTTTTTTGCCCCCCTCCCTCCCTCCCTCCCAAACATCTCTCTCCTTCTTGGCCATCGTTTTGTGTGCTTGTGTCCTTTCTACTCGGGGGCTGAGTGGGAAGGGAGCCTGTTTCTGTAACGGGGGTGGTGTGTGTGTGTGTGTGTGTGTGTGTGTGTGTGTGTGCGCTTTGCTCGCATAGGAATCAGTCTCATAAATGAAAAACTCCTCCTCTGCTCCTCACCAGCACATCCCATTCAGGTACGTGTTTCCTTTTAAAGGCACCCGGGGCAGGAAACCACAGTTCCACTTAGGAATCGAGTACTATGTCATAATGATGTGTATTGCTCCGACTTGGAAGTTTTATCTAGCTCAAAGGATTCCATCCTCCCACTTACCTACTGAGAATGAGAGCAGAGACAGTATGGGGGACAGGAGGCTTTAGAGAAACTCGGGCTTCCTCATTTTGGGGGTTTGGGAATGTAGATTTGGAACGTACTTGTAATATCTCAGCGTTATTGCTGGAAGGGTGCAGCTAACCTCTGACGTCAGTCCCTTCCCTCAGACGCCCAGTCTCCATGTCTGGAGCGTGCGTTGCTCTGCAGGCTGTGGAGGGTGCTGTGGAGGGTGCTGGGGGGGTGGCACCATGGTCGCCACTGGGGTTGTTGCAGGGCAGCTAGGTGTCCCTGGAGCAGGGATGGAGTATGAGCCTTTTCCACACACAAACAGTGTAGTTAGTGTTTCACAATCCAGCCTCACTGTGTATTAAACAGGCTTGTGTAAAATGATTCCGTACCACTGGTCATTCCAGTTGCAGTCCAGTTCCAAACCCCGTTGAATTTTTTTCATTCTGGAAAAATGTAAACCTATAAAAAATAGAAGAGGCTAATACACCCCCCTATGCCCATCGCCCGGCTTCAGCAGTGTAAGCGCGTGGTCAGGGTGGTTTTATTCTTTCTGCCACCACCTGCTTTCTCCCCTCCGCCTTGCCACCTGGATTATTCTGAAGCAACCCCCATGTGTCATAACACTTCCCTCTTAAATACTGCAGTATGAATTTTGAGAAGGTAAGGACTTAAAATGCAACCTCATTACCATTATTTCATCCGGAGAAAGTGAGCAAAACTTTATCGAGAACCCCAAATATCTGACCAGATTTGGCTGTTTTCTCACGAGTCTTCTTTTTACAGTTTGTTTGTTCCAATTAAGGATCTAAACAAGGTGCCTACGTTGCATTTGGTCGCTGTTTTGTTGTCTTTTTATTCTGTACTTTCTGTTTCTCTCTTATTTTCCCGGCAGCGAACGTGTTGGGAAAACCAGCTTGCTCATCCTGTGAAGCCCCCCTCATCCTAGATTTTGCTCATTGCATCCCTGGCGTAGCATTTCCTGTCTTTCTCATCCCGCCATATCCCTTAAACTGACAGATTTAGGAGCTCAGACAGCTTACTTTAAATTATAAGCCTTTGTGTGTTGGGGACTATATGGCTAATGTGAATGTGCTTTTCACACACTCAAAGCATGTAGTGGGTCTCAGTGGATATGATCAAATAGCATGAGATACACTCCTCTCCTTTCTGGCTTCCTCACTTTTCTAATTTGAAAAGTTAACCTAATTAACACATCTGGAAATGCATTGCTCCTGACTAAAGCCTTTTTTCTCATCATTTTTACTTATTTGTGATTTAAAATGGGAACTGTGAGGATAGTAAAAGCCTGTGAGGAGGTAATGCCATGATATCTTTACTGGGTATTTCATTCTAGTCTTTGTCTCCATGTCACAATTGTATGGTGGTCAGCATACTTTGTAATCAGCTTTTATCTTATAAATGGGTTTCCGTGTTGTTCACGGTCCTCACAGTCCTAATGACAGCGTATTATTCCATCAAGTAGCTGTGCCATACTTAATTTAACTCTTCCCCTGAACTGAGCATTCATCCTCTTTCTGCTTTTTTTTTTTTTTTTTTTTTTTTTTTTTCTGGTAGAGCTAATGCTATAGTAACCATCTCTATTCATGTCACTGTTTACTTCATTTAAATTCTGAGGTTATAAATTCTTGGAACTGGAATGATTGAGTCAAAGGATATGAATATATTTAGGTCTATTATGTATTTGCTTCCCAAATGGGGAAATGATAGCTATTTAATTCAGGCTCTTCATTTTCTAGACCTTCCCTTAATTAACTCCTAGCCCCGCTGATCATCTGTAGTTCTCAGGACCACAGGGCACTTACTTTGCATTATGGGTATTTAATTTTTTAATATATTTTATTGATTTTTTTTTTTACAGAGTGGAAGAGAGAGGGATAGAGGGTTAGAAACATCGATGAGAGAGAAACATCAATCAGCTGTCTCTTGCACACCCCCTACTGGGGATGTGCCTGCAACCCAGGTTGCAGAACCTGTGACCTTTCAGTCCACAGGCTGATGCTCTATCCACTTAGCCACACCGGCCAGGGCTCATGGCTCACATTTCATTTCTAGCCCTTGCTTAGACAGTTTTGGGGGAGATAGCTTGGGAAAGGGGAAGGCTGTAATTGAGGCTGTAGTTAAGGGCTGTCTTGGGAAAGAGAAGCGACCTATTGGCTTAGGACAACATAGTAAAATTTGTGATCTCCCTGCCCTACCATGAGCTGACTAGCTGAAGGTGACTTTGCAATTCTGACGTGCTGGGGCTGGGGTAAGGGAGTTCCCCTGCTCTGCACCTCTCAAGGTGGTGGTGAGTATCGACACTGTCCTCTCTGTCTTTCTCTCTCTCTCTCTCTCTCTGTCTAGGTTCTATGCTCGGGACTCGGGTCTGCTCAAATTTGAGATCCAGGCGGGCTTACTGGGCCGCCCCATCAACCACACAGTGCGCCGCCTCGTGGCCTTCACGTTCCACCCCTTTGAGCCTTTTGCCATTTCTGTGCAGAGGACTAACGCCGAGTACGTCGTCAACTTCCACATGCGGCATTGCTGCACGTAGGGCCTCCTCAGCCGGGCTCTCCGGCCTTCCGAGACGCTCCCTCCCTGCCCTGGACGCACGCACAGGCTCCCGCCCAGCAGCCCTGGGCTCCAGACGGGCCGTGCCCCTCAGATGGGGCGGGTCGAGAGGGCAGTGCGTGCAGCTCAGCCTGTCAGAAGTCCATCGTGTCCAGAAAGAACTACTGATTGTCTCGGAGCCCTCTTGCTTTTCCCTGTGGGAATGTCCAGCACTCATCAAGTTCAGTCATTTTTGTCTTCATTTGCATTTCATTGCTGTGACGATGAGAGCATTACCCCCTTCGTACACCCCTTCCTCGGCATTACGTGTGCATTCGGTAGCGGGTAACTCCCGTCGACTCACGAGAACTCCGTGCACCCTTTCTACGCAGCCAGCAAGCAGGGCTATCTTTATAAGGAGACGGAATAAAGCCTTGGTATTTTCTTACGTAAATACATCCTGTCTGATGGCCGCCTTATGTTCTGATCTCCCCAAATGCTTTCCAAACACGCGGGTCCCAGGAAGGACCGCGACAGGCCCAGAAGCCCCGGCTCCAGCAGCTGCTCCTGGGAGAGCTGAGTGTGTGTGCCAGCATGGCAGACAGTCATCTGCCAGGATCGCTTCCCACCCTCGGGCTCCCCCCTGGGAGCTGCTGCAGCTGGAGGGGCCGGGCGTAATTGCACATTCTCGCCTGGAAGCATGTGCCCGTCTGCGCCGTGCAGGTGGCAGCGGGGGCGGCTCTGCGGCCGCCGCAGAGACGGGCGCTGTTGAGCACGTACTGCGGTTGGGGTAGTTGGAGCTGGCAAGCGCCCGTTGTCCCTAGAGGGATCAGGCTGGCTGGCTGGCTGGCTGAGCCGTCACAGCTGTCCTGCAAACACCTGCCGGCCCGCAGCCGCTGTCACAGCCTCAGCTGTCTCCTCCAGAGGGCTTTGTCAGGCTGTTAGGCTTCGTCTTTGATAATGTGCCCGCCGTTCACCTAGCAAGCTCGCCTGGTGGCACCTGAGGGCAAAGGGGGCTTTGGAAGGAGCCATGGCGGCAGACAGCTGGTCCTGCACCCTTCCCCAGCCACACGGACTGCCCTGGGGACAGGGATGGGAGAGGAGACGCCAAGCCCCATCCACGCATTGTGGCTGATGTCACCGTTGTCGTGTAGGACTCGTCACAGGCTCTGAGCACCTGCGCTCACCTGCTGTGAGTCCAGAGGTGCTGGGTCAGGATGCCGAGGAGAGAAACAGGCAGAGGAAGGGGATTACGGGGCAAACCAGCGGAAGCTCCAGTGCTGTGTGTGTAGGAACAGCGGAGGGAATGAGGACGAGGTGGGGACAGCTGTGCTGGGGACGGGGTGCCGGCACTGGAGAAATGGGCGTGGGACATGTGAGCCGGGGCAGAGGACCGGAATGTTTAAGAAAAGCAGTAAGATTGGGGGAATAGCTCTTCCAGATCTGAATTCTTCCCCGAACCCCCTCTCAGCTCGCCCTTGCTCTTTGGGGAGCTGACATGCCCGTGTGACCCGCGCGAAGGAACTCGGGACCTTTGAGAGAGAGGGTCCCTTTAAATCCAGCAGGAGCCCTGCCATTCAGAGGCCTCGCAGAGAAGCACGGCATACATCAGCGAGGACCCTAAATGAGATAATTCTTAAAAGAACGGCAGCTTCATTATGTTCAAGTACACAGAGTCACTGCGTCGCAGCCACGCGTGTGCCTCTGCGGAGGCCCTCGGGACGCTCCTTAACGAGGCGATTATAATTATTGGTAATCAGCATAACGGCCCTCTGCAGCGCGTGCTCGGAGAGCGACGGAGCGCATTAAGCGATTTGGATGTTCCAGGGGGCAATTTTGTTTACAGCATTCATCTGCTCGGTGGGTACCCTTTATAGCTATCGCTCTCTGTTGTTTTTAAAGAGACACAACCCCGAAGCCTCCACCACGCAGCAGCTGATTCGGAGGCAGGCAGGATGCAGGAGGCAGGGCGGGCCCCGGGTGCTTTGCCCAGCGTGTCCAACGGGCGGGATTATGGGAACGCCTCGGGCTCCCTCGCCTGCCAGCCGGGTCCCAAGGACTTCACCGAGACTCAGTTTCTCCTCGGAGAAAGGGGACGGCTTCTGCGTTGCCCAGGGAGACGTGGGCACTGAGTGAGTGTTCACGGAAGCCCGATATACAGCGAGGACTCCATGAACGCTAGCGGCCGCCTTCTCCCCTCCAGATCTCTTGGCCCAGGCGTGAGGCAACCAGAGCATCCCTGTCCCTCTTTGAAGCCAGACACGTTGGCCGGCTGGAGCTTTGTTTGCTGAGAGCCGGTTGTCGTTGGTTGTGAAAATTTATTAGGAGCACGCGATGGCCCGGAACTGTGCTGTGCAGCTCACATGGGGAGACGCGTCCGATCACCAATACGGAGATGCGTTTTTATTTTGTTTTATTCATTTCAGAGGGGGAGAGAGAGAGAGAGAGAAACATCGATGATGAGAGCTTAGTCTTATTAATACTTAACACTAGTATTAACGTAATTAATACTAGTGTTAAGTATATTCCCATGGTTAGCAAGGAATCCCTACAGCTTTTTCATCCTGCAGACGCGAAACTGGACCCAGAAACAACTCCCCATTGGCCTCTGCCCAGCCCCTGGTAACCGCCCTTCTGCCTTCTGCTTCCACGCATTCGGCTGCGTGGGAAGCGGGAGTCACACAGCTCTTGTCTCCTTTGGTCTAGCTCACTAACCACTGAGCATGAGGCCCTCAGGGGTCAGAACTCCCTTCCCTTTAGAGGCAGAGTCACATCTCATTGTGCACAGGATTGCGTTCTGTTTCCCCATTCGTCCGTCAAAGGGCATCCGGTGGCTTCCACTCCTTGACTGTTGTGACGAGTGTTTCTGTAAACACGGGTGTGCGGATGCTCCTCAGAGATCCTTCTGTTGCTTCTGGAGACACACCCGGAAATGGGCTTTCCTGAGCTTTAAAACGTAGTTACCCAGTGTCCTCCCCCGTGGCCGTGGAGGCGGGGTAGGCAGGCGCTGTGGGCCTGTGGAGCTGAGTAGTCTGAGGCCAAGGTTTTGACTTCACCAGCCTCCCTGGGGCTGAGCCATTCCATCCCGGCCCCCCTGAGCCTTGCCTGTGCTCAGGCAGGGGGGCCGGGCAGGCGGGTGGACCTGCTGCGCCCTGCCTGCTCCTGCCCGCATTAATTCGGCACATTTCTATAGCTCCCCGAAGGAAGAGACGCTCCGGCAACATTTAATTAGCGGCCAGGAACATGCTTTCCCAGGCACACGACTTATTTCTCCGCCAGCTGCTGCCGCTTGCTTCCTAGCAACATGCGGCACTCACATCTGATTGCTTCTCTCCAGGCGAGGGGGGCGACCGGCCCACCTGCTGTCACAGCCGGGGGGGGGGTGGAGGGGGCTGTATGTGGAGGGGACCCCGGATCCAGGGCTGATTTTCCAGAGGGAGTGAGTGATCTGTTAGTCCTGCAAAGCCAGACCCGGTACTGAAGCCTCAAGAGCTTTGAACTCCCTTCCCACCCCTCTCCTTCAAGTTCATGGTTAGAGCAGGCAGAAGGAGTGCCGCCAGCTGCAACACAGACAGAGCAGCCTGGTCCAGGGCAGTCCGCTGGGATGGGGTGCAGCGAGGGAAGAGTCTCGCCCCATAGGAGGCAGAGCCTGCCCCTCAGAACACGGGTGTGTGTGTGTGTGTGGGGCGGGGGGTAATAAGGCTTTCCTTCCCCCTTGTCCAAACCAGAGTGGCCCAGAGGGGCCCTGGGCCACTCTGGTTTGGACAAGGGGGAAGGAAAGCCTTTTTATTATTATTATTTTTAATAATTTTGATTTTTTCAGAGAGGAAGGGAGAGGGATAGAGAGTTAGAAACATCGATGAGAGAGAAACATCGACCAGCTGCCTCCTGCACTCCCCCTACTGGGGATGTGCCTGCAACCGAGGTCCATGCCCTTGACCGGAATCGAGCCCGGGACCCTTCAGTCCGCAGGCCGATGATGCTCTATCTATGGAGCCACACCGGCCAGGGTGGGAAACCTTATTTTAAGAGGCCCTTTTTGCTGTGCTCCAGGATTTTAGTAATTCACGTGCGCCGCGAGAAGAGAAAGGTGGTGGTCTCCATCTCACACATGACACACGAGAAGGGGCTCAGGCACAGAGGGACCAGCTCACGTCAGACCTCAGAGCCCGCCGCGCAGCCCGGCGAGGGCCCGGGGAAGGACCAGGGACCGCGGAGGGCAGACGGCATATCTGGGACTCCCAGGGCCCGCCGCGGCCAGGTGGGCGGGAAGGAAAATCCCCGCCTGAGCCACGCCGGCGGGAACAGGGGCGATGGCCCGTGGGATAAGGGCCGTCAGAGAGACAGCGCAGCGCTGGCCGGGGCGGGCTGGTGGCAGATGGACAGCCGCGGGCCCAGCCCTGACCAGCTGTTGTTTGCCGAGGAGGGTGGGTGCCCGGTGACAGCTGGATTAGGTGTACTTAGCAACCGCGGTGGAGACACGCAGTGGGCCCTTCTGACTGGCCCTCCCCGCGCCCCCAGGCCCCGGGAGCTTAGAGCTTGTTAATCCCCGTCCCCATGGCGACAGGCGGTGAAGGACCATCCCAGGCTCTGGAATCTCCCACCTCCCAGGGCCCTCGGCCCATGAGCTTCTTCCAGATGCTGCGAACCTCCGCCTTCTGGAAAGGAAGGTGTGAGACTCGGGTGCTGGGCACCGAGCCTGCAGCTGGTGTGTTCTCCGGGCGCTTCCCCCGTGGCTTCTGTCCCCCCTGGCTTTGGGGCTCAGGGTTTCATCTCATCCTGTCCGTTTCCTGCCACGGACTCTGCCCGAGATGGAGATTCGGGGAGATAGACAGGGCGATCAGACAAGTTGATCTAAGGCAGTGACAGGAGAAAAATACAGTCGGATGCCGTCAGTGCTCCAAGTTCAGCATGTTTCCCAGACTTGTTCCTCACTCGGGGGCGCCCAGAGCTGCTTATGTCCAGGGGGCGGGGGTGGGGATGGGGGGGAGGAGGCCGTGGGCCTGCCCTCTGCTCGCTGTGTCTTGGCTGCGAGCCCATGTGGTGACCCAGTTAATCTGAGTGCTGTTGTGCGGGCTCTAAATCCCCGATGTTAGACATTCCTTGGCCCTCTTCAACCAAAAAGCAGTCGCAAACAAAAACAACCACAAAATAGGGCGGTTTCACCTCCTAAACCTCTCTCGGGCTGGCCCTGCCCCACAGTCCGCCTGCCTCTCCTCCCTCGTCTCGGCATCTCTGCTCCTGTCTCTGCAGCTCCTGGCGGCTGCAGGCGGCCCTCGGCTGTGGCTCCAGCACCTCATCTCTGCCCGCGGGGTCCCATGGCCGCCGCCTCTGTCAGTGCGGGCAGACCTGCTGCCTCCACTTCGTGAGGACGCATGCGATCTCCTGTAGGGTCCCCCCAGGTGATCCAGGGTAACCTCCCCATTTTAAGGACCTGGCCTTCAACACGTGGGCAGAGACCCCGTTTGCACAGAGGGCGGCGTGTGCAGGTTCCAGGTTAGGGTCTGACATCTTTGGGGGCCGTGATCCTGCCTGTCCGGTCGCCTGGCTTCACATCATGCCGTTTGCATGCAGGTCACTGCACTGTCTGCGCCGTCTGCGCCGTTTCTGCATCCACCCTTTGTCCATGCCCCCGCCCCCCTACCCTCACCCCCCACATCGCCCTGGGCCCTCACCGCTACCTCCTCTTATTTTGAGCTCAGGTGTCACCTCCTCTGAGAAGTGCTCTTTGATACCTCTATACCTCTCCTCACACCTTCTCTCTCTCTCTCTCTCTCTCTCTCTCTCTCTCTCTCTCTCTCTCTCTCTCTCTTTCTCTCTCTCTCTCACACACACACACACACACACACACACGCACACGCAGAAGCCCTCGTTCTGTGTTAGCACTGGTAGCATTCAAATGGAGTTTAAAAAAAAAATGTCCTCTCCCCATTCGTCTTGAAGATGCTCAGGGCAGTCACCAGGTTTTAGACGTATTTTCTTTGAGTGTCAATAGATTTTTGAGGAAGGAGGAAGGTGAGAAAGACTCCCGAGGGATGCTTCTTGAGTCATTGGGCTTTTTAAACTTAACTTTTTTGGCTGCCGATTTTAACCATCTGGCTTAATCTGCAGTTGGCTGGCCAAGAAGATGGAAGGAGGATGGGTGACTGGCTCTTAGGTTATCATTTTCTGATTAAAACCACAGGGAAAATGAGCTTTTAATAGTAGTCATAGTACTAACAGCAGCAGCAATAGCAGCGAGATGGGTGTGCGTCTGCATTCACACACTCTGTCCCCGCAGGTGCCCGAGGAGCAGTGTGAGCGGCACCCTGGGTGAGCACCAGCTGTATACAGCAGGGTACACAGTTATCCTAACAGATGACTAACGGGCCGCGGAGGTGGGGGTGGTTGAGGTACAGGTCCACGCAGAGCTGGGGTACCCAGGCTGTGTCTCCACCCCAGCCCTCACCCCCAAGCAGACTGGAAGGGAGGGGCCGCCGGGGAGCCGTGGCATGGGCACAGGGTGTGTGCAGGAGGCAGCCGATCAGACCTCTGTCCCACCCCCTGAGGGTCTCCCCTACTGCAGTCACTCATACGTGAGAACCTGGACTGTCCTCCCAGCCACAAATGAGCGGCGCGCCCTCATTCCTGAGTGCCAGAGCCCCAGCTCACCCACTGCCTCTGTCCTGAGGGGAAACTGAGGTCCGGTTTGGGAGGGGCATGTGGCCCAGGACAGCCTGCGCACCGAGTCTGCTCACCTGCGTCTAGACAGCAGGTGTCTGCTGGCCAGGCCCCGGACACCAGGCTGACCCTCAGTTGACATTTCCTCCGGTTCAAGGGGATTACACAAATCCGAGGTGGCTAAGCGGCCCCGGGGCTCTATGGAAACAGCCCCGCTGTCTGCCCCTCCCTCCCTCCAGCCAGCTGTCCTGACACCGAGGCTGGCCTTCCCGGCAAGGCTCGCTGTGCTGAACCGCAGAGCATGTGCACAATTTAATTTTAACCTGGGTGGGCGCGGGGAAGAGCCAGATTAACTGCCAGAACCAATTTCCGAGCCAGGTCAGAGTCCGCCCCCAAATAGCAGACCACCCTCGGGGCAGGGGGGACTGTGCAGGGTCCACGTGGTCAGATGGCTGTTCCACTAGGTGCACGCTTCCGTAACGTACATAAGGCCTGGCTGCCGCTTCCGTACAGTTTTATAAGCCAGTTCTTTTTCCTATTTTTATATATTTTGTTTTTTTAAGATATATTTTTATTGCTTTCAGAAAGGAAGGGAGAGGGGGAGCGAGATAGAAACATCAATGAGAGAATCATGGATCGACTGCCTCCTGCAAGCCCCCCACTGGGGGGTCGATCCGGAAACCTGGGATGTGCACTGACGGGGAATCGAACCTGTCGACCCGCAGGCCGACACTCTATCCACTGAGCCAAACTGGCTAGGGCTGCCCCTTCTCAAAGTGCTTGTCTGGTTGGCGTCCGAGACACCGCGCCTGCAATCTCACCGCCCCACCCACGTCCTTTGCAGCCTCGTGCTTGCAGCATTTACAACCCGGTCTTTTTTCCCTCTTCCTCGCTGTCTGCTTTTTTCCTGAGCGACCTCACCCCCACCGTGGCTTCGATTCATTAGCATTGTTTGGGAAGTGATGGTCATGCATTTTAATTCCCTAGTAAGATGGCATCTTCATGGTTTGCATTTCCAACCTCTAAGGACACCCATTGGTTCATTTACTTGTCTCGCCTCCCCCTGCTCCACAAAGCTTCCCTTCTGTCCCTTCCGCTGCGGGGAGCACCCTTCCCTCTGACACCGGGAGCACTCACGCCTCCTTCACGGACCTTCTCACTGACCCGCCAGCTTCCTTAGACCGAGGGCCTGGGGGGAGCAGTGACAGTCACAGCTGCCTGTCCCCCGGGGCCCGGCCTGTTTGCTCAGTCCCCCTGTGTTTGCTCAGTCTGGTCGAATAGGCAATTTCTGCTGTGGCCGGGACCGCACTATCTCTTTGGGCTGATAATACTCAGGTTTCAAAAACAATGTGTGTATCCAGAAGAGAGGAAAAATGAACAGAGGAAGAGAATAAGGGGGCCCAGGGGAAAGGAGCCATACTTTTTTTATTTTCTTCTTCTTCTTTCTTAAATATATTGTTACTGATTTCAGAGAGGAAGGGAGAGGGAGAGAGAGAGAAACATCAATGATGAGAATCATGGATCGGCTGCCTCCTGCACGCCCCCTACTGGGGATCAAGCCTGTAACCCAGACATGTGCCCTGGCAGGGGGAGCGAACTGGGACCTTCTGGTTCCTAGGCTGACACTCAACCATTGAGCAACGGACATGGTGCCAGGTTGTAGGCAGGGGCGATTGGGAATGGTTTCTCTTCGCATGCCGAGTGACATTCTGCCCGCATCCGTGTTCAACAGGCCTGTTTGGCACTTGGTGCCAGGCAATGGCTTGGCTAAATAAGGGAAAACATTGCATCTGCGCCGAAAGGGAAGACACTGTATTTGTCTTTTTGCCTGAGGACAGGGGAGGGGAGGGAAGGAGAGGGGTGATGAGGGGAGGGGAAGCTGCCCTTATGCAGCCAGGCCTGTGCCACCAGCTTGGAGCTGCCAGAAGCAAAACTGCAGATGCACTTAGAAGTGATCCAGCACCCGCTGCCAGGAAACAAGGAAGCGTGCCACACAAGCTGTGCCGACACTTGGCTCGTGCCCATGCTCTCGGCTCTGCCTCTTCTCTGCCTGCGGGGCGGGCGAGCACACGGCCCACCTGTGTCCCGGGCACCCGGGCTGCTGAGAGGGGCAGAGGCAGCAGGTGGCGGCTGGCTTCCAGGGAAACGAGACGGCTGAATGGTCAGCCTTCCTGCGGGCCGGTCTCCCGGAGTGGCGGCCGGTTTATGGGTCAGCCTTCCACCTCAATTCCTAAACCTTTCATCTCAATTCCTAACCTTTCTCAGGAGCACGTGGGGCTACGGTTTGCCAGCCTGGAAGCAAAAGTCTGACAATCACTTCGGATGGCAGAGATCTTTTATTGCTTTAGGCGGGGCAGCAGTTACTGGTTGGGGTCTGGGCCACAGCCCCCCTCCCCGTGTCCAAGAGAAGATGGGCGCGCGGGTGTCCAGTCGGAATAGGCGCCACGTGAGGAGACAGCGCTGTCCCTTCCTGCTGAGCATCGCCAACAGCGCTCGCAGGGAGCTCCGGGGGGGGGGGGGGTGCTCTCTGCAGGTCTGGAGGAGGGCCTCAGGGTCAGGGTCAGGGTCAGGTTCCTCCCATCAGAGCCGGCGAGCCTTCCGGGGGCGGCAGCCGTTGTGCGGGATGGGGGTGTTGTCTGTGATGGAGATCACTTCCAGGCCCCCCATGGTCAGGCCCTGGATGGCGGACTGGGAGGAGCAGAGGACGGGAGGACGGCTTGGTGCCGGAAGTGATGGCCCAGTGGGCCCAGGCAGGGCTTGGACTCAAGAAGGGGCGAGGAGGATGGGGGTGGGAGGAGAGTGGAGCGGTTCCTGGCTTTTGATAGCTACTCACGAAGGCCTCGCAGCCAAGCCCCTTGCCAGGGGCTCAGTGCTGCCCGCTGTGGCCACACCTGTCGCTCCGCCTGCGTACGCTCTGCCATCTACACCCACAGGCTGCCTGTGACCCGCACTCAGACTCACACTATAGAGGCTTTAACAACCAAGTTGTTTCCTCTGCCTGGAATGTCCCCTCACCCGGACAGTGCCACGCTACTCTTGGAAAGTCAGAGCTGTCACCTCTTTGGGGGGCTCCCAGCCCCTGGGGCACAAGCTTTACTGTGCAGCCACTCGTCTGTCCTGAGAGTCCCATCTGTGATGGCCCCAGGGCCCACCTTTTTGTCCCCCTGGCCTGGCACCCAGCAGCCACCTGGTGAATGTCTGCGGAGCTCAGCTAAGCGGCCTGGGCTTGCCTTCCGGCTCAGCAGATTGTAACAGGAAGCCAAGCCCTCGCCCACCCTGCCCTCCAGCCCTTTTCCCACAGAAACAATCACCGCCACTTACCAAGCGCCCCGGCCCCAGGCCCTTCACCACCACGCGGATGTGGGTCACGCCCTTCGCTGTGGCTTTCTGGAGGAGAGACAAGTGGTTAGTGCCTAGCAGGAGCTGCTACAGCCACGTCTCAGCTCCTGCCCCTGGGGCTGCAGGGCAAGAGCTCCAGGGAGAAGGCACCCCAAATGCAAACAGAAGACAGCAAGGTCACAGGACCGATGGCCTGAGTGCGGGCAGACAACACTCGAGACACAGACTGCCAGTCAGCCATGACCGCCTTTCGCCCAGGACTGCACTGCCACCTAGTGGAGCTTCTAACCATCACTCCGATGGGCCTCAGGAGGGTGGACGCAGAATCTCAGGCCCCCAGGAGCCCGGGACCTGCAGGCAGAGCTTCGACACCCACTAAGCCAGTGTCCTCTTACCATTTTACATCTTTAGTGAAAGTTACACTTTTCTTCACTGATGACAAAGGCATCTGACGGAAAGCCCAGAAACATGCAGTTGTCACCGCACCCATCCCGCAGACGCCACTGTTAACCCTGACCCGTGTCTTCCAAGGGTCTAACCTGCTCCTGGGTGGACGTGAGCACCCGCTGAGGCTCATTGCTGCAGAGCAGCCAGTGGCCGTGTGCAGGCCAGGGTTTTCCTTCAGCAAATACCTGTGTTTTGGCAGAAGCGTGTGACCCTCTGGAGGCCTGTGCCACTGCCCCCCTGGGCACAAGCTTTGGTCCCAGACCACAGCGGGGAGCTAACGCGACTGTGTGGCTCTGAGCGAGTCATAGTCTGTCTGAACTGGCTCAAAACACGGACAGTGCCGGCGTCTGAAGACTCACGGTAACGAGTGCCCAGTGTCTGCAGTACTCGCAGTGATGGTCATAAACGCACCAGCAGCGGCACACTGCCAATCTGCGTCCAGAAAGGTCTGCCACGTGCAGGCTCAGGCGCGCCCTGCGTTGAGGGTTTCACCACACCACGCCTTCCCAGGGACTGCCACCCCCTCCCCACCCCCCAGCACTTACCGCCGCGGCAGCGATGCCCGCTGTCTGTGCCGCGATGCCCGTGCCCTTCTTGGCGTTCTTGAACCCCTCGGTGCCGCAGGAGGCGCGGGCAAGGGGCTGGTTGGCGGCGGAGAGGACCTGGATCTGGGTGCTGGGAGAGCCGGCGAGGCACAGAAGGGAAAAGGGGCTTGAGAGAGCGCCAGCCTATGTCCTCACGTGCCCGAGGGAGAAGGCAAGCCAGCTGCTTTTCCTCGGAACGGAGCCGGTAACGTGCTGTTTGAACTCTCATAGGGGGCGCCGGGGAGGGTCAGAGGCAGCCCCCTAAGGACACTGAAAACTGACAGACAGGTCATGTGTCTAGGGAGCTCTGTTATGGACCGAATGTATGTGTCCCCCACGTTCACGTTGAATTCCTAACCCCGAATAGTATGGTGTTTGGAGGTGGGGCCTTCAGGAGGTGATTAGGTCGTGAGGGTGGCGCCCTCATGAATGGGATTAGTGCCCTTATAGAGGGACTCCGGAGCGCTCCCTCGCCCCTCCCACCCACCGTGTGAGGGCACCACGAGAAGCCGGCCCTCCCCAGAACCCACCATGCTGGCACCCTGACCTCAGACCCGTTTGCAGGAAAGCAAATCTCAGCAATAGGATACGCCCAAGCCAGCTGACATTTTCATGAAATCTGAGCGAACGTCATAAAGAGGAGGGGGCCTGGGGGTCACGTGCACGGACACCACCTTGCCCTCCCTGCGGAGGGGAGAGGAACCCCCCAGACCTGCCCCTGTGCCCCCCTGCCCACTCACTTGTTGTAGGAGGCCTTAATGTGGGCGATGGGAATCTCCTCAAACTTCTTCCCCGCCCACCGCAGGGGGCTCTCCTGGCCGGGAACTGGCGGGTAGATGCTGCAATGAGAACATTTCATGGAAAGTTGTCCTTATATTTTTTAAAGTCAAATCTACCCCAGAGTTGAGAATAACCCAGCAGTGCAGACAAACTCAATGAAAGCAGCAGCCCCCGACCTGCCCCTGAGATACAACCCATCCTCCCGCCCGTCTTGTCCCTCCTGGTGCAAGCAGACCAGGACTTTCAATCCTTTGTAGGATCCGCTTTCTGCAACTTAAAAATACAGTTAAACCCCTATTATTTCATCACCTGCAGATGGCATTTGACTCTATAAAAAAAGGGCAACAAAACATTAGTAATACTTATCATTACTACAAAAAAAATCCGATATCCCTTAGAATAGAGGTCAGCAGACTTTTTCTGTGAAGGGCCAGGGAGTAAATATTCCAGGCTTTGTTGCCCATGAGGTTTTGTAGCGCAAAAAAACAGCTGGATGTAGGACAACAGTGACTCAATGTGCGTCGCTGTCCCAATAAAACTTTATTGCAACTGGCCAGATCTGGCCCAGGGAATGTAGTTTGCAACCCCTACCCTAGACCAATGGTTTGCTCTGTGAACAGCAGAAGCACCTATTACTGTGACAGTAGACCTGGGAATCTTATCTCTACAACGCCCCAGGCCAATCCCAGGTGAGCCCGGGGCCGAGAACACTGGCCCAGACACTGCAATGAGTTCACGATCTTTTGCGATCTCAGCCCAGCCTGTTCTCTGGCTGCCCTAGGTCAGCACTCCTTTTCAAATGGAGAAACCGTGGTAGGAACAGGGACACAGGGTTCTCTGGGAACTGTTCAGAGCTTTGCTTATCATGCTGTGCTCTCTTTTACACACACACACACACACACACACACACACACACACAGATGTCATCAAGCCCTGGAGATGTGAATACACCTGCTGCTGCCCCCTGCCTACACGTGCACATCAGGTCTCTGTCTGTACCTGCTCCTGCCATGAAATTCAACAGATTTAGGTTTAGAAAATACACACTTATCTGAGAACAGTCCTCCCCTCAGCCCTACCCACTTCCCTAGAGATATTTTTAAAAAACAAAACCCACAGTCATACAAGAGTTACAAGTGAATTCTCTCCTGCTAGGCCTGATCTTGAGAGATGATTGAGCACCTCAGCAGGTTCCTGGCTTATCAGCCTACACACACGGATGAGGCCGAGATGACATTCATGTTTAAAACATCACCGCTTCCCCCATTGATAAAATTCCCCCATGGACATGGGAGTGAAGACAATTAAGCCGACTAAAGACTGAATGGACCAGTGCGATGCCTTATGCCAGCGGTCGGCAAACTCATGAGTCCACAGAGCCAAATAGCAACAGGACAACGACTGGAATTTCTTTGGAGAGCCACATTTTTTAAACTTAAACTCCTTCTAACGCCACTTCTTAGACTCGCCCAGGCCGTGGTACTTTGTGGAAGAGCCACACTCAAGGGGCCAAAGAGCCGCATGCGGCTTGCGAGCCGGTTTGCCGACCACGGCCTTTTGCAGAAAGACAGGTCTGTGAACCAGCAAGGACTTGGAACTCGAGCCATTAAGTGAAGGCGTGGATAAGGTCGGCCTTGAAACCTCCCAGGACCAATGACAATTGAACCGGTGGTTCACCGCACGGAAGCAGGGACGGGCTGCCGCCTCTTCACAGCCATCCTCAGACCATGGACACCTAGACCAGGGCCAGCGCACGTGGCATCGCTTCTGCAGGGCTGCGGACGGACATCAGCCGCCTTTCCCGCTGAGGGTTCTTTCCCTGCTGATCCCTGGGCCAGTCCAGCCCCGGGGCCCTGACACATGTGGCCCCGGGAATCTCCTCTGGGTACGTTTCAGCTCTGCGCCCTAAAGGCGGAGGCCCTGTCTCAGGGTCTTCAACCCGTTTCCCACCTGCGCTGTCGGCTCTTAGAAACGGAGACGGATGTAGAAAAATGCAGTGATGTAGAAAAATGCAGTGATCGGAGCTCACGGCCCACTCCTCCTGCCATAATTATGTACGTTTTCAGTAAGAGCCTTCCAACCCGTGGCTTCTGTTTCTTGATTTCCCTTTCTCCCGTGATGCTGTGTCCTCCATCCTACCCCGGCTACTTACTCCCGCGGGAACTAGCCCTGTCATTACCAAACCTGCAAACCCCATCGCAACCTGGGTTCCTAGCATCACACGCTGGCCGCCACCTCCTGGCGCACACACTGGGTCTCCATGGAAACTCTTCAGTGCCACCCATCCTGCCAGCTTCTGCCTTTCCCTGACACCCCTGATGCTTTCCGTTCTGCCCTCAGGTAACTTATATGGCCAGTCATTATAACCACTCCCTTGCACACACCCTCAGTGCCCACCCCTCACCCCTACCCACTTCATGGCACTCCTGGTAAACCCCTAACCCTGGTTAAAGCCATCTCTCCAGCTACTCTGAGCCTGTGCATGCACAGTGGGCTGGAAAAAAATATACAGCAATGCTGACTGGCCTCCTTAGGTCATGTTTCTTAGCCTCAGCACCACTGACATTTTGAATAAGATCATTCATTGTTGTGGGGGGGGGGGCTGTTCTGCATCCCGTGTTGTGACAATCAAAAATGTCTGCAGACATTGCTAAAAGTCCCCTTGGTGGCAAAACGGCCCCAGGTTGAGAGCCATTCTTTATTTTAATGGCTTCTGACATAAGTGGGCCCTCAGCTCTGCTTGGCAATCATACAGCACATCCCCCCTCAATCGTCCCTCCGGTCTCCCAGATGACTGCCTCATACCTTCTTTTGTCTCCCCCAACCTGCTCCCTCGCTGAGAGCTGATGGCCTTCAGGGAGGAATGGAAGCAATCAGAGTTCCCTCCAGCTCCCGTTGCAAACATCTGTGCCCGCGGGCTTTGCATTCTCTCCGGTTTCGATGCTTCGCTTGTGTGTGCGCCTCTCAAGGACATCTCTCCGGCAGCTTTCCGCCCCGGCTTCATCGCTCTTTCCCCTTCGCTGCATCACGCCCATCAGCAAAAGAGGCTGCCTTCCCCCCACCGAAAAGCAACAAGGACCCCTCGCTCCACAAGCCTCCTTGAGCTATTGCCATTTCTCTGTGACCCTTACAGCAGATCTAACAGGTGCCTGCTATTCCTTCCCGTCTTCTATGCTCCTTGAACCCACTCCAGTCAGGTTTCAGCCCCCATCACCCCCCCAAAAAATGCTGAGCTCAAGGTCACTGAACAACTTACAGAGTTAATTGCAAGGAGCAAGTTGGTCTTCAGCCTATCAACCTGTCGTATCGGCAGCATTTGACATAACTGACCTTTGCACTTGAACCACATAAAAAAAAAAAAAATCTCTCCAGGTTTTCCCCCCAATACCCCTCTCTCTTTAAATCTATTTCTATTGATTTCAGAGAAGAAGGGAGGAGAGAGATGGAAACATCAATGATGAGATCATTGATCCACTACCTGTTTTCTGTCTCTCTCACTGATTCCTTCCTCACCTGCCAAATTGCTAAATGTCAAAGGGCTGGAGGGTTCAGTCCTTGGACTACTCTTGAACTTCTCTTCCTCTCTTGATGATCTTGTCTCATCATCATCTCTGGCGCGTGTGTCACATGTATGTGTGTCCCCTCCATGTCTAACAGCCAACTTCCCATCTCCACTTGGATGTTAATTAAGTATCTCCAGCTTAGCCATCCAGTCCCAGGCTCCTGTAGTCTTCCCTGTCTTTACAACTCCATCTTCCTAGTTGTGTAGGCCCCAAATTTGAGAGCGTTCCTCCATTCCTCTCCTTTTTTTTTTTTTCACACCTCACATTAATAAACCACATTGGCTCTACTTTCTAAATGAACCAGTCCAACCATTCATTCATACAACCTTCACAGCTGTCACTCTGGTCCACACCACCATCATCTCTTGCCTGGATTATTTCAATGGTCTGAGTGCTTAGAATTCTTGCTTCCCTACAGCTCAATGTCAACACAACAGCCAAAGGGACTCTTTAAAAAATGTAAGCATGATTGCGTCAACCCTCTTCACATCTCTCCAGTGGCTTCCCATCCCATCGGAGTAAAAGCTGAAGTCCGGACGATGACCTCAGGCAGCCCCGTGTGCCCACGACACTGCTGGCCTCTCTGCTTGCACCTCCTATTTTCACTCCTCCCTCCACGTTGGTTGTACTGCTTATAATCACCGGAGACACTCCTGCCGTCTGTCATACTCCCAGGTTTTGTTTTATATTTGCTGTCTTGTCTTGCTGGCCTCATCTGCCATCACACGTACACACCTGAACATCCCATGTTCTTTCACACCACATGCCTTTACACACATGCCCTGTGAGCTCTGCCTAAAACAACCCCTTTCATCTTGCCCAGCTGAACTCCCATTCGGTGCAGGTGTCAGCTCCACACTTCCTTCTCTGCCGTCGCACCCGATACACTCAGGAGCTAGACACGAATTCCTTCACACTTCCCTGCAGCCAGCTCTCACCTCCCGCCTGTCACTCATCAGATTCTGGTGAAGACCTTTGCAGGTCTGTCCCCCCTGCTGTGGGGAGGAGCGGTGTTTTGTATCGGTATGGGTGCGTGGCACATAGTAGGTTCTCAGTAAATGCTTGTTAAGTGGATGTGAAGTGCACCTAGCACACGGAGGTGGTGGCAGCGGTGGGATGCAAGTCCCTAGGGCTGAGCACGGAATCTCCCTCAATCTTAGACCCAAAGTGTAGAATCATCAACACCATAGAGTAGCGCCCTGTCTCTTCCCATTTTGCTTAATCTGTGCGACCTGCGCTCCCTTCTCAGAGGCGGAGAGAGCTGATCTGACTGTGCGCCTCTGACATCCACTCATTCATTCATCCCACGCTCACCAAGCATCCACTTTGTGCTAAGTCTCATCTCCTTTGATTCTCACAATCTCTGCCGGCACTTTACCCTATTTGTAGTCGAGAAAACGGAGGCTTAGAGGTTCATTCCCATAAAGTGGCACAGATGGCAAGTGACAGAGCTGGGAATTCACCGGTTCCCGGGCTCTGGAGGGCGGTGCGGGCCTCGGGAGGGCTGGACCGAAGCGGCCGTGCTCACCTGGAACTGCTGCTGCTCGGAGCCGGGGTCGCCGCCGGAGCCGGAGTTGGGGTCGGGGCCGCCGTCTTCTCCTCCACCTTCTGCGTGGCCGCCGCGTCCTGCAGCCGCTGGGCGCCCGTGTGGATGGCGGCGGCCGGCACCCGGGCCGCTATCCTGCAGGGACCCACAGCTCGCTGAGGTCCCCGGGCCTGCCGCCCGCCGGAGTCCCCGTGGCTCCCGGGTCGGGAGCAGGAGCGTATACCCTGGAGGCGGCTGTGGGTTCGGAGGGGCGATCACTCTTACCTGCCCGTGGGCGGCCAAGCCCATGACCTCAGGAGCCGAGACCCCGCGCTCTTTACCGCCTGCATGACTTGAATTGACCCCAGCGAGTTCCCGTCCGCGGCGCCAGCACCATGAGCGCCCGTGGTGGTGGTGGGGAGCCCCGAGGGAAAAATCACCTGATTCCCCTTCGCCGGGCCCGTTAAAGTCTCTTATCCCGGTTTGTGCGCTCCATAGTAACCATCGCTGTGGTTTTCAGCTGGGAGTTTCTTCTCTTTCCCTTAAATTCTAACAGGAGCCCTCCGCCCCCACCCCCTCCGCATGGAAATGGTTCATCCCGGTCCTTCCGGAAGCGCCGTCCCCGCGCTGCCTTGTGGGAACGCGGGATTGGCCGGGCCGCGGCCGCGGTGCATCACGGGAGGGCAGGGATGGCGGCGCCCCGAGCGCGCGCGCTGCTGAGGCTGGCGAGGGGCTGGCGGCGCCCGCTGTGGGCCGGCGGCCCGGCGTCTCGCGGCCTGACCCTGGCGGCCGCCCCCTCGAGCGGCGGCTCCCCGTGGCGTCTGTGGGGGGCGCTGTGCCTGCAGCGGCCACCCGTGGTCTCCAAGGCGCTGACCCCTCTGCAGGAGGAGATGGCGGCTCTGCTGCAGCAGGTAGACGTGAGGCGCGGGGTCGGGTGCCTCGGGGTGCCGCCAGGGAAACCCCATGAGAAGCGCGCGGGCTCGGGTTCGATCCCGGCTTTGGCCCCAATGAGTCTGTGTGACTTCGGGCCCCACCGCCCGGAGCTTCAGTGCACTTGACCCGCAAACATGGCACCTGCCTCTTGCGGTTGCTCCGGTGCATAGGAGGCGCCCAGTGAAAGGCAGTTCGCTTTCCTCGGCCTCCTGTGTCGTCTCCTCAGGCAGCTAGCTCTCTGGAGACACTGCTTTTGGGATTGCGTTCAGAAGCGGTGTTAAACGGGGCGGACTGGTCGCTGTCAGGTGGCAGTTTGGAGGGGAGACGGTCTTTGTGTGGGATTTTTAAAAAAAAATATATATATATTTTATTGATTTTGTACAGAGAGGAAGGGAGAGAGTTAGAAACATCGATGAGAGAGTCATCGATCAGCTGCCTCTTGCACACCCCCCACTGGAGATGTGCCCGCAACCAAGGTACATGCCCTTGACCGGAATCGAACCTGGGACCCTTCAGTCCCCAAGCCGACGCTCTATCCACTGAGCCAAACCGGTCTCGGCGGATTTTTTTTTTTTTTTTTTTTTTTTGAGAAGAAAGCCTCAGGGGGGCGTGTTAGGAGTCGGCAGCGGCCCACCCGCGAGATGCCCGCGAGAGAGCCCGCCGATTCCCCCCCAGGACTGTGGGCGTGAGAGGCGAGTGAGGAGCCCGGGGCAGGAACTGGGTGTAGAGGCGGCGAGGGTCTCGGGGGCTCCAGAACCGGAAATGGCTCCTGTCTGAGCTGCCGGGAGCTAAAGCTTCCGTGCATCGATCGCTGTGTGCTCAGTGTGCCCCTCTCCTCGCCAAGGGTTTTCATTAATCACCGGGGAGCACGGAGAGCACTCACTGTGCACAGACACAGCGCTTCATGCGGGTGGGGAGGGCCAGTCGGGAATCAGACGATCACACGACGGTATACTAGTTGTACCGGTTAGTAATGCGGATTGACTATGCACTTGTGCCATCCATCGGGACAAGGGGTCATCTGAAGGAGCGAGATCTGGTGAATACTGCGGGTGGGTTCACACTTCCCAGGCAACATCCTTTAACGTGTCTTCATCTGGTTTTGAAGTGTGTGATGGTGCGTCGGCATAAAGCAAAATTACTTTGCAGAGTCCTCTGGCCCATTCTGGTCATGGTTCAAATTGGTTCTTTGTTGTCCGTGGCGATCAGTGTTAACGGTTTCACCTCGTTTTAGACCCTCATAATCCACCACACTTCCTGATGCCAGCAAACTCAGAGCACTGTCTTCTTTCCAAAGCGGACTTGGCCTTGCAGTCTTATGTTGATTGACCTGCATCAACCCATGATTTTGTGTGTTTGGCATTTTCAGAATAAATCTGCTTTCCATTGCCAGTCACAATTCAATGCAAAAAAGACTTTCAGCCGAGACCGGTTTGGCTCAATGGATAGAGCGTCGGCTTGGGGACTGAAGGGTCCCAGGTTCGATTCCGGTCAAGGGCATGGACCTTGGTTGCGGGCATATCCCCAATAGGGGGTGTGCAAGAGGCAGCTGATCGATGACTCTCTCTCATCGATGTTTCTAACTATCTCTCTCCATTCCTCTCTGTACAAAATCAATAAAATATATTAAAAAAAAAAAAAAGACTTTCAGTTGATGTTTGGGAAGGAAAATGTACAGTAATGTTAGAGAGTTTAACAGAGACCCCTAATTTTAATCTTATGAGAGGTGTCAATGCTTCTCTCTCCAAGAAAGTGGCATTTAAACTGAGATCGGAAGGAGGATTAGGAAATCTCCCCGGAGGGATACTAGGAAGAAAGATTGGCATCTGTAAACTCCATGGGCCACGGAAGTCCCTGGTGCGTGAGGGTCCCATCAAAGACTGACATGACTGCAGCATGGCCTCTGTTACTCACCATCTTTTTAAAAAAAATTTTTTTTTTAACTGTATTGTTACTGATTTCAGAGTGGGAGAGAGAGGGAGAGAGATAGAAACATCAGTGATGAGAGAACTATTGATCAGCTGCCTCCTGCACACACTACACTGGGGATGGAGCCCTCAACCCGGGCATGTGCCCTGACCAGGAATTGAACCGTGATCTCCAAATTTATAGTTCAATGCTCCACCACTGAGCCATGCTGGCCAGGCTGCTGTTCACCATCTTGACCTCCAATCACATTATCACATTTTAGCAAATGTAACTCAAGCCCACAATGCTTTCCCTGTGTCCCCCTGGCCCCGCTCCCTGTGGTGTTTTGATTGTATGTCTGGTTGTGTTGGGTGGTAAACCTCTGAATCTGTCTAGTGTGCTATAACTCTTTTATTTTCCCTCTTGTAATTTCCCCAGATCGAGATGGAGAGAAGCCGGTATTCCGACCACGAGCTTCGTGCTTTGGACGAAGCCCAGCACCTAGCAAAGAGGAAAGCCGACCTCGATGACGATGAAGACGAACAGAATATATTGCTGGTACAGGATTTGGAAGAAATGTGGGAGCAGAAATTCCTGCAATTCAAACCTGGAGCTCGCATAACAGGTGTGTGGTCCTTTTCAGGAGAAAAGGGAACGAGGAAAAGGGTATTCTGGTTCCCAAGCCAAAGGCAACTGCTTAACCCTGCTCAGTGTTTTAAGTAACAGATAATTGCAAATGACAAATCATCCGTCTTTCAGGTGGGAGAAAAATAACTTTGACCCCAGTTCCTCACATCTGCCCCTAATATAATTTTTTAAGGTCCATAGTATTTTTGAATAGGAGATAAAGATGTTGGGATAGCCTTCTTAATTAAACTATAGAAATGTTTTCTGAATTGATCTCCTAGTTTGGACTGAGAGAGGGGGAAATTAAGCCTTTTTCAGTAGCTCCCTGAGCTTTATCTGGAATGTACTCATCATTTCACATATAGGAAGCACTTTAGGGCTTCTCTTTGGCATATCTGAATGGCTAGCATTACTACTCTTGCACTTTGGGGACATGAATAAGTAAAATAGGGGTTTTTGGACAGTTGTTTGATAACTGAAATGGCTGAGTGACTGCCGGGCCAGGAGTACAAACAGCCTGTAGACGCTGGACAAAGGGATGCTCATATCCCTGGAGGGATGGAGCAAGATGGCACCCAATTTCACCAGGCTGTTCAGAATGTGGTGCAATGTAAAGCTTTTGGCTAGCTTATTTCTGGAATTTTCCCATTTACGATTTGATCGCGAGTGACTGAAATGGCAGAAAGCACAACCACAGATGGACAGGGACTCTTTAAGTTTTGTTGAGAGCAAGCGTTGTGGCTCTAAAGGAAGACTGTAAAAGCTCTGATCTCCTTGGTTCTGGCAGATCACATGATCTCGTCTCCTCTGACCCCCATCTCTTCGCAGAAGCCGATAAAAAGAAGGACCGGACCTCACTGCACCGGAAGCTAGACAGGAACCTCGTTCTCTTGGTCAAAGAGAAGTTTGGAGACCAGGATGTGTGGGTGCTGCCCCAGGCAGAGTGGAAGCCGGGGGAGACCCTCCGAGCAACAGCTGAGCGAACCCTGGCCACACTGGCAGGTGAGTTCTCACCACCCTCAACCCCATGAGGTGCCCCTTGGACTCAGCCAGAGGATTTAAAGGCTGACTGAGGACGGTGTAAAGGTAAGGATTTTCCTTCCATGAGGTGAGAGCGTGTGTGTCTGTCCTGCTGACATTTTTAAACTTAGTACATCGGTTCTTGAACAACATGGGTTTGAACTGCGCGGGTTCACGTATATGCTGGTTTTCTTGAATAAGTATGTGTAATATTGTAAATGTATTGTTTTCTCAATAACTTTTTCTCTAGCCTACTTTATTGTAAGAATACGGTATATAATACACACACATACAGAATATGTGTTAGCAGCATCTGTGGCCTGTACCCATCCCCATCCCCATCCCCTGTAGTCTGACAACCAAAATGACAACCCAAACCATGTGGACGTTGCCAGGTAACCGCTGGGGAGGAACATCATGGTGTGAGAACCGCTGCACTGGATGGGTGAAGTCGATTCCAAATGCATTTCCCCTTTGTGTACACCCTTCCGTGCTGCCGGAATGAGCTTGCTCAGACACAGATCCCTGTGGCTTCTCGCCCTAAAATCCTTCCAGGGTTTCCCTTAGAAGTTGGGACATTCAAGCATGGCCTGCAACTCCTTTCTGTTCTGATCGCCAGCTCATCCGTCTTCCGTCTCGCCTCATTAATGTGCAGTCTGAGTTCTAACCTAGCAAACCTTCTGCATTCCTTGAATAATGTGGTCTTTCATGCACTTCTGCTTTGACGCATGCTGGTCCCCGATCGGCTGCTTTTACTCCGCCCTGGTCTGACTGCTCAGCTTTTAAGTCTCAGCTCGTTCGTTAAACATACTGTGGTGGAAGTTTGTCCAGGCGTAGGGAGGTTGCATACCATCTACAATGAATTGCACTGCGTGTGCCTTACTCAGTGGTAGCAAACATTTTGCCTTCCGTTTGCTGGCCCTGTCCCGGCAGTGGGGTCACCGTGATGACATCACAGGACATTGCTCCTGCTCCCTGGTGGAGGATATGCTCTTTCACTTACCCTACTGCCCTGTGATTGTTTATTAACACGTTTCCTCCCGAGCCAGAGTTCTGACCCCCTTGAGGTACGTGCTGTATCTATTTCTCTCCAGCCTCCAGCTTTCAGCAGAGTCTCCCGCCCCAGGAGGTACCTCCTGAGTGTTTTTGAGGAAGTGGATTTGGCAGGATCAGTGTGCAACCACTTTATGGGCCCTGCCACCATCTTAAGTACCTTTCCCTTGGGGGCCTGTGTGGCCGGCAGGAGAGGGAGCACGCAGATTGGGGGGGTCTAGGGAGGGGGGGAGTTTTGCTGTGCCCGGTGGTCCTGCAAAATGAGCCTAACATTTGCAGTTTTCAGGAGTAAAGAAGTGCCTGTTTGCCGAGGCCTCACCATCGTGAAATAGTCCCTTTTAGTTTGTACCCATCCAGTCCGTAAAAATGATTGCTTTTGGATTGGCATTTTCCTAATTGCTGGTGAGATGGACCATCTTTCATGTTTATTGGCTGTTTGTATTTCTTCTTCCATGAACTACCTATTCAGATTCTTTGCTCATGTTTGCAATTAACTGTTTCTTTTTTTTTTTTTTTTTTATCTTGATTTGATTACTTTTTAACCCATTTTCCCCAGGTTATAGAAAATAAGTGGAAATTTCAGAAAGGTACAAAGAAACATACAGATAATCTCACCCCTCACTGATACCCACTATTAACATTTTGTATGTAGTGTTGTTGTTTTTTAATATGGGCAATGTCAATTCATTGTAGATGGTGAAAAATTTATCAAACTGTCTAGTAAACGTATCGCAGGGTAAGAAGTAGTTTTCCCTTCTCAGAGGCAACCGCCATCGGCAGCTTTGGTATGTTTTTAGAATTGCACATATGGTATCTGTTTCTTTTACCCACACGGAGCATATTTATACAGTCACATACTATTCTCTCCTCTTATATAGAGTTGTCTATATCAGTACGCGGAGACATAGATCGGACTTTAATACCAGCATGCTATTTCACATGTGCATGTGCTGCCTTTTGTTCAACCAGTCTGTCGCTTTTACAAATAAAGGGGCAGTGAACATCCTTGTACACTCATCTCTTTGTTCACACGGGCAGGCAGAGTTGCTAGATCACAGGGGCTGTGTAAGTAAATTGATACCGTGCCAGGCAGAGCAATCATACTCATTTACATCCTTTGTCGAGAACGCGTGTTTTCTTAACCTCGGCAAGCAGTGTACCGCTCAGTTTTTTAACTTTAGTAATAATAGGTGGTTGTTTTGATTTGTTTCTTTAGTCATAAGATTGAGCCTACTTTAATGAGTCTGATACTGACTTTCATGTGAACTTCCTGTTCATATGCTTTGTTCATTTTTCTTTTAGATTCCCCCCCTCCCCTCATTGATTTCTAAGTAGTTCTTATGCCTTAAGGTAGTTCTCTGTTGAATGTGTTGAAATATTTTTCTAGTTTGTCATTTTATCTTTTTTATGTTTTTTTTCCCCTATTGGAAGAAAACTTTAATTTTTATGTAAATGTCTTTTTGAATTTTGTGTTTTTGTTTAGACCTTCCTCTCTTAAAAATGATGCAGAAAATAAATTACTCTTATGGCCTTTTTTTTTTTTTAATGAAAAATTAAAAAGTATAGCAACATTCAGAAAATATTATTAAATATCTATGAAGCCATCAAAAATTAATAAAATTCTAGTGAAAAATTTAAGTCTCTGTTGTTAAATCTTTTGTCTGTGCGGTATCAGTTTTGACACAAGGGCCGAGATGCAGCTTTATTTTTCTTATTTAGCTCGCCCGTTCTCCACGTGCCTTTCAGTAACCCATCATTGCCCCATCCTTTGCAATAATCGGGATGGGGGGTATTAAGCCCTTGGTTACACATTGCAGAACGTATCTACCCACCTTTGTCTTTTAACATTGGTTATGGTGTGTTCACCCTGCAGAAGTCAAATCCGGTCCTTCTCCTGCTTTCCATGAGACACTCCTTTAGAAGGCTGATGAGTTTTACTTTCCAGATACCAAGCAACTTGGTCCTTCACCAGCAGACGGTGACGGGGCCGAGTCTGGAAGCTCAGCGCCGTGACTCTGGCAGAGCTGCATCGCTGGCTTCAGCGTGAAAGCAGAAGCCTGGCTCATGGAGTGGACCCTGTGACTCGGCTCTTCAGGAGTGACCGCGGGGCTTCCTCATTTCCCGGGATTTCTCTTACTCTTTCCTTAGCCGGGATCGACAGGTGGGTGTGTCCTCATCTTGCAATTCTGTTTCTCCCCCTCCCTCAGAACACAACATGGAAGCCAAGTTCCTGGGAAATGCACCCTGTGGCCACTACAAGTTCAAGTTCCCCCAGGCAGTGCGGACAGAAAGTAGCCTCGGGGCCAAAGTGTTCTTCTTCAAAGCACTCCTCCTCACGGGAGACTTTTCCCAGGCCGAGAAGGGCCGGCACGTGTGGGTCAGCAAGGAGGAGCTGGGGGACTATTTACACCCCAAATACCTGGCCCAGGTGCGGAGGTTCCTGCTGGACCTCTGATGGGCCCGCTGCCGGTGGACGATGCTCGGACAAGTCTGCAGCTGGGGCCTCACGGACGTCTTGTGGCTGCCCCATCCTTGCAGGGATCTCAAGAAGCAAACGATTCTGAGAAATAAATGAGTTGATCATTGTGTGGTCTTGGCTGGTTTGTCCTGCGAGGAGGACTGGTTCTCTCTGCGAACGGAGGGCCAGCTCCAGGTGCCTTTCTCTTTTCTCTCCAGGCTGGTGGTTGGGTGTCACATAGCTGTAGTGAGTCTGCTGGCTTCCGGGGCCAGGGAGAAAACAAGGAAATGGACCCAAAAGCCTTGTGTTCCGTGACAGCTTCTAGGCGTGTGTGTGTGTGTGTGTGTGTGTGTGTATGTACAAAATCTGTACAGTGTTCTTTCTTTTAACCATTTTCTCCTTTTCTACTTGATAGATGGAAGTTTCTAGCCTAGGGAATAATTGATTCTCTTTTCTGTTTCTTTTGTTTTATTTATTCTATTTATTTATTAAATATATTTTTTTTATTGATTTCAGAGAAGAATGGAAAGGGGCAGAGAGAAACATCAATGATGAGAGAGAATCATTGATCAGCTGCCTCCTGCACACTTCCTACTGAGGATTGAGCTCGCAACCTATCCACCTAGCCAAACTGGCGAGGGCTGTTCTTTTTTTTTATTCAGAAAGGAAAGGAAAGGGGGAGAGAGAGAGAAAAACACCAGTGATGAGAGAGAATCATTGATCAGCTGCCTCCTGCGCATTCCCCTTAATGGGGATGAAACCGGCAACTTGGGCTTCTGCCCTGAGTGGGAAACCCTGAGCTCCTTCCTGGTTCATAGGTCACCACTCAACCATTGAGCTACACCAGCTGAAACCCTGAACTCCTTCCTGGTTCATAGGTCACCACTCAACCGTTGACCTACACCATCTGAAACCCTGAACTCCTTCCTGGTTCATAGGTCACCACTCAACCATTGACCTACACCAGCTGGGCTTGAATTGGCTTCTTTCCCCATGAATACTGAACTCGGGAGTCAGAAAACTTGGGTTTGAATTTATGACCTTCAGCAGGTTACAGCTACTCTTGCTGTTAGCCACAGTGGTGGGACCCTGAGTGCTAGGCCCATACCTGCAGCACACATTTCCATCCAAACCAGCAGGGCGGCATCACGTCATCCCTGTGTTACAGACGAGAACATAGACCCAGAGAGATGCTTTAACTTGCTTAGGGTAACTCCAAAATGAGCTCCGGTCTGTGTGCAAAGCTAGCTCTTCCCCATTCTTCGCTTTCCCTCTCATCTGGAAGACGCTGATGAGACTGTCTCGGAGGATGTGGGAATTTATGTGACGGTACTTAGCACTGCGCACGGCTTGTTAGACACTCAGCAAGTGCTTCCTTTCCAGCGGCTTCAGACTCCTACATTCTGGATTCAGCTGTATCATCTTCAGCTCTCACATCTCCCATCCTTTCCTTTCCCAGGCTTTGCGTTTAACCAGGAGTTTCTGTCTGGCTTGTCTGATAAGGGACATGGGTAATTTGGACATTAGCGTGTTCATTCCGCGGCCAATCTCAACATGCGTGGGTGGCAGGCCAGCCCCATCCTCAGAGCCAGCGGGTTGGGTAAGCCCCTCCCCCCGCCCCCTCCCCGGCCAGGAAATCCGGAGCCACTGTTAGCACAGGCTTAGGGGCACGAAAGCCAGAGTAGACCCACTGGCCCATTCTATTACACCAGCAGGGGAGAAAGAAATAGCAGAAAGGCTGCCAATCCAGCCACTAAGAGCGCTAAGCTGCAGGCATGCCCAGCAAGACGAAGGCATGTGTGCCAGAAACCTTAGGGTACCCCCCCGCTCCTCCCCCCCCATTTATTCCCGGGGAGCCTGGGTTGGAGCCAGTCATCCCAGCTGTCAGTCACCTTCCACTTGCCTTGGAAGGTTCAGCGCCACAGGAAGCGAAGGAGGAAACTGCTCTGCCCCCTGCTCCCAGGGGCGGGCCCAGAGCAGGTGTGACTGTGAAGGTGCAGGGAGGGCTGGCCCTGGGCGGTCCCCTGGGAGTGGGGTGGGAACAGCCAGGAAGGGAAAGGTGCATATGTGCGCCTGGTACGTATGCACACACGTGCACCGTAGCCACTCTGCCCCAAGCCATCCTCAGATGGGCCAGGGAAGCCGGCGGCAGGTTTGGTGAGGGTTTGGCAGGGCGTGAGTGACCACCACTGAATCCCCAAAACCTGGCTAGCCAGGCCCCAGGCCGCTGCAGAGTGGCTGAGAAGGGGCACGTGGGAGGGAGAGACCTCCAGGTCCTCCATTCGAAAGCCCCAATGCTATTAGGGAAGACAAAGTGAGAACGGGGTTTGGGGGGCCCTCCAGGCTAGGGAGCCTTGGGGTTTTCGGGGCTCAGAGAGGATACCCCCAGACTAAGGAGCCTGGAGGAGGGGGAGGAGGGTAGGCAGGGCTCCAGGGTTGGTGGGCTGGGCTCATATGCACGGGCGCCACAAGGTGGCAGGATTTGCCTGACAACCAGGCCCCTCGCAGCTCTGCAGGCCCTGGCCTGAGGTCCCTGCCTTGGAGAAGAGCACCCAGGGCCTGCTCTCTGGGCCGGAGGGGCAGCCCGGAGCTGACGTGTAGCCAGCCCTCACTCGAACCCCAACTCGTCCGTGTGCGAAGGCCTCCTCTTACCTGGACTCTGGATTTTTAGACTCACGGGTTTGGACTCAGCTATGTGGCTCTAACGCCACCCACTGCTCCCTCCTGTCTGGACTATCACCTTTGAATCCTAGAGTTTGCACACCTGTCCTTCAGGACCTGCTGCAGGGTCATGGACCCCTGAAAGGCCCCGGATGGAGCACTTTGGGAGAACATGAAGAGGATTTGGAGGAGGAGACAGCAGTGAGACAGAAAGAAGTTGCTGAATTTGGAGATGGGAAGGAAGAGAGATGGAGTCTTCAAGTGCATATCTTACTTACACAGGACATTCCGGCCAGTCTCCTGTCAGCGACGGGCAGAAGCTTGAAATGCAGTAGGAGGAACCCTGGGAAATGGCCACATGGGGAGAATTCTTTTGACATTTAGGACTATTCAGCATTAAAGTGAAGGTCTAAGACATTGCAGTTACCATTCAGCAAGAACTTGTGGGGAAATGGGGATCAAAATACTCCTGGCCAGCCCTGGCCAGTGTTGCTCAGTGGTTTGAGTGTCATCCCATGGACTGAAGGGTCGGGGGGTTCTTGGTCAAGGCCATGTACCTGGGTTGCAGGTTCAGTCCCTGGCTTCATTTGAGGTGCATTCAGGAGACAACCCATCCATATGTCTCTCTCATATTGATGTTTCTCTCTCCTTCCCTCCCTCCTTCCCTTCCACTCCCTCTCAAAAGCAATGGAAAAAAAATAATCTCGGGTGAGAATTAAAAAATAATAATAACGATAATAAATATTCCTGCCAATATCCTCATGATGACGGGGCAAGAAAGAGACCCACCAATCAGCAAAGGCGAACTATGCCATAGGGATGTGTGCTGGGCACCCAACCGGGCAGGGGCTCAGGGAGGGTTGGTCAGGGCTGAGCTGAGGCCTGAGAAATCGGGGAGTGAGCTGGGGGAGGAGCATGTGCCCCCAGAGGCCCGAGGGAAGTTGTGTGGGGCTGGAGTGTACTGCCTGTGGGAATTTTACAGTGTTGTAAGGTTTTTAAAACATCACACACATGTGTGTTTATTGATTATTGACTTTAGAGAGAAAGGGAGAGAGAAGTATTGATGTAAAAGAGAATCATCTGTTGGTTGCCTCCTGCAGGGATGGAGGCCACAACCCGGGCATGTGTCCTGACCGGGAATCAAACCGGCAACCTTTTGGTGCATTGGATGATGCTCAGCCAACTGAGCCACACCGGCCAGGACAGTCCTGAGTTCTTCATTGTCCAAGAGAGCCTAAGGGTTGTTTCCTTTGAAGGCAAGACAGTGAGCTCTGTGGGCTCTCGTTACAGACGAGCCCCATCTTGCCGGGGGCCGGATTCTAAAGCCTGTGCAGCCTGGTAGTGCCGTTGGTCAGAGCATTGTCCCCAAACACCACGAATGTGGATTCCATCTCCGGTTAGGGCACATCCAGTGAATGCATAGACAAGGAGAACCATCTCTTTCTCTCCCCATTTTTATTTTGGGGGGGAGGCAGCCAAAATTTTTGGTGGCCTTGTCTCAACAAAAACAAACATATAGAACAAGTCAATTTATTCCCCTCTCCTCTCCTCTCCTCTCCTCTCCTCTCCTCTCCTCTCCTCTCCTCTCCTCTCCTCTCCTCTCCTCTCCTCTCCTCTCCTCTCCTCTCCTCTCCTCTCCTCTCCTCTCCTCTCCTCTCCTCTCCTCTCCTCTCCTCTCCTCTCTAAAAACCAATAAAAATGATAAAATACAATCGAAGCCCATGCGTAAGTCACAGATCACGTGCACAGTTACCACTGCGCTGTCTTTTAGAAAGGCATTGCCTTGGTGACTGGCGCAGGCCTGTTGGGAGGATCTAACGTGGCCAGTTTCCTCCAGGGATGGGGCCATCCCTGGGGTATTGGGTTGAGCACAAGATTACCCCATTGTGGGTCTACGCAGTATAAAATATCAGGATTCCCATACCTCTGAGGGGCCGTTGACTGCAGGTCTGTGCCCCTTCTTCCCATCCCTCCAGAAAAGGCCCAAAAGAGGGCAGTTTGGGAGAAGATGAAGGGGGGGGGGATTCCAAATCACGTGACCTCAGCGCCATGAGCTGCTCACACACAAAGACGGGCATTGGGGATCCTGGGTGGGGTGCCCACCCACCTGAGAGCTGGAGGCCGGGGCAGCGAGCTCGGCCCCAGTGGAAGGGGAAGATTATTAGTGTCGCCTGTAGAAATCCCAGGATAACGCTTTGCATTCATAAAAGTCAAGCGTGCACGTGGTGTGACTGTGGGATCCGTGTGGTTCCCCGTTGTTTCCGTAGCTGCCCGCACCCTCCCGCCCGCAGCAGGGAATCATCAAAGCAGTATACCCAAAGGAGGCCAGGCCCACAGGTGGCAAGTTAGCATTTTCCTCTTAAAGGGGAGAGACCTAGCTGTTGGTCAAGCCAGCGATGAAGTGACGAAGCTGGGTAATCCCGGCCGTAGCCACTAAGAATATACGATGCTTGTAATAGTGGCTGTGGATTTCGTGGAGGGCATGTAAATGGACCGAGAGTCGGTCCACAAACTCTGTTCACCCTCAATAAAATCAGAGTTTGGCTTTCTTAAGGCGACTTCTTCGAAGCAAATGGCACTCATTTGGCTGGAAAAGCATGTCTGTTAAAAATATACTGTAGTCAGACCTGATGCACAGCAATCTCTTAGCCGCGGTTGTGCGTACGTGAGAGCGAGGAGTGTTTTATACGTATCCGTCTTTACCCAGGCTACATTTCCTGCCACGTCCGGGGAGAACACCCCTGCCCTCCCTCTCTGCCATCCCCGTTTCTCCCCGATCTCCAACGCACGGCGCCATGCACAGCCTCCTCCCCACACATCCTTGAACATCTTGTCACAGGGCTTTGAATATTCACATCACACGCACACACTCCAAGAGCTGCAGATATTCTCATCACATACACACACACACACACACACCCACCCTGGGATGCTTGCTCCTTGCACACGTTTATACAGTCCCTGGCAATGCGTCTGATACATACGTACACCGATACACACACCTGCACATTCTACACACACACACACACACACACACACACACACACACTCACACACTCACACACACACTCACTCACACACCTTTGACACGGATGCCCTCCTGCACCGAACAGCCTTGAGCATTCACGTCACGCAGATGCTTGAATATTCCCCTCACGCGCTGTTCAGGTCATTTGCCTGTGACTCTCCGATCCGCGCCCTCCCTTCCCCGCTGAGCTCTGCAATGTGTGTGTGTGTGCGCCTGCGTGTGCACATGTGCACACGTGCTGAGGGGAGTGCTGAGCCCTGAAAATGACCTTTTGCAAGCTTTCTTGCTACTGGATTCCAGTTGGGTTTGGCCAGTGGGAAGTACTAGTGAGAGAGGGGAGGACCAAGGGAGAAGCGGGGAGCTGCAGGCCAGAAGCGGCGCCGCCCCAGGGGTAGGGAAGCCCAGGCTCCCGGTCCCCAGAGCCCCCCCCCTCGCCCCCCGTGTGCGGGGGCACGGCGTGGCACAGTCACTAACCGAGTCATTAGCACCTGAGCTGGAGCTCCCTGGGTGACACAGAATCATGAAGAGGGTGTGGGAACGCAGGCGACGTGCAATTTGGCAGGGAGGACAGAGCCAGGAGAAAAGCGATAACACCAGCATCCGAGGGTTTTCACACATATTTGATCGGGTTCAATGTATTTCACTCGGAGCAGGCGGATGATGCCGGAGTCTCCCGTGGGCCAGTGTCCTGTATAATGTGCCCGAGGAAAGCAGGGTGGCGGCAGTGTCCCTCACGGGCAGACCAGGGGAGCCAGGAGCTGGGGGAGTGAAGTGGCACCGTCCTGGTCACACCCCTCGGTGGCGGCGGCAGAGCTGGGACCTCAGTCCAGATCTAATGAGGGCGGGCAGCTGCCTCAGAGTGAGTGGCCGTGGGTGATTTTATCTGGCGAGCAGCACCGGGCATGTGGCAGGCAAGCAGGGGAGCTCCTTTAAGTCACCCATGCTCGAACATCCTTTCTACTTCTGGGGTGAAGTGGCCCAGAGGGGAAGTCTCTTGTCTCAGGCCTCACGAAGAACCAGAGGCAAAGGTGGGAGATGCATCCTGGCCAGTGTGGCTCAGTGGATAGAGCGTCGGCCTGCGGACCGAAAGGTCCCAGGTTCGATTCCAGTCAAGGGCAGGTACCTTGGTTGCGGGCACATCCCCAGATCGATGTTTTTCTCTCATCAATGTTTCTAACTCTCTGTCCCTCTTCCTTACTCTCTGTAAAAAAAATCAATAAATAATAATAATAATAAAAAAAAAAAAAAAAAAAAAAGGTGGGAGACCCTGGGAATCCTGACTCCCAGCTGCTGGCTTTTGCCACATGGAGTTCGCCTGGTCCCAGCATGAGAGCTGGCGCTTCTGGAAGTCTCTGGGATCTTACGGGCCTTCCTTCCTGCTCACAGCCCTGGGGGCAGCCTCTGCTGCAGCCCCCCGACCCCCAACCCAGCGCAGCGGAGCCCGGCTCCCAGCTCACGGGGGCTTGTGGGGCGGGAGGGCGGGCTCCGCTCAGCACGGCTCTCCCTGGGATCACAAGGCGATGCCTGTGACGGAGCGCCAGCCCGTCCAAGTTTGTGGATTATGTGGAAACGGCATTGCGGTCCTCTCCCGGGCCATCTGCTCTTGGCGCGCTAGCCAGGACCTCCCAGGGGCCTCTGCCCCTGAGCAGGGCCGGGGCCAGAGCGGGCCGCTCTTTGTGCCTGGGGCCGGGCCAGGATTTTCCCTGGGACCTGGGGTGATTTCTGCCCCCAGGGCCCCGGAGGGGAAGGCGGGCGAGGCCCGGTGGTTGCAGCCTGAGCAGGGAGGCGGAAACCCATTCATTACCGATAGGACGGTCCACCTGGTTTTGGAATGAAAATGCAGCCTTGCGTTTTAGAAGGCACCATTAGGCACAGTGCCGGGGTGGGGGGTGGGGGGGTGGGAGGGAGGTTTGCCTCAAGATCAGATGCAAAGGTCTCCCGCTCCCTTGAGAAGTCTGCCTGAGCATGGAGCCGGCTGCTTGCTAACGCCCTGAGCCTCCCCGCCTCCCCTGGGGGGTTGGGGGGGCAGGCTTTCTGCAGCAAGGAGTTAGGGCTCTGCTTTCGTGGCTGACAGAAAGCCCAGAGTCCACTGAAGCTTTTGAAGAGGAAGGGGGCGAAGGGCAGGGTCATATAGGGGTGAAGCATTTCATTGCTCTCCGGCCAGGTTGGAACTCAGCTCTTAATGGCTGTGGCCTTGGGCAAGTCACCTGACCTCGGGGTGCCTCCGTTGCTCATCTGCTTAATGGGGATACACATAGGACATACATGTGGGCTGTTGTGAGGTTTACATGAGTGTGAAGGTTGCCTGGCACCAGGCTCTCTTGAGTCCAGGGACTGTCCTGAGTGTGGGGCTGTGGCTGGTATTTCATCAGGATCGGAGGTGGGCGGTGGGGAGAGAGCGGGGTTTTGTAGCTCTTGCCAATTTCCATGGTGTAAATGCTCCCATGACGGCCGGCTGCGAGCTATGGTGTAACTAAGTGAACTGGGAAAAGGTGCTCACAGTTGGCTCTCGAGAGTGTGAGGGGATTGCTCTCAGCTCTGGCCCAGCTACACTGGCTGGTAAGGCTACTTAACAAATACTGAAATAGCTGAAGCCGGTTTGGCTCAGTGGATAGAGCGTCGGTCTGCGGACTGAAGGGTCCCAGGTTCGATTCCGGTCAAGGGCATGTACCTTGGTTGCGGGCAAATCCCTAGTGGGGGGTGTGCAGGAGGCAGCTGATCGATGTTTCTCTCTCATTGACGTTTCTAACTCTCTATCCCTCTCCCTTCCTCTCTGTAAAAAATCAATAAAATATATTTAAACAAACAAACAAAAAACCCCACAAATACTGAAATATTTTTATAGCGGTTGCTAAATAGCCGCTGTCTCAAGAGTTCTCCTACCCTTTGTTAGTCTTGGCCTTTTCTCAGGTGATCCTCCCAGACCTCCACTGGTCCTTTAACCAGGAGTGTTGTGGAGACCCTGAGCCCATGATTTGGCGAGAATCAGTTGTGATGGTCAAGGCTGGGCCAGACCAATGAGTACATTATTTGGGCGTCACAGGCCTTGAGGTGCCAGCCGATAGGCTGAGTGACTCTGACTTGTGGATGGGAAGTCCGGTCCCCTACTATCAGCTGCCTTGGGCGGTCCCATCTTCATAGTGCTCCCCAGAACAGCTGTGGACAGAAGAGGGGGAGCCCTGTATCTGGAGGTCGAACTGGGGCAACGGAGAGTGTACGTCTCTGTTCAAATAGAGTCTGCACAAGATTGCTTCAATGATTAAAAAATGTCGTCGGTGTGACCTGCTTCGTCAGGTTGGAATGCAAATACCGTCACTCTTTAAAAATTCCTTTAATTAATTGCTTGAGCAATCTTCATTATTCAGAAGTTCAGTATCCCTCTTTTGGGGCTTCCTGCGCGAAGGAAGTAGACTGGCTTTCAAATGCCAGACAGAAAAACAGCTAGAGTCTGATCAGCCTGCTCGCTGGTGGTCTGGGTTGGTGGCTGTGGCGACGATCTCACTCAGGACTCCCAGCTGACCCATGTGGTTGGACCTGGGGCAGTAGGGAGACAGGCAGGAAGTCAGTGTGATGGGTCGGGGGCGACAATAGGGAGTGGTGTGGTCTGCGGTAATTTGGCATTTGCATCCCCCCGCCAGCTGTGGCCCAGTGTGCGCCCTCTGATACTGGATCTGCTCATACTTTCAGAAGAAACAAGATATAGGTAGGGTTATGTTTTATTTATTTTTTAAAAAAATATTTTTAATCGATTTTTCACAGAGAGGAAGAGTTAGAAACATTGATGAGAGAGAATCATCGATCAGCTGCCTCCTGCACACCCCCTACTGGGGATGTGCCCGCAACCAAGGCACATGCCCTTGACCCAAATCGAACCCGGGACCTTCCAGTCCGCAGGCCGACACTCTATCCACTGAGCCAAACCGGTTTTGGCAGGGTTATGTTTTTTAAGAAAAAACATAACCCTGCCAATGTATGTGCATGTGCAATGGATGTGCAATGGATGTGCATGTAATAAGATGTACAAATCCTAATGAATTTTTACATATGTCTACATTTCATGTCTGCAGCCACCATCTATAAAAAGCTATGAACATTTCCATCTCTCAGACATTTCCCTTATGCTGCTTTCCAAGGCGGTAGCTATCCCTCCCTCACCAAAGGTCACCGCTGACGTCTATATCCATAAGTTAGCTTGTCTGATCTTGAACTTCCTACGAATAAAATCTCACAATATGTATTCATTTATGTGTGGTTGTCTGATATAATGCTTTCAAGATGATCCATCTTGTTCATTGGCAGTAGTTCATTGTTTTTTACTGCTGATAAACATCACCGTTTGTTTACCTGCGTTCTTGTTGAGGGATTTTTGGATAGTTTTTACCTGTTGGCTATTGTGAATATAATTGCTTGCTGTGAGCCTTCATGCATGAATCTTTTTTTTTTTTCTGGACTTAGACATTCATTTCTCTTGGGTACATAGAGGGTGGGGCAAAAGTAGGTTTGCAGTTGTGATCATGCGAAACACAGAATTTATTCTTGTATTATTATTTATTAATTATCGTATTTCCCGTATGAACAACTGTAAACCTACTTTTGCCCCATGCTGTGTGGACATTGGAGTGGTATTACTGGGCCATAAAATAGGTCGATGAAACTTCATTAGAAACAGTTTTTCATAAAGGTTATGTTTGTTTATATTCCCACGAGCAATACACGAGAGTTCTAGCAGCTCCACATCCTCACCAGCACTTTCGGCCATGCTGTTGGGTCTGTAGTGGTGCCTCATTCTGGCTTGAATTTGCATTTTGCTGATGAATATCTATCGGCAGTTCAGTATTTACTGGCAGTATTACTTTCAATTCCTTGCCCCCCCTTTTAAATTGGAGTGCCTTTCTATTTTTCACATGTAATATATGTATATTGTTTGTATATTCTGAGCACAAGTCTTCGGTGAGATGTATGCTATGGCTATTTTCTCCCAGTGTGTGGCTTGCCTTTTCTCTTGCTGGTGCTATTATTTTTCCTTAAATGTTTGGTAGAATCCATCAGTTAAGCCATCTGGGTCTGAAGTCTAATGCATATAAGATTTTAACTACAAATTTAATTAACAAAAATAGAATTTCCGCTTTCTTCTTGGATCAGTTTCAGAAAGTTGAGTTTTTCATGGGGTATTTTTTATTTTATCTGAGTTTTCAAATGTATTAACTTACAGTTCTTCGTGTTACCTCCCTATTATCTTATCCATGTCCTTAGGATTTATAATAATAAGTATTATGTTTTATCTCCTTTGCCATGATTCTTTAAAAAAATTTTTTTTATAAAGTTGTTCTCTTTATTGATTTTACACAGAGAGGAATTGAGAGGGACAGAGAGTTAGAAACATCGATGAGAGAGAATCATCGATCAGTTGCCTCTTGCACACCCCCCACTGGGGATGTGCCCGCAACCAAGGTACATGCCCTTGATCAGAATCGAATCCGGGACCTTTCAATCCACAGGCCAACGCTCTATCCATTGAGCCAAACCGGTCCTGGCTGCCATGATTATTCTTATTAGCCATTAGCCAATTTTATTAATCCTTAAATAAGACAACTTTTTTTCTTTATTGTATTTCTCTGCCCCTATCCATGACCCAGGAACAAAAGCAGCCACTGTTTTCTATTCATTTATTAAAGTCTTGTCCCTCTAGAATTTAGTGCATTTAGACTTCTCTACATCATCAGCTCTTTGTTGAGTTTACAAAATATGATTTTGTGGTTTATTGACGTTTTCTCATTGTTATGGTAAGAGTGCCTGGAAGCCCAGATTTTGTTCCTTTAGTGTGAAATCATCTCATTTTCAAGGTAGCAAAAAATTCCAATATTTAAAAAATGTTATGCAGACCAAAAGAAATGCGTCCTTGTAACGTGTGGGCCCTGATGGGCCTAAAATTATTTATTAATAAATAATTATTGATGGATAACTGTGACATTGTAATACCTCACTTCTCTGAAAATAGTTGGCAGCTTCTGTTAAAATCTGCTTGTACTTAAAATGTCTATCATGCTTAGGTTTTCTCCTCTCTCATGAGTGGTATGATGGGAGAAAATGTAAGAATCTGCTTGATAAGGCCATTGGTGCTCATAGTCGATAGGCCTCCAACCGCGTAAGTCCTTGGATTGTAGGAAGCTCACCTTGACTGCCTGCAGGCTAGGATCTCTGGTGGGGAGAAGATAAGGAACCGAGGATGCTATGTTTTTGTTTTTTTTGTTTTGTTTTGTGTGTGTGTGTGTGTGTGTGTGTGTGTGTGTGTGACTTCAGAAAACTAACTAACTAACTAACTGGGAAAGTCTAACTAGTAGTCCAAATCACCAAATCTAATCCCAAGGATTTGGACAGGATACAAGCCTGCCCTTTCTCCAAGTCCAGTGACACATGGATCAGGAAGTGTCAGAAGGACCCACAAATAAAGAAAAGCCCCAGGGGCTGATGGGAAATGAGCCGGACCCAGTGTAGCGGTCACACGTCATCCCAGCAGATCTTGCTTGCTGTTCACAAAATCACACATTCTCATCTCTCTCTCCTTGTGAAAAGTTAATCTCATTCTCCTCAAATATAACACTTAATGAGCCCTTTGATGAAACTCTCGACAGAGCACATCACTCTGAGGCCGTGTGTAAGTGGTTCCTTTGTGGTTTCTGAGCCCTCACATTTGGCGAGCTATCTTAGGCCTTCTTGAAAACTCAAAACCTTCAATCAATGAAGTAAGTGCACAAATGCATGCGAATTTTTGATTAAACAGATAAATGCTCAGAAACAACGCAATTCTTGTAAATATTTTTGTTGTACTGCGTTAAGAGAAAAAGAAGTGACATGCTTAATGAGGCACTTTGCAGAAATCCCACGGTTAATTTAGGAGCGTAAGTAAATACCCAGAAATGCATATAGTTCTTATAAACACTTTTACACACAAGTCGAAGTAGGTGACGCATGTTTCTTATCAGTGCTGTACAGATTCCACATTTAATTCGGGAGCATGAAGTGAACAAGTGCTCAGAGCACGTCAGTTCCTTCAGAGGCATGGCCCTTATTTTAAAAACACCAGGAGATTGGGGGGAAAAAAGCCTCTGGGCTTAAAAAAAATGCATTTTTATGATTTCAGAGAGAAAGGAGAAGGGAGAGAGAGAGAAACATCAGTGATGAGAATGATTGATTGGCTGCTTCTAGCACACCCCCTGCTGGGGATCGAGCCCACGACCTAGCCATATGCCCTGACTGGCGGGTTTAAATAATTTCGGGGGGCTCAGGGTGCAGGGGCTGCCCCTAGTGGTCTGATGCCTGGCCCCGTCAGGACCAGGACAGAACAGCGTCCTGCAGTGTACGACAGCAGAGCCACAGCAAGAAAGAAAGTGGGATGGGGCGGGGCTTGGGCTGGTTGGTTTGCATGTGGAAGGCTGCTCTTCGGACACTTACTATCTCCAGAAATCTAACGTGTGGAGGGCAGTCTTCCCAGCGTCCTAAAACACCAGCTACCCAAACAGCGGAAGGAAAAGGCACGCTTCATTCATCGGCGACAGACACGGAAATGTGGGGCAGGCAGGGACACGTGGTGGAGCTGAGTGCCCGGGGAAGAGAGGTCCATTTTGCTGAGCACATGTAGTGTCTGCACTGCAACTTCATTCCGTGCAAAGAGCTTACACTCCACGGGAGAAGGCGGGAACGGCTGGGCCTGTGACCTGGAGCGGTGTGAGCCCGGACGAGTCACTGTCTCTCTCCGAGCATCCGTTCTGCCAGCTTCCCAAAGAGGAAAGCCCTCAGAGCTACATCGCACGGCCATAGATGTTTCTGGCAAAGTGCAGAGCGCCATTCAAACGTTAGCTGTGTTTTTTTTTTTTTTTTGTTTGTTTTGTTTTGTGGTCTTATCCAGTCTGCCTGGCCCGCTGTGGCTCCTGCAGATGGAGCTCTGCTGTCATTTAAGCTCAGGCCCCACCTCCGAGCTGCTTGGAGCGGGACCAGGGAAGCAGCTGGGTGACCTGTTTCCCAGGGCCTCACGCAGAGGCGCCGGGGGTCTCGACAAGGATGCGCAGGAGGAGCAGCCGTGGCCGCGGAGCCCGCGCCAGGTCCAGCGGGGAGCACCCGCGGCTCACAGGGAGGACGGCGGCGAGCCCTCCGCCAAGGCTTTTCAGAAAGGAATCTTTCCCCCCCCTTTTAAATCAGCACGTGCTCATTAAGGAAATCGGGTTAAATATAGAAAAACACAGAGAACAAGAGAAAGGGACTCCTGGTACCATCACACAATCGCCGGTAACGCCGTGTCTCCGCCTTCATTTATTTATTTTGGTTTTGGTATTTGGCCCCTGGGACATGGCTTTTAATGCATTGATTTCCTTCATCAAAATTTCCTGTTGCTACATGGTACCTACAAAATTCAGAAGTTACAGAGGGTTACGCAGTGAAAATAAGGCCCCTCCCCTCCCCGTTTCCTTCCCTGGAAGGCAGCCTTGGTTACCAGCTCCTCGTGCCTGCTTCCAAAGTGAATCCATGCACATATGAGTATATGCATGCGTGTCCTTTATTTTTATACACGGGTTCTCCCGTGGGACGCACCCTTTCCCACATCTTGCTTTCTCGTATAGTCATGTGTCCTGGAGGATGTGCCACGTTAGTCTGTGGGAGCTGAGCCTCAGTTACCATGAGTTATTTCCCCAATCTGCTATGGAAGGGTATTTAGTCTGTTTCCAGTATTTTGAAATTTTTAAAAATATATTTTTATTGATTTTATACAGAGAGGAATGGAGAGAGATAGAGAGTTAGAAACATCGATGAGAGAGAGTCATCGATCAGCTGCCTCTTGCACACCCCCTACTGGGGATATGCCCGCAACCAAGGTACATGCCCTTGACCGGAATCGAACCCGGGACCTTTCAGTCCCCAAGCCGACGCTCTACCCATTGAGCCAAACTGGTTTTGGCAAGTATTTTGAATTTTTAACAATGCGGCAGCGAATACTCTTACACGTGTCATTTTGTACATGTCCCCGAGTATCCGTGGGATAATTCTCTGGAATTGGAACAGCTGGGTTGAAGATGCACATGATAAATATTATGGTTTGTTGCCTCTGTAAAGGTCACGTGCGTCGACGGTGCATAGAATGAGTGTCAGTTTCTTCGCACCCTCGCCAACAATCTGTTATTGAGCTTTGTCAACTGGCTAAACTGACAAGTAAAAATAGTACCGTGTCTTCATTTTTAATGTTGAAAATCCATTTTATTTCAGTTGCTATTAACTGTTTCATCTTGTCGATGTTTTCCTATTGGACTGTTGACTTTATTGAGTTGTTGAAGCTCTTTATATATTAGGGGAGCTGGCCTCTAGGATATATGTTGCAAATATTTCCCTCCAGTTATTGCTCTTATGACTCTATCTTTGTTTTTCATAAAGCATCTTTTTATTCTTTGTGAAGTTAGTATAATCAATTTCTTCTATCACAGTTTCTGCATCTGTGTCAGAAAAAAGGCCTTTTCCCACTCCAAGACTAGTACTGTTGTGGTTTTATTTTATACATTTGAACATCCCTTCCATCAGAAATATATTCCAGTATAAGGAATAAGGTCGAGATCATTCTCTCCCCAGGTAGAAACATAGTTTATCCCAATATCATTTATCGAACACTGCATCCTCTGTTCTGATTTGAAATATCACGCGAACCATGTGCTGTATTTTCACTGAAATTTGGCTGTATTTCTGGAGTCTGACTTCTGTTTTATTGATGGCAGCTCTAAAGGAAAACCAGACCGGGGGGAGGAGTGATCAGGGAAGGTCCATGTGAGGAGATATTTCAGCAGAGCCTGGAAGGGTCTTTCACGAGGAGGGAATGGCATGTGCAAAGGCCCTGAGGCAGGAAAAGACCTGGCACTAGAGGAGCCAACAGAGAGAACCCAGTGTGGCTGGCCCCCAAGTCAGGGCGCTGGTCCTGGGAGATGAGGCTGGAGAGATGGGGAGGGACTATTAGTTCTCCTGAGTCTCGCTAACAATCCTGTGTGTATCTTGTGCGATTGGGAGCCTGCGAGGGGTCTTATCCAGCCCACAGGTACTTACATCTCTCCCGCTGAAGAATGAAGATTCTAGATGCAAGCTTCCCTAAGCGGGGCCTCGAGGGAGCAGGGCGAGAAGGGGCTCTCGGGGTTCCCAGCACAGCCACCAGGCCTCCCCTCCCTCTGCCTCGTGCTGAAAGCAACAAGACGGGCATATTGGCAGATAGCTGGCTTTTAACTGGAAAAGTACGGCTTTGCCTTCATGAAGGGCCAAATACCTTTACAAATTGAATCATTTCAATTGAACAAATCTTTTCAGATAGTTCTGAAAATTTCGGTCCTTTCCTAAGAGCCCCATCGAGCAGAGCCATTTGAAATGTTAGGTTAATAAAGCAACCACGGGAGCCCCATTTTGAATAGAGTTGTGTTTTGTTGTTGCTTTTATTTACATTTTTATTGATACCAGAGAAGAAGAGAGAGGGGGAGAGAGAGAGAGAAACATCCATGATGAGAGAGACTCATGGATTGGCTGCCTCCTGCAAGCCCCCTCCTGAGGATGGAGCCTGCAACCCGGGCCTGTGTCCTGACCGGGAACCCAACCCTGACCTCCCAGTTCATAGGTTAGTGCTCAACCACTGGGCAGCACCGGCCGGGCCACACTCTTTTAAAGTGTGTGTCTGCATGTATGGGTGTGAGCGTGTGTGTGTGCGTGTGTGTGTGTGTGTGTGCGTGTGTGTGTGTGGTGCGTGCAGACACTGGACAGAGCTGAAGCCCTAGCTCAGAGGTCGACAAACTCATCGGTCCACAGAGCCAAATATCAACAGTACGACGATTGACATTTCTCTGGAGAGCCACATTTTTTAAACTTCTTCTAACGCCACTTCTTCAACATAGGCTCTCCCAGGCCGTGGTGTTTTATGGAAGGGCCACCCTGAAGGGGCCAAAGAGCCGCATGTGGCCCGTGAGCCGAGGTTTGCCGACCACTGCCCTGCCCGGAGTGGTTAATGTCCCGGGGCTTCCTGATGGAAGAAGATGAGGATGAGGATGGTGATGCCAGGAAGCCCAGGGTGGCCGGCGTCACAGCCCTTCCTAGCAGCCCTGCTGCAGGCTGCCGCATCAGCAGTGAGCCCAGAGAGCCTGAGGGAGGACGAGTGGCCATCCATCTGATGGGCATATCCGATGGGCAGAGGACCCTCTCAGCCCAGAGCATTCCCAGGATGGTCAGCAGGTAACCGAGGTGGCCAACTAGCCAATGGGCTTTGGGTCCCCCCTGCCGGTGTGGGCGGTGCTGCGGGCGTTGGCGCTTGCCTGCAGGAACTGACAGGAGCCATTAGGCTGGCCTGGCACTCACAATGGGCTCGATGCTATCTCCAATTGCAGTTACACGCGCGCGGGCTGAGATGCACTGACAAGAGGGAGAAGAAAAGACATTCATCACCGGGCTCTAAGCACATGGCATTACTGACGCGGGCTGCCTCCGGTGCCCTAAGAATTAACAGTTCATAAATCCTACCATTATTTTGTGGATAACACGATTATAATTGCATCGGAAACCCACGATGATAATTTGTTCAGTGTAAACATTGGGAACAGCAACAGATACGGGGAGCTGGTTGTGGCGATTTGTCATCCCTTAATATTCTGGAAGCTTCCAGCCTGCAGGAGGGCCGGGTCTCTCGTGACCTCTGAGGAGCCCCGAGTGTGGGTGTTTGTGTGTCTGTGGTCGAGGCTGCGTATCCACGCGAGCGGGGGGTGGAGGAAGGGGTGCGTTTGTGAGCCTGCGGTGAGAGAGTGTGTCTGTGCAGCGGGAGCATCCCCAGCCTCTGGGGACCGGGCCGGGGCTGTCAGAGCGCTGCGCATCTAAGACATCAGGGCATAACTTGATTTGATGATCTGGCCCGAGTAACCCTCTCAGAATAGAAAAATCAAGGACCCAGCGTGGAGGCAGCCTGTCTGGGCTCGGGCTGGTAATGAGGACTAACAAGGCTTGATGGAGCCCGGGAGCGATGGGCTGAGATGGCCCCGAGCTGCCTGGCACCCCGGGCCCCGCAGCCATCCAGCGGGGCCGGACCCAGCCTAATGCTATCACCCCGGAAGATCCTCGTGATGAAGAGGAGAGGGAGCAGCTCGCACCCCCTGCAGGAGGCTGCCTCCCAGGCTGGCCGCGCCCCAGGGCAGCTTCTGGGAGGGTGTCGGTGGGGTGCTTGCTGGGACCGGGGCCCTCCCAGTCCTTTCCAAATACATTACATAAGCACTCGTTCATTTTAGGAAACGTGGAGATATAGATTATCATCCAGAAAGAAAGGAACAGCTTCTCACTTGGAGATAGATTCCCGCCGCACACATGTTACCGGGGGGCGGGCCAGACCGCGGGCAGATGCCAGGGTGTAAAGGCGTCCGTCAGGAGAACCAGTACCCCGGACAGCTCCCCAGGAACGCGTCAGGCCGGGAGCAGACACACCAGCCGCCCTCCACCCGCCCCTTCCCCACTGGCATGGACCAGGCCGCCGTTTTGTTGGTGGAGCCCCAGGAAGAGTAGTTGGCTCGCGTGTAGGGGACAGGTGGTGTGACAAACACACAGTTTGGAACATTAGAGTCACACTCAGCATGGCAGGATGCTCGCGTTCTAGAAGGCAAATGGGGCTGGGAGGGACAGACAGCAGCGTCCTGTCAGATCTGCACCATGGCAGTTGTCCCTTCCTCACCCCCTCACCCCCCCCCCCTCACCTCCTCAACCCTCCACCCCCACCCCACCTTGCAGGGCGCGTAGAGTTGAATTCAGAGGAGGGAAATGCATGCCTGATGCGGCCGCCTTGGATACCTTTTCCGTCTTTGCGCATGTGAGTGAATACATCCATATGATTGATTGTTTGATAAAAACAGGATCATACTGTATATGCTCTACCCAGCGATTACACACCCTGCACATCATTCTCTATAATATCCATATCATCATTTTACATGACCTCCCGGTATGCCACCGAAGAGATAAATGCCGTAATTTGTGTAATTATATAATCAATCCTTCATTGCACGGCATTTGCTTTCAAACTGTTGTTATTCTAAGAACTGCTCTGATAATTTCCTTCAGGAGGGAATCCTTGCTTTTCTGTCCAATTCCTTTCCCTGGAGGAAATGCCCCCAATGAAGAATCCTATGTCAGACAGGCTTCTAGGTTAAGCTTTTGGTCACAGGCCACCTGCTGTGCTCGCTCTCACCCCGGGAAGGGGACAAGCTCAGAAAACGGACCAACAGCCTACCAAGAGGGGGCATGGGCTCGCTGAGCAGTGAGGGGCACGCGAGAATGGTTCTGAACCGTTCTGTCTGTCTTAGCTTCCATCCACCTCAGTTTCCCCATCATTTGCAAATGGGAGGAGCCAGGCTCAGGTTGTCCCTGGTTCCCTGGGAGCAATAAAGACACTCCCCGATTCCGGAGCCCCACACGCCTCAGCTGTGGCTCTCACCCTGGGGCGGGCCTCAGGCTCCACGTGGTCGCTCGGCCCAGCTCCACCCAGTCCTGGTGGCCGAGGTCTGCACGGTGCTGCTCCACAGCCGTCCTTGCTTTGCACCCGCACAGGCTGGCAGCCTGGTGGGTGAATGTTACCTGGTTCAACTGTACAGGCACGAACTGTGAAGTAGCCCGGAGAGACTCGCCTCCCGTCCCGTCCCTGAACCCCGCTTCCGCAGCCTCCTCAGTGGGCACGGTGAGCTGTGCCAGTGTCAGCTAGTCCCAGTTCTAGGAATCCCTTCACCCCTGGGTACAAGTACCCTGGCTGGTATTTTGAGTGCCAGGTGGAAGTACATGCTTGTGATGTTGCTACATGGTTCTTTTTTTTTTTTTTTTTTTAATACATTTTATTGATTTTTTACAGAGAGGAAGAGAGAGGGATAGAGAGTTAGAAACATTGATGAGAGAGAAACATCGATCAGCTGCCTTTTGCACGCCCCCTACTGGGGATGTGCCCGCAACCAAGGTACATGCCCTTGACTGGAATCGAACCTGGGACCCTTCAGTCCGCAGGCCGACGCTCTATCCACTGAGCCACACCGGTCTTGGCTACATGATTCTTTTTTAATGGACCCAGGCTCCTTTCAATCACGAGGCTGTGGCTCCTTGAACTGACGCAGGCCTGGGAATTGGGTGCGGGGCAGCGGGTCCCTGCAATTGTGGCTCAAATCAATCTCCGCTGCCTCCTAAGCTAAACGTCTTTCCCTTTGGTCACACCCATCAGGGGAAGCCTTAGGGAGTAGCCCACTCATGTCAGTCCTGGAGGCCTAATTCCCGCTTAAGATCCCTGTAGGTACAGCCGTCGTGTTCGTGGGCCTGACTCCGCTGCCTCTTCTGGGGAGCTGAGTCCCTCTGCCCCACCTTGGTCCGCCTCGGTTTCCATCACTGTCGCTTCAGTCCAGGGGCCCGTGAGCCCGGCAGCATGTCCTCCTGGCCTCTGAACTCTCGCGAGGGTCACTTTGGGGGCGGGAGTTGTGAGGGCCCGATAACTGCGCTCTTACGTTCTTATCTCCCCAGCGTTTCGGGCTCTTTCCTCTGTATTATCTCAAGTTCTTCCTGGCATTTCAAGTTTATCCAGGTTACTGTTGACTTTAGTTTTAGTTCTCAACCGAGCAAATAACTGCAATTCTTCCCAGTGGCTTGAGTCAATGTTCTGTACCCAGAATCTCTGCCAGGTGTTGACACATGGAAAATTTGACCTGATCCTCTCTCCCTGCCCCAGGTCCACGGGGTTCCCTCCCCACACAGGTTCCTCATAAAAATAGTGAAATGAACATACAGAGAAATTGACTTTTTTTTTTCTTTTTTCTTTTGGCTTACAGTTCCATGAGTTTCAACCCACACAGCTTCATGTAATCACCACCACAATCAAGTTGCAGTATAATCGAATCACCCCCCCCCCCAAATCTTCCTTGTAATAAATACCCTTTGTAGTCACACCCCTTTCTCACTCCTCAGTCCCGGAAACCACGGTCTGTTCCCCGTCACTCGGTGTGTGTGTGTGTGTGTGTGTGTGTGTGTGTGTGTGTGTGTCTGAGAGCGTCGTAAACGTGGAACTACACAGCGTGGAGCCTTGTGAAACGTGCGTTTTCCCACCCCTCACCATGCATCTGAGAGCCATTCCCATTGTGGGCGCGGATCAGCTTTTTCTCGTTCCTGCAGGTGGGCACCTCTTGCTTTTCTAGTTCTTGAGATCTTACTCCATTCTAACAACTGGCCTTTCAACAGACGTGACGGGGCTTTGAGCTCAAGCTCTAATGCAATTAAACAAACCCTCGCAGGCTCCCGAGTTTCACTGCAGCTCCGCCGGCCCCGCCGGAGATAAGAGCCCATTCTTTCCGGGTAGTCATAGAAACTCCCCGCTTCTCTGACATGCTTGGAGTGGAAAGCTGAAAAGCCCCGCCTTTTAAGTTTTATTCTCTCAGTTTACCGGCTCAGTGATAAACCTCGTCTCCTCCACAGCTTTTGTACGGCTCACGCCATTGATAATGCTTCATTGTAGCTGCCGGTCTGACCACCAAGGTCTTCATTCATCCCCTCAGTTCGGGTAGACACAGGTTGTACGGAAGAATCATTTTTTTTTTCCTGCTGACACCGGGCAGTTTATGAAAAGCCATGATGTGCGAGAGGGAGGTTGGGAGGGGCAGGACCGGGGCCCATCTCGGGGGGATTCAGCTGGACAGCAGGCATTCCTCTAGCAGGTTCAGGGGAGACCCTGTCAGGGATAAGACCCCCGGGGGGAGCGCTGTGACCGCCAAGCAGGCGGGCTGGCATGGAGGGGGTGGGGCGGGGACCCTAGGCACGGCTGGGCCTTGACATGGAGCTCCGTGTCAATGGCCGGAAAGTGGTGGCTGTACCCGCACACAGGCACGCGGTCCGCCCCCACCAGGTGACGCCATCGCGGCACGCCAGGACCAGGCGGTGAACTTGGGGTGGGTCATGCGTACATGGGCGCCTCACTGGGTGCGGGCACAGCCTCCCGCAGGAAGACAGAGAGGTGCACCTCTGTGCCGCTCACCTTGCCCTTCTTCAAGAGCGTGAGGTTGGGCTTGAGCCCCCCACCAGGTCTGATGGACTTGAGGGAATTCAGGATCTCTTTCTTCCTGGTGTTCTTCTGATCCCAAACCCGTTACATGGGAAGCCCGGCACGACCAGGCCCCGGGGCCCAAGGGGCTGCTGCAGCTCGTTGGCCTGGGTGTCGGTCCCAGACCGTTGTGCCTCCGAGCGAGGCCACACTCTCATGAGCGAGACCCTTGCTCCACGGGGAACGCAGGCTCCGGGCTCCCCATTGGCCAGCGGGCGCACAGAGAACGCGTCCAGGAAGCTCAGGGCGCACATGGCGTGGGTATCGGAGAAGGGAAACAGGAACACCAAGAAATCATTTTGTCACTAAGCGTTATAAACCAGCAATGCCACGTCCTTTCTTGATAACTGGATCAATTAAAATAGCATTTGTGTCTTGGTCCGTTCGGGCTGCTACAACACAAATACCATAGATTAGCAGCTTATAAAAAAAAAACCCAGAGGAATTTATTTCTTCTAGGAGACCTGCTTTCTGGTTCATAGACTGAAACCTTTTCCCTGCGTCCTCTGTTTTATAAAGGCGCTAATCCCAGTTATGAGGGCGCCACCCTCGTGACCTCATCACCTCCCCAAAGTCCCACCTCATACCCTCACATTGGGGATTTAGGTTTCATAGGTTTTCAACATATGCATTTTTTGGAGGACACAAACATCAGTCTTTGGCAACGCGGTAGGCAGAATCCTGAGATGGTCCCCAAGATCCTGCTTGCTCTCTGTGCATGCCTTACGTAACCCCCTGTCTGCGTGTGGGAGGAAAGTTTGCCTATGACAGGACATTACTCATGTGATTAAGTTACATTATATGGCAGAATGGGTCTTGCTGCTGTAATTAAGATCCCTAATCAGTTGACTTTGAGTTAATCAAAACCGAGATTATTGTGGGTGGGCCCTGACCTAATCAGATTATCCCTTAAAAATATAAGAATAAATGGCAGACGCCCTCCTGCTTGGCCCTGAAGGAGCACCCTGCCATCCCGTAGAGAGAGCCATGTGGCCGGCACCCAGAGCAGCCTCCAGGAGACAGTAGTGGTGCCCAGCTCACAGCTAATAAAACAGGGACCTTCCTCCCGTGACTACAGGGAAATTAACCCTGCCAGCAACCCGGGAGGGATTGGAGGCGGGTCTGTCCCGAGTCAAGCCTCCTGAAGAGGTCACCCCTGGCTGACACCTCGGTTTCCACGAGGCCCTGAGCAGAGAACCTCGCTGAAGCGTGGTGGACTCCTAACCCCTGGAAATGATGAGATAATGAACGTGTGCTATTGTAAGCCACTAGGCTTGTGGCAACGCATTGCACAGCAACAGAAAGCGACCGCAGCATACTAACAATCTCACGAGCTTGCCGAGTCTCCAAAAGGTCCAGGACCCCAGCTTCCTAGTGAAAGCCAGAATTGATCTGCCAGGAGATCCGAGAGACGTACAGCTGCAAACCGCCGCTGCTCTCCTCCGATGCGCCGAGTGCATAAACCAAGGACCAGACACCATGGAGAAAGGACCCGGCTAACGTGATGATGATGTTCTCTCACCTGTGAAATAGGAATAATAGTACTTCCCCAGCAGGTGCTTACGAGGATCAAGTGAGAGAAAACATTTAACGTATTTGAGTAACACACAGCTCTTAATGCTCTCGCTGCGTTAGCTGTTCTTCACGAGCGACTTGCCCGAAGCCACAAAATTAGTAAGAAGCCGAGTGGGGACTTAACTCTTAGGTCTGTCTGCTATCAAAATCCATTCTCATCTTCCCCTCTCCTTGACGTCAGCAGGAGGAGTGCTCTAGGAACCCAGTTTAAAAAAAAAAAAAAAACAAAAAAAACAATCTTTGTCCATTCCCATTCTTAGTCTCTCCCCGGAGAGAAAGGTTCGCCTCTGAGAGACAGAGGAAATCCCGCATAATGGAGTATGAATGTTTTATGAATTGGTCTTCACCGAGTAAATGAAAGGGTCATTAAGACGCTCATTAACAAGTGCAGCACTTTGTTTGGAAATCTGAACATGATTGGGCACCGTACAGCCAAACGAGCTCATAGGGACTTCCTGAAATTCCCCAGCTCAGCTTTCCTGCTTTCCCCGTGTTCTCTGGTGTTGGATGCCCCCGCACACCCCGTTCCAAGCACACATGGCCTTCTCTGCTTTCCTAACGGTCTGGAATTCTCTGCCTGTCGCTGGGAGGAGCGGGTATAAAAGTTTGGGACAGCCGCCTTCGCTGGCTGCGGAAGGAGTGTGTGTCTGTGAGTGGCACTGGGCGTGCCCTCCACCCCCCCCCCCGCCCCCCCGGGTGGAGAGTAGGGCCGGTGGTTTGGTGAGGCTGTTGCAGATTCTCAGAACAGGTGCAGCGGAGAGCAATGCTGACCAGTCCGTAGGGCGCAGCGTGAAGGGGCTAAGGAAGCAGTACCCAGGCCAGTGATCAAACCCCTTAGGGTGTCAGGAAGGAGTACACGTAGCCATGCGCAGCCATTTGGTCATTATGAAACTGGAGTATTGGAAGTCGAAAGGTTCATCGAAAAGGTGAAAAGTTAGCTGAAACCGGTTTGGCTCAATGCATAGAGCGTCGGCCTGCGCACTGAAAGGTCCCAGGTTCGATCCTGGTCAAGGGCATGTACCTTGGTTGTGGACACATCCCCAGTGGGGGTGTGCAAGAGGCAGCTGGTCGATGTTTCTCTCTCATTGATGATTCTAGTGCTCTATCCCTATCTCTTCCTCTCTGTAAAAAAAAAAAAAAAAAAAAATCAACAAAATACATTTTTTTTAAAAAAAGGAAAAAAAAGTGAAAAATTAAAGGCGGCAGTGATCTGGGCAATGCTTCCATCCAGGGAGAGCCGCGGATGGCCAGGGAGAGGTGTTTGAAGCCGCGCCTGTGCTCACACGCTGAGCAGCAGATCGTCGATATAAAACCGAGGCATTAGTCCCAGCCCTTGGTCACACACAACAGTCCCCGTCGCGGTTAATCCACACCCAAACGGATTTACCTGGAAGGATATCGACTTGCTCACCAGATAAATCCTAGAAACCAGGAGGGCTGGGTTTCGAGTGCTGAGGTGCATGGAAAACTGACGAGGATGCTGCTCAGTTTGTATAACAAAAACATTTCAAGAGACATCTGGTTTCAGATGATGGCAGAGGGCCTTCTATCAGACTAACTTCCCCATGACGATACTCTCAAGTTCTTGGCAAAATGCAAAAAGGCCCTGCAGAGCGGTCATTAGCAGGCAGGCGCTGGAAGGGCTGCCCCCCATGAGATGAGGGAAACCCCGTAGGTGAGATCAGATTTACCTGTGTTTCTCTGAGAGCACCCCCAGGTTCTAGGGTTTGTCACCGTGGCGTAATGTAGGGCACCCCGGCTTACACGGGACGAGGGAAGGGTGTCTCTGGGGTGCGAGTGGTCAGGAGGACAGACCACCATCTCGCAAAGAGCAATGCCCTGGGACAAACCTTCGGGGCAGGGGTTTGGGGAGAACATAACCCGTTTGGATCGGGCCCAGGGAGAGATGAGAAAGTCCATCGTCATGGGCTGAGGCAGCTGCCAGGTCTTTCCCCGCCCGCAGGCCTGTGTTTGTGGGGTTCTCCGAGCCCTAGAGTCCTGCAGAGTTGGGAAGAAGTGGGGTCCCGTGCTCAGGGCTGTGGTGGAGTTGGAGGGAGAGGAGGCTGGGGGTCAGGCGGGGAGTGTGCAGGGCGGCCGATGGGGAGGGAACAGTTCTCTCCTCCCCCTCTCCCCAGCATTAGGGGGTGCTGCTAAGCTAAGCTAATAACTAGCCCAGGCTGACACCCATAATTCTCCTTATTTACCGGCAGATGAACCAGCCGAGGAAAGAGGCTTCTCTGTGCTCCATTTTCCATGTGCCGGTGTTCTGGGCCTCAGGGCCGGCCCGGCCTCCACAGGGGGGTCCGTTTGGAGCAGAGGACCGGGTGTTTGTGGGTCTGGGGGGGACAGAGGGTGGAGGAAGGCTTCCCCAGGAACAGTGAGGGGCGGGGCCTTGGAGGGGAAGGAGCTAATTGGGTTCTCATCGCCCTCCACCCAGAATATGCAGCCGATTAAAACCTGGAGCTGGGAGGGACCACGCTCCGTCCCTCCGGAGGGCGTCTGTGCGGGGAGAAGCGCACGTTACACAAGCTTCCAGGATGTGGGGCTGCCTGGAGGCATGTGCTCTGTGCTCCTCGGCCTACATTCTCTCCTCGGGAAGGAGGCGGCGGGGGCGGGCTGCGCCGGAGCACGGAGGGAAAGCGCCGGGTCCCTGGTATTGGTGCAGTCAGCACCCATTAACTGAGCACCTACTATGGTTGACTCCGTTAGGCCATGGTGCTCACCTAGGAAAAAGGCAGCCGCAGCCCCGTTCCCTCTCAGCGCCCCCGTTTCTCGCGAGGAATCAGACTTGGAGCAAGAAAGGTGTCCGAGGGGCATCTCGGGGGGCTTTCACTGGGGACTTAACCTTGAGGGCAGAGAAGGAAATGAAATTTGAGGTGGGAGCCGAGCATGGGAGCAGTCGGTGTGAGGGACGGTACTTAGATGAGATTTATACGTGTGCCCACGTGTGGTCGCACAGTGAAGCCCCGGGTAATGAGGTAAATGAATTAGTACACAGAGCAGAATTTTCCAGATTGTCAAGTTTATAATCCATGGAGCACCCGATGACTTCACTGCCAACCGATTAGGTGTCGATTGTTTTTAGGAAATGACTTTCCTGTTTCCCCGCCCTCTTAATCAGGCTCGGCGTGGCCGCCTTCGGATCCCAGGGCCTTGGCTGTGGCTGTGGGGCCTCTCTGAGACTTCCGGACAGCCGTCCTCCGGTTTGTGTGGGGGCGCCTCTCTCCGAATGGCACGGAGGTGGCTTCAGACGCCGTGCTTGCCGAGTGCTCTGCCTGCTTTTTATAGTTTGCTGTCTCTTTGCTCTCCGCCTGTCAACTGTCACTTCCTGCAGCTGTCAGAGAGCCTGGCACTGGCAGGCTCTCCATCGGCATCTGCCTCGCCCAGCACACACCCCCTCGCTGGGTTCTGATCAGGGCTGGCTGCGGGGCCAGTGACGCGAGGCCGCTGGACCAGCAGCAGCCTCCTTCCCGGGCGGGCGCTGGCTGGAAATGCAAATGCTTGACGATCTGAAACTACGGGGGTGAGGGTGGGGGTGGGGGGGGGTACTGGCAGTGCTGTATTAACGGCTGTCCTGGTGTTCCGGTGTCCCCAGTGTTTGAGAACCAGCGCTGTGAGGAAGGACAAGTAGGATCCGAGCGGGGCCGAGGGCTCTTTCACGTGCAGACTGCCCACGCTTTACGGGGTCAGCCACAGCCTGTATTCTGTCCCACGACGGGGCTTGTGTTGCTTCTTGGTCCTCGGCTGTGGTCCAGCGGAGGGGATCGTTACGGAGAGCTGAGCCTGGGAGGGTGTGTGTGTGTGTGTGTGCACGTGTGTGCGCAGAAAGAGAGAGCGAGGGGTAGAGAGACAGAAAAGCCACGGCCCAGAGAGAGACAGACCTGCTGACGCTCCTTAGCCTCGGAGTTTCCCACAGGTCCCGGTTTCAGCCCAGCGAGCCTCCCCCCCCCCCCCCGACCCCCATGGTCCTTAGGTAGCACGGGGTCTCCTGTCCCTCCCCCTACCCCCCAGGAGCGGCTGCCTGGGCCCAGGCTGCGTGTCAGGAGCAGCCTGAGAGGCACCAGCTGGCGGTGACTGTGCCAGCGGCTCGCCACACGGCGCTCTCGGGAAGGACAGCTGGGCTACGGGGGAGCCTGGGCGATGCAGCGAGGGGGTTTGTAAGCCGGGCCTGTTCCGCGTAGGGTGGCACGGGCCTCGCAGAGTGCCTGGCACTTTGGCAGCAGCTGAGCGTTCGGAGTGGTGTGCAGTGTTGCTCATACCTTCTGTGCAGGAGGCCTCTCCTAGCGCAGCTCATCATGGGCGCGGGAGGCCTGGCGCCGATGGGCCGCCCACCACCCTCTGTGGGCAGGCATCTGCAGGCGCGCCCTCCTCCCCGGGGCCAGGATGGCAGCTCTGCCTTACGGACTAGGTGTTGGCCGAGACCAAACATCCGGGCCCAACCCGAGCTGATGGGAGCCGCCAAGACCGCAGCTGGCGCTGGTGGCACTGGCACGGCAAGGGGTGAGGGCACTCCGCCCTCATGGGAGCACACGGTTACCAGTTCTGGGTCCGGAACTCTGGACATTGCTGTGTGCCAGATGGATGACCTGGGGGAGCCACTGCATCTCTCAGAACCCCGGTTTCCTCATCTGGGAAAGGGGGTGAGAGCAGCCACCCCACGGGAGGGTCATGGGAAGTCACTGAGACCTGGTGTGCAAGGGCCTGCTAGGGGCTTCCCCTCCTGCCCCGCCCAGCGCAGGGCCTCGCCTTGGGTTCCATCCTCCTCACCATGGTACCAGGCAGAGGGGGGCGTGGTCCCCAGGCATTGAAGCTGGGACTCTTTCACCTGCTGGGCTGTGGCTTCCCAGGCTCCTGCCCATCGGGGGGGACATCGCCTTCCCAGCCGGGAGCACTCTGGCCCCGCTCGGCTTCCGGAGCCGTCCACACCTGACGCCAGGGCAGGCTGCGGAGGACGGGCTCTCAGCCGCGTGGCTCGGGGTTGTAGCTGTTAATCATTCATGGAGAAGGGAGCACATCCAGCGCCTCTCCCACCGCGGGGAACGCTGCCTCAGCAGCTCCTGAGGGCTGGTTAAAAATGCAGGTGCTGCGCCCGCCCGCCGCGCCCCGGGGTCAGCGCTGCTCCCGCAGTGAGGGAGTGTGTGTGTGTGTGTGTGTGTGTGTGTGTGTGTGTGTGGAGGGCCCCTTGCACACACATCCTGCTGGGGTAGTGGAGGCTGCCCCGGAGCTCTGGGATCTGCTTCCTGCAGTTTTAGTTCAGGGGGTTGGGCCAGGGAGACCCCAGAAGTCCCTTGCAGCTCAGATGCTTTCAGGAGAGGAGCTCAGCGATGGAGGAGTGGCTCCTCAGCTCTGCCCTCGGGCACTGAGCTCCAGTGCACCATACGGCCGTCCTAGTCACCGGCCTGTGACTCGCCAGCCAGACAGGAGGGAGACTTCGGGGACCCCGTTCTGCCCCTTGCATTGCAGACCCCGCTGCCTCTCCTGGGCCATGCTTCACCCACTCTGGGGTGTGAAAGGCTCAGTCACGAGGGGGAGGGGACAGGCCCAGGAACGGAGAGGGGCTTGGCAGTGTCTCAGTCCGTCTGATGGACAGCGTGCGGGGCTGCATTGCCTCCCTATGTATGCCACTGGCAGGGCCAGTTCTGGCTCCTCCACCAACTATGGGTTTAACTTTGAGGCCAGTGCCCCCGACCCGACCCGACCCCCAGCTGACCCTGGTGGAGACCCTGCACCCCCAGCCAGTTTCGGGTTTTGATTTGGGGTGTGGAACCCCGGATCCACTCTGAGCCTGAGCTGCCCCCCCGGCGGGCCCTGCCTAATGGGAAGGCTCTCGCTCGCTCGCTCTGCCAAGATGAGCACTCCCACGCCCTCCCTTGTGGCCTGACACCATCCTGGCCTCTGCAGGCCCCTGGGATGAGCGCCACGGAGCCGTTTAAAACCCTGTAATTGCCCTGCTGGTTCTAGGGCCACTCGGGGCCTCGAAAGTTAAAGAACACTCCCGAGGCCCGGAGTGGCTCCGATGCCCTCAGTCCCTGGAGCTTGGCTGGGGCCCGAGGGAGGAGGGCATTTCTCCGGAGGATTCCCAGGGCCTCTGGGGACCTGGGCCAGGAGGGAGCCCCCAGAGATGCAGGGGAAAGGAGAGAGGTGCAGGGATGGGGAATGTAAGGAAAGAGAATTTGCAGAAGTTTTGGGGATTCGGGGTGTTCTTAGTGCCTTCAAAGCACGTGTAGTGAGCACCTGCTCTGGGTCCTTTGATCTCATCCCTTCTTGGCGCCCCAGGCTCTGGCCCTGCTGATGATCCAGCTCTCTTGCTCTCAGTCTGTGTCCACTGGCACTTCTCCTCCCTCCTATCCTCGGGAAGGCGACTAATATTTAATGGGCTCCTGTTCCGTGCCAGCAGCCGGCGAGGTGATTGTGTATGCTGTTTCATTGGGTTCTGACGAAGGCCCAGAGGTAATGGGATTAGTCAGGACTTTCAGTTGCCGGGGAACGAAACCAACTCAGACGAGCGCCGAGGCCATGGATTGGCTCGTGCCATCGGGAAGTTCAAGGTGAATTTCAGACAGGGCCACCAACACGTCCTTCACGTCCGAAGACAGTTTCTCTCTAGGTCTTAGTTCGGGTTTCTGCTGTTTTGGTTCACCCTCAGGCACGCCTCGGGCAAAGCTGGCCACCAGCGGCTCTGATGTGTGTCCTTTGCAGCAGCTCGCAAGGAGAGCGCTCTTCAGCAGAATCCTGGGGCTCACTGTGGTTGTCGGCGTGGCCTGGGTCACGTGGCCTCCCCGAACCAAGCGCTGTGGCCAGGCCCGGGCCACCTGTGCACTTGTGGTGAGGGAGCCTCAGCCCACGTCATCCGCCTGGCCCGGGAGTGAGAGGGATGGGGTTTCCTCAAAGGAAAATCATGGCGTTGACACCAGGAGGTAGGAGGATGGTTTATGGGTTGGCCAAAGTGACAGGTGTCCCTTAGGGGTAGATTTACAGCCTCCATGGTACAAAGACACCGAGGAGGGAGAAGCTGCAAGCTCAGACTCAGGAGAGATGAGATTTCAGCCCGATCTGGGCTCACGCTGTGGTCTGCTTTGATGCCCAGGCATGCCAAGGGACCGTGGGAAACGAGCTTGGACAGGGAGTGGAAGGGGACGGGAGGGGATGAAGAGAAGGAAGAGATGGGCTTCTGGAATAACCAGGGGAGAAAGCCGCTGGCCAGGTGGGCCTCGGTGGCCGGGCGGAGGAGCTGGGAACCAGGGGTCATCTGTGCCTGATGCTGTCCTTTTCAAAGCCTCGTCCCCTCAGCCTCCAGGCTCGGCAAACGCCATTGCATGTGACCTCCCCCTGCTGGGCCTGGGCATCGCCGTGACCTCACGTGAGCCCTGGCGTATCATAGAATGACATTGAGTGAGTGAGTGAATGAATGAGTGAATGAATGAGTGAATGAATGAATGAATCCCTATCGGGATGAGCCGGACACATACCACCCAGCCGATATTTCAGTTCTGTGCCCACCTGGAGCCTTCCAGGGGAGAGGGGGCCCTTAGAGCAAGACCAGGAGGGCCACGGGAGTTTGCCTGGGGCAAGCATTTTCCTGCTGGTCTAGGATGGGGTTGTTTTCTAGAAAATTTGGGGACACACACACACACACACACACGTTCTCTCTAGAGCACTTTATATCGGGGCCTCCAGACTGTGATGTGGGAAGGCTCTGCGCAGGGGGTGCTGGGAGTTAGGGAGCCCGGGCGACACGGGGCACACCGGGAAGGAAAGGATTGCGACCACGTACGTCACCACCTCGTGGTCCTGCTGCTGGTTTGTCCTCCCAGGAGGCGGAGATGGCGACGGAACCTGGCATCAGCCCCTCAGGAGGGCCGGGGCTGAGTGAGAGGGCAGCCCGGGGGTGCCATGTGAGAGCCGCGCCTCCCTCCAGCCCTCGGCCCCGCCAGCTCCTCTGTGCTTCCCAGCCGAGCCCCTGGAGGCCCCAAGAAATGGGTCAGGATGTCTTACACTTGGGACCTCTGGCATCCTCAGAAGCGAGTCCGTCCTCACCCGGGGGACAGCGTCCTGGATTGGGATCATTCGATGCCTTGCCGGCGTCACCCCGATTCTGCCTTTCCGTGAAGGGCCCAGGCTGTGGCCGCTTGACCCCGTGCTGGACCAACCCAAGCTTCTCTCCAAGGCAGGGCTGGTCCAGGAGGTATCAGCGACGTCATGTGGTGGTCCACACGGCCCCGCTCCCCGCGCGCTCATGTGTGTGGGCTTGGCGCGTGTTGGCGTGGCGACGTGTACCGTTGTGCGTCGAGGCAACCCAGCGGGTGAGTAAGCGAGCGGCTATATTTATCGCCGCCTCCCGGCCCCGGAGCTCCCGCTGTGTGCCCGCCGTGGGAAAAACACGCGCACGGAGATGCCTCCCGTTACTGTGACAGTAATGAGGGGATGTGCGATGTTCAGAAATTACTTTATTAGACAAATGCTGCCTATAAACCCCACGCAGCAAACACGCCCGCGGAGCTGGCTGCTCCCGGTGCCGGGACTCTCTCGCCCGCGGGCTCCGGGCCCCCCACACGTGGGGGGACGTCTCTGCTCCAGGGGCAGGGGAGGGTCTCCTGTGCAGGGAAGGGTCTGCATGTGCATCTCTGTTCTGCCCCCTCGAGCCCCGTGAGCTGGGGCAAGTCAGCTCCCCGCTCGGCTGCGGTTTATCTGTCCGTAGGCGGGAGTTTGTGCTCTGCCGAGGGAGCCGTCTCCGGCGGATTCTTCCACTGCCGAGGGGCGAGGAGGTGTTTCCAGCGGGCTCGGGACACTGAGTGTGTGCCGCCGCTCAGGACGGGAACAGGCCGGGCCCATGGGGCAGAGCTGCATAAAGTTCCTCTTCATTTTCACGTTCCCTAACGAATCCTTCTCCTTTTGATTCTTCACGAACCCTTTAAAATGTAACCATCGCCCTAGCCAGTGTGGCTCAGTGGATAGAGCGCCGGCCTGTGGACGGAGGGGTCACGGGTTCCATTCCGGTCAAGGGCGCGTGCCCAGGTTGTGGGCTCCGGGGCTCTGGTAGGGGTTTCATTCTGCTGTGGACACCAAACAGGAAGCTTATCCGTTTTTCTCGGGTCCCCTTCCCCTTGGGGGTCTTTGAGGGGGCGTTCCCATGGCTGACCTGGGCACAGGGATCCGGGTCTGCCATTGGAGTGTTATCTCCCGGTTACATTCTCCCCCACTCCTCCTGGTCTTGGACAACGGGGCTCTTTGCCTGGTGGGAGGCAGTGGAGGGGGGGGGGGCGGTCCCTCGCCTTTCTCAGGGCTGGGGTTCCTGGCTGCGATCTCTCACCCCGGCCCAGGCCCACGGGTCCACGGTGGGGCACTTGAACTTGAGGCCCACTCCGGGGAGCTGGCTGGTCCTCCCTCCCCCGTTCACCTCTGCTCCGCATCCCTTCCGCCTAATGGCCCGCCACCTTGGCAGGGAGGGCGCTGCCAGGAGCTGGGGAGGCCCTTCTTCCAAGTCCTCCCTCCTGGCAGGAGGGCCCTGCCTGCTAATAGGTGTTAAATGGGAGCATCAAACTTTAATCAGCTCCTTAATGGAGCCGGGGGCCTGGGGGAGCGCTCGGCCCTGCATTACGCTGCAGCCGAAGCCAAGCTGCCGGCGGGAAGGGGGATGGCGGCTGCCGTCCCAGCCAGAGCTTCTGGGCCGAGGGGGTGCTGGCCAGGCCCCAGCCGCTGTCACACCGGGCGGTACAGATCAAGCGGAGTGTCACCCCGGCTGCTCCTGTGACCCATCCCCGGTGGCTTCCTCTTGGCGGGAAGCTAGACTGGCAGAAGACCTGGCTCACCCCCTGGGGTTCCACAGGCGTGAGCGTGGCCGGCCCGTGACGTGGTGCCTCAGGTCCCGGCGGCCCTCGTGGCCAGGCCTCCCTGGGCCCCTTTGGCCACCGGGTGTCGCCGCTCCTCCCACCGAGGGACGGACTGCGTCTCCCTCCCTCCTGTGCTGCTGTTGGCCTGGGCCTCACTTTGACCAACAGAACATGGCGCAAGTGTCACATGGTGCGTCTGCGCCTGAGGGACCCTGTAGCTCTTGCTTCCCACTCCCTTGGAATGCTGCCCCGAGACCATGTGCACGGAAGCCGGTGTGGCCTGGTGGAGGGCGAGAAGCCCTGTGAGGGACCAGGTGCCTCCTCATGGCCAGCACCAACCGCCGGGCAGGCGAGCGAGGTGACCTGTCAGCGGGCTGCGGCCCACGCCTGACCCCAGGTACGACCCACAGGAGGACCACGTGGGTGCCAAGGCCGGACTGTGAGGAGCAACAGCCTGAGTGTCAGGGAGCTTTGTTAGCAGAAAAGGGAAATGCTGGCTTCTCTGCGCCTTGGTTGTGAGGTGTAGCTCAGGACCACGGTTGGGCGCCTGCCGTTGGGTGACGGGACGTCCTGGGGCACAGTGTCTGCAGCGAGGCTGGTTAGGGAGGCGCTGAGGACCGCCGTGCGCAGATGCGACAGCGCGGGGTAGGATGCGAGGAGGGAAATGACGTGCCAGACACTTCCAACCCCACACAGAGGCCTCGAATGACGGTGCGAGCGAGAGCGTGAGTCAGGGGTGCAGGGGCGCCAGAGGGAGAGTGAGTAAACAGTGCAGGGAGGCGGAGGCCCGCCGAGCCCAGCTCCGCGCAGTTTCTGTCAGAATCCCCTTCCAGTCTGAATTCACATCCTGAGTTACAAGCCACCCGGGTGACAAGCTGACACCCGCGCTGCAAACATTCTCCTATAATTAGTAGGACCTGATGCAGTACAGGGGATGGCTCCGTGTTACACACACACACACACACACACACACACACCCCGCACCATCCCACCTTTCAATGCGACCATTGATCAAGCTTCTGCACAGGAAAGGAAGGGATGCAGGGTAGTTGAAACCGGCTCCCGGCTCCCTGACAGGTGATCCCCTAGCCACTCCCAAGAGCAGTGCTCACACCACTTCCCGCTCCGCAGAGCTTGGTGGGAAAGAACTTGGGAGAATGCCTGCTCCTCCTGCCGGCTCCCAGGCTGGAACGCAGTGGGGTGGCTCCTGACGGGTGGGTCCCGCAGGCCGCCTCCGCTCACTGACCCTCCCAGAGCTCTGTCCTCTTGGGGAGCCGGGATACCACGAGGCAGGAGATTACAGCCATCTCGCCGCTCTGGCACGCTGGGGTGCCTGGGTGTGGCTGAGTGAGCCCAGAGGCACCTACCGAGAACATTTCTAAGTGGCCGCGGGTCTGACAGGCTGCCCGGGAGACCATTATTGCAGGCCCGGGCCAGGGTGAGGCTGCTGGATGGTGCTCCCAAGCCCTCTATTAGGTCTCGGACCAGCAGCCTCAGCCAAGAGCAGTGATTCTGGGCTATTTTTACCTCCCAGTGATGGAGCTGGGTCTGTTCTCCTAAAGGGATCAGTCTGCACCGCACGCGGCCCTATCTCTAAGGCCCAGCCCACTTCCTGTCACTGAGGACTGAGCTCCTCTGATAACCATTCCTGGCCTTCCCAGACCTCAGGGGCTTCCCTAGAGCTGCCTGGTGGTCAGTCAGTGTGAGGCCAAGGGAGGTGTGATCCCCCGTTCTGCCACTAGTAGGGAAACTGAGGCAGAACACCGGGCTTAGCTGCTTACGGATGACATGAGCTTTGACTGTGATGGGACGTCCCAAGCCTCCCGAAAGTTTCAACTCAAGAGTCAGGGCCTGACTTGTTCAATATATTCCTGTTTGGTCCTAGGGACTGGCGACAAGGACCAAACAGGCGGAGCTCAAGATTCAAAATAGTTTTGCATCATTGACCTTAGGGTCAGAGAGCACACCCCAAAGCAACTCTGGTCGGCCACTCTCTTCTGTTCTGGAAGGCAAGTCAGTTCACTCATTGAAGCCCCGGTTTCCTTACCTTTGGCATACGTGTATCAGTCAGCGTAAGTCCACGCTGCAGTAACAAATAACACCCAAATCTAAGTTGATCAGCACAGCAAAGATTTACTTCTTATTCACTTTCGTGTCCATCCTGGGTCGATAGCTGGAGGGGATTTTAGAGGTGATCTGGCCCGACTCCCTTATTTATGGAGGAGGGAACTGGGGCCTCCAGAAGGTTGCTGTGGCTCAGCTTGAGCTGTCTCACTCCTTCCCTTTTTCTGTTATATGCTAATCACCTTGATTGTTGTTTTGGTTTTGTTTGTGTTGCTTGCTACTTTGTCCTGGGGGCTGGCACTTTGTTGGTGTTTAGAAAATATTCATAGAGGGAAGAGAAGGAGGAAGAGAGGGAGGAAGAGCGGGAAGGAGGAAGGAGCCAGGTGTGGTTTCCAAACTTCTGGGGCTGCCCCAGTTGGGTCTCCCCGGGCTCAGCAGGCCGGAAAGCCTCTCCCAGTCTCCCCAGCAGGCCCCGGAAGTGGGAAATGAGCGAGGGGGCGAGAAGGAGAGATTGAGGGGGAGTCAGGAGGGTGTGCTGCTCCAAGACAGGAGTGTCACTGACAGACTGTCACTTACAGCCCCTGCAAGAATTAGCTGTAAAACCACCGCCCGCTCTGCTGGGTGACGCAAGTCAGACAAACACCAGCGATTAGTCACCGGTTCTGAGCAGGCGGTGGGAGGGTGCAGGGAGGTAGAGGGAAGGCGGGTGAAGGGATGGGGGTAGCGAGCAACTCCTCTTTCTCTCCCACCAGGTGGCATCTGCCCTCTTTGCCAACCCGGGCTCAGTTCCAGGATTGGGGAGAGAAGCCCAGTGTCCCTACGGGAGGGAGGAGGCAGGGAGGCCAGGGGTCATTAGAGTGGACCCCAGCAAGATGGATACCTTTAACCCAGGACTCTATGGTTAAAGTGGAAGGACCTTTACTATGTCTGTCGCCCTCTGTCGGCGGGAGGCTGAGTTGATGTGATTTTGTTTTGTAGCTTTGTTTGCATCTACTTAAGTTAGTAACTTGGATATTCATAATTAGAATTTTTTTAAAAAAAAATCTGTCTTTTGTTGGATTCAATTATACTTAAGCTAAACCCAGAGTATAATCTCTCTTAGTAGCTTTCCATAGCGTGTGAGTTCCAACGTTCTCAACGACTTCTTGCTATTGGGCCCCAGTGTCTGGGGAACAAAGACTTTTTTTTGAGCATTGTTCCAGTCCAGCTTGTTCCAGTCTGGGCTGTGCGGGGTGTTCATGGGCGTTCCTACCCGTTACATTGCTGTGATGAAATGCATGCAGAAGTCCTGGCATTCCTCCCGCTTGGGGATTCACAATCTGTGCTTTATTTATTTATTTATTTATTTATTTATTTATTTATTTATTAGTATTGGTTTCAAAGAGGAAGGGAGAGGGTGAGAGTTGGACAGAAACATCAGTGAGGAGAGAGAATCGTGGATCGGCTGCCTCCTGCACACCCCCTCCTGGGGATGGAACCCTCAACCTGGGCATGTGCCCTGACTGGGAATGGAAACGTGGCCTCCTGGTCCTAGGTCGGATGCTCAGTCACTGATCCACACTGTCCGGGTATCATCTCCAACTTTCTAAACACCTTCTTTCAGGTTTCTGACTTCGAGGTGAACGGATGCAGTGATGCATCCAGAGGAATGCCCCTCGTATGTGGAATTCCACGGAGAACACTTCTGAGAACTTCCTGTCCTTGGGCTGTGCCGTCGTCATAAAGAGCTGAGACGTGGATGCCCAGGGGTGCGATCCAGTTACTTCTTGAGAGGCGTTTGTGCTGCTGTTATGATCGTCACCGTTAGCATCATCGCCCTCCTTACATTTGTGAAGACGCATCAAGACTCTTAGTGGCAATTATCCCCGCCCCAATCCCAGCTGGCTCAGCACAGCCAGACTCTGTGGGCTCAGGAAACTTTCAAGTCTAGAGGTGGCCAAGTCTAGAGGTGGCTCAGTGGTTGAGCGTTGACCTATGAACCAGGAGATCATGGTTCAGTTCCGGGTCAGGGCGCATGCCCGAGTTCCGGGCCCCGTTCCCAATGGGATGTGCAGGAGGCAGCCAGTCCATAATTCTCTCCCGTCACTGATGTTTCTATCTCTCATTCCCTCTCCCTTCCTCTCTGAAATCAATAAATATTTTAAACCCAGAGTGGAGCAGGATTCTGGCACTTTGTCTAAGTTCCACTTAACGACAAGCTGCCTTCCTGACTTGTCTTGGTGTTAAGTTCATCGGTTGGCACCCTGGCAGGAACACATGGTCCTATTGCTTCGGCCCTCGAGCAGGGAAGGAGAAATGCCTGGGTCTTTGGAGATCCCCCAGCTACCTCAGAGTGGGCGAATCTGGGCACAGTCACATTCCGTATTTCTCCAGAAGCTGGGCCCGAGTAAATCATAGCCCGAGATTAGGAAATAAGATGGCTTAAGAGAAGGGAGAGATGGTCAAAATATAACTCCTTTAAATATTTTCTTTCCACGTTACAAAAGCAGCCCAAACTAATTGCGGGTAAATATAGAAAATACTATAGAGAGGAGCCAAAAACAGGACAGCCTTTTTGAAACTTTAGTACTCAGAAATAACCACTCGCTGTTGTTTGTTTATCCTATCGGTCCCTTTGCTCTGCGTATAGATACATTTCGGATACATTTACACACCCTGCAAAACTGGAGCGTCTGTAGAGTGTCTTGTAATCTGCTTTTTTAACGCAACAATGTTTCACAAACATTTCCCAGGTAATTAGCTGTTCCCCTACCTTCTTATTTTAACGGTTGCATGGCAACCCATTCATGATTCTGTCATGATTTACTTAATCAATCCTATTTTTAAATGTCCATGGTTCCCACTTCTTAAATATTAGAAGTAGTGTTTGATGAACATTCTTGGAGTTTTGTCTCTAGTCACATTCCGGAATAAATGCCAACAGCCGAAACCGGTTTGGCTCAGTGGATAGACCATTGGCCTGTGGACTGAAAGGTCCCAGGTTGGATTCCGGTCAACGGCATGTACCTTGGCTGCGGGCACATCCCCTGTGGGGGGTGTGCAAAAGGCAGCTGATCGATGATTCTCTCTCATCAATGTTTCTAACTCTCTATTCCACTCTCTTCCTCTCTGTAAAATTATACATATATATATATATATATATATATATATATATATATAGTCTTGATGACATTTTTTGATTGTTATTTTCAGCCATGTGAATGGGCCCCCATTCACTGTTCAATATTAACATTAGGCTCTTATTTCTGTTTTGCAGATGAGGAACCGGAGACCCACAGGAGATACAGGACTCACTCAGTATCACCAGGCAGGTAAGAGAGACAGCCAACAGTTCGTCCACTCGTCAGTTTTTTATTTAGCCATTCAGCAAACGTTTACAGAGCACCTGCTATTGTATCGTGCGCTCTGAGGCTTTTTGGGCTATCCCTGCTCACGTGACATTTATACATCGACGGGCAGAACAGACTCATTGGCGCTATGCCGGGTCGGGTGGGGCAGGAGAATGACGCTCTGGAAGGACAAAAAGGAGTTTCATAAAGAAAAGGGTGATTGCCAGTGTCAGAGGGCTAAGGTCAAGGTTAGGCTGAGGTCAGGGCTCATGAAGCTGAAGCTTTAAAAAGACGCAGGGCTTCCAGCTCATGGGGTCGGGATCTCCCCTGAACTCCATTCGGCATCTCAGGAGAGAGCGCCCATCCATCACAAAGAGCCTCCCTCCCCTCCCCCCACTTTACGGCAGGTCCTGCTTGGTGTGTGAGGGCAGGAATTGCAATAGTCCCCGGGTTGAGGCTGTGCGATTGATCACTCAGTCCCCTCTCCCCCACTCGTGTCTCCACGCCCTTTGCTCTGAGGCCTGAGTTCCTTCCGCGAAAGGGTGGGTAGAGGTCCCTGCCTCTTGACTTCTCGCTCAGCACAGGCCTTGTGTGGGCTGGGAGGGTGGGAGGGGCGTGGAGCGCCTGTGCAGTTCGCCTTGCCTCTGACTCAGGAGTGACCACGCCGCGCCTGTCACTGAGCCTGGAGACCGTGGGCTCCTTCGGGCAGGCAGTGAGGTCTGCCGTCCTCCTCCAGGGCGGCGGCCCTCGGGTCACGAAAGCTTTCTCCTGTTCCGCCCTCCTGCCTCACCCGCTGGCCCTCTTCCTGACTGCGGGGTCGGGGACCTGACTGGGCAGCAGGGCGGGAGCAGCTCTGGCCGCCTCCCTGTGGTCACATCCACTCCTTTTGGAGACACGCAGCACGCACAGCATCGGACTCACACTGCTCGCTCCTCCTCCCCCAGGCCCAGGCCCAGGCCCAGTCGGCGCCCTTCCTTCCAACGGGGACGGAGTAAAGGAGTCTTTTAGGGCTTTTTACTAAACCGCTGCTATCCGCCGGTTCGTTAAGAGCAAACTGCTTTTTAAAGACACAGTAGTTGTTTCTTCCCCGCGAAGCACAGCGCGCTGCTGGCATATCGTCGCTGTACCATAGCGAACACATCCCTGCCTGATGCTTAGTTTCGGTTTAAACACGTTTCCTATATTTTTAATTGCGAGAGTCACGCATGCTTGTTTTAACGAACCAAAGTGTCGCATTCCATATAGATTGTAAATCCATTGACGGGAGCCTGGTGTCTGCATCTTCCCAGGCAGCTGTCTGGGGAGTAACCCGAGGCTCAGCCATGGCTCCAGCTCCTGGTAGGTGTTCTGCACTGGGCCTGGCACAGGGCAGCCCCTGATGCGCCAGCATCTTCCAGGCACACCCCGATGCCCGGGCCTCGCTTCCCTCAGTCGCGATGTCGGACGGGCCCTTTCCAGCGCGTCTTCCTGCCGCGTCCTCCTGGGTCCCCCCCTTGCACCGCCTGTGACTGCAGCTGCGTGAGGGGCCTGGGGCTGCTCACGTGCCAGCTCGTCCCCCAAAGCGGGGTCATGGCCAGTGGGGAGCGGTCTTCCGAGCTCCCTCCACTCCTGCCCTTTCGTGGCCTGCGTCGCTCCCTGCCACGGTGATGGAGATTCCTCCCAACCCCTCCTCCCCTCCCGCTCCCCGTCCTCTCACACATGTGCTCTCGCCCTCGCAGAGTCTCACAGACGGCCCTCTCCTCTCCTGTGGCTGCCACAGCCAAGGTCAGGTCCGCAGGAGCTCCTGCCAGGAGCCTCCGCCCTAGGCCCCTTTCTCCAGCACCACCTGCATTTCTCGGGTCCTGATGAGAAGAAATGCATCTCCTCCGGTCCCATCTCCTGATCTCAGAGCCCCTGGAGGGCTCCCCGGGGCCTTCCCGAACCATCCCCAGCGGCCTGAGGCTCCCGAAGGCTCACCGGAAGCTGGTTCTGCAGCCCTTTCCCTTGCCTGCGCCTCAGGGACCCTCAGCACACTGGACAGTTCCTTAAAGCACCCGCACTCTGCACCCTCCGGGCCGGCCCACTCTCCTCTCCTCTCCTCTCCGTGGGAATGTCTGGTCTCCCTGCTCATGCCAGGCCCTTTCAAGCCTCTGAGCATTCGTTTGTGCTGTTCCCTCTCCCAGGAGTGCCCTTCCCCTCATTTCCTTCATCTGATTTCCTCTTTAGCCTCCCGAACCTGGATGGCGGCTGCCTCCTCTCTCCCCTGGCAGAATGGATGGCTCTGCTCCCCAAGGTGGCAGAACACTTTGCACAAATCTCCCCACAGCCCTCACGGGACCATGCACTGTGCTATAGGAATATAGTGTCAGTATTGTCCCCCGAGTAGAATGGGAGATGTCATGTGACAGGGACGCGGCCTGCCCAGGGCTGTCCAGGGGAGCTGGGCCCTGCACCGGTCGGAGATCACCAAGCACAAGGCAGCGCATTGGGATGGGGATGGGTGTCCAGGAACAGCCGTGCCCAAGTTCAAGTCCCAAGTTAGGCATTCCCTGGTTGTGTGATTTCGGGTGATTTATTGCTCTTCTCTGGAGGTTTAATTTCCCTCTCTGTAAAACTGCCTTAAGAACAGCATCTATCTTACAGGGTTGTTTCAAGGATTTAGAAAATTAATACTCGTAAAATGCTTACGTGGTACCTGGCCTATAGTAAGTGCTCAGTAAATCTTAGTGATTAATGAAGAATGAATGAATGAGGGCTGGACTGGGCTGTGGGGAGGTGTGGAGTCCAGGGGCCGGTCCACCCCCAGCGGCCCATGGCTCGGTGCTGCCCTGGGAACTGAGCCTCCCTCTCCCTCCCACATCCCCGCCCCTCCCAGCTGTCCTCACCCTGTGCCCTCCAGCTGGGCAGCCCGGGCAGGGAGCACAGACTGCCGGGGGAGAGGCTGTGGCCTCACTTCACAGGGAGGTAGCCAGGCTGGGCGGAACAAGGACAGACATTAAAAACCCATTTTCTCACTGGGCATAAGTAATTGGCAAAAAAGCTCTAAATCCATAGCTGTCAGGTGAAGTCATTTCCGAGAGGAAAGGATGGAGGGAGAGAGCTGAGGGGAGCTGGGGTGGGAGCCAGAGGGAGGGAGGGAAATGCAAAACCAGGCGAGTCCGGAGCAGACAAGTCTCCTTTCCTCTCCCAGGCCAGACGGGTCCTCCTTTATCAACTCGCCCTTGGGCTCCCTCCCCCCCCCCCCCCCCCGCCCCATTTTTTCTGGAAAGAGAGATTTCGAAGGTGGTAGAAGCAGCGAAAGCCAGCCCTGGAATTATTTAATGAGCCAGAATGAATTGCATTTGAAATCATTTAAATGGGATCTGGGAGCATTTAACTGCAGCTCGGGATCTTAACTAGAGTGGGGAAGGATCTGTGTGCTAATTGCTGGCAGTGATATTCCTACCGAGAGGAGAGACAGCAGCTAGCAATTAGCAGGCGAGGGGTAATTGCAGAGTTGAGTCAGGGCTGTTAGGTGGGGAGACGGGGCACCTGGACTTGGCTGTCTGGGAGCCCAGTTCCCCCAGCAGGGGGCAGGCGAGGCCTGGGGCCTGGGTGCGGAGAGGCAGTGGGAGAGGCATGGGACCAGGGTGGGCTTCTGGCTGAAAACATGGCACTGGGGTCCCCAGAGGGAGATCAAGTAATGTTTCCTGCCTAGCCCGCTGTGGTTCCCTGCCTCACCCCCCCAGAACACAAGCTTGGGGAAGGCGGTGAACTCTGCCCAGTAAACAGCCTGCTCTGGTTCTTTCTCTTCCTTCTCCACCAGTTTACCTGGAGGTCTCTGCACCTTCACTCACCAATTTGGTCTTGTAGCATAACATCCTGTTCCTTAGCTTTGGGATTGACAAGTATCCCCGGGCAGGTGTTAACAGCCCCATTCTACAGATGAGAAAACCAAGGCTTTCCATCCTGACTCAGTTGAGGGCACACACTTGATGAGTGTTAGAGAGTGGCCTAAGACCCAGGGGTGTGTCCTGAGCATCTATCCCCTAGTAGTCATGGTTACGGTGGGAGCACAGACCAATGTGAATGCCATCTACAAGGCTCCTCCTCTGGAACCGCTAATGATTATGAAAGATTTCGAATGCTAACTTCCACTTGAAAGACGCAGGGAGGCCAGAGGAGAGAGGGGTCCCCTCTGAATGGGTGGCCAGCAGAGGTGTCATCTGGAGGGCGGGAGGGATTTGGACAAGACAAAAAAGTGCTGGGTCAGCGTGGAGACCTCAGAGGTTTCTGTGTCTGCAGAGGGCGAGAGCCAGGGCGAGAGCCGGGGTCAGCTGACGGGGAGCTTTGCATGCTGGTGATCATTTAGGCCTCAGTGTGGGGGCAGTGGGAGCCAGGGGTGGTTTTTGAGCTGGGGAGCTGCTGCAGTAGGTTATGTAATCTGGCAGTGGTGAGGGGGAAAGGCGGGGGTGGAAAGGGTGTGCCTGTTGGGGGGATGGAGAGAGAGAGAGAGAGAGAGAGAGAGAGAGAGAGAGAGAGAGAGAGAGAGACACTGTCACTAGGGTAGCCTTTAGGAGAGGCAGAAAGTCAGCGGCAGGGACGGAGAGAAGAGGACACCGTGTTTCCATCGTCCGCTCTGTCCTCGGCACCACACGGGCCGCGTGGCTGTGCCCTGAGGCTCTCCCGTGGGTCAGCCTCAGCCGGGTCACACACACTGTGGACGGCATGTCTGTACCGTGTAGGGCATGAGACTGGTGTGGCCAGGACTCTCTGGCCATCACGACTAGCCCTTGCTTTAAAAAATTTATTTTTATTGATTTCAGAGAGGAAGAGAGAGGGAGGGAGGGAGAGATAGAAACATCACTGATGGGAGAGGATCACTGATTGGCTGCTTTATGCACACCCCCTACTGGGGGTCAGGCCCACACCTTTTCCCTTCTCCTCCTCCTCCTCCTCCTCCTCCTCCTCCTCCCTCTCCTCCCTCTCCTCCTCCTCCTCCTCTTCCTCCTCTTCCCTCTCCTCCTCCTCCTCCTCTTCCCTTCTCCTCCTCCTCCTCTTCCTCCTCCTCTTCCCTTCTCCTTCTCCTCCTTCTCCTCTTTCTCCTCCTTCTCCTCTTCCTCTTCCTCCTTCTCCTTTCTCCTCTTCCTCCCTCCTCCTCCCTTCTCCTTTCTCCTTCCCCTTCTCCTCCTCCCGATTCTTTTTCTTTTTCTTTGGTGTGGAATTGAATGATCATGGTCACACTTCCAAATGCCTTCTCATGGTTGGATAGCATAAGGAAAGCAAACCAGACTGAGTATGCTGAGCTTGGGGAATAGTCCACCCGGAGGCCCACCTACGTGTGTAACCCCGGGGGGGACGTTTGCTTGTTCTAAACTCTCCACAGCAGAAGGTCCGGCCACGAGGCGAGCACAGGGGCTGCTGGGGAGAGGCTGTTGCTCTGGGGTCTTCCAGCCCATAGGTGGAGCTGTTGGACTCTGGGAGGTCCCCCTTTGCAGGTGGATGGAGGGAGCAATGTGGGCCGGTCCCAGCTCAGCTTGGTTTTAAGAAAAAAGCACAAAGATGCTTCTAAGAATGGACCCTTGGAAACGACCAAATTGCCTCCCACGCTGGGCCGGGTGAAATCAATTATAACACACCCACAGCACGGACTGCCATGTGGCCATTAAAAATTATGACATGGATTTATGTGGATCGCTATAGAAAGATAGCGCGCCATCTATTTTGCTGAGGGAAAAGCATGCCTCAGGACATTTGAGTATATATAGCATTGTCCCCAAGACATGAAACCGGGAAAGGGAGACAGAGATGGATAGGGAGCAGGGCGCTCACCCGAGCGGGGAGCACCGTCGGTCTCTTTAGGTGGCGAGGTTCCACACCATCTGTGCTTTATTCTTCTCCGCTGTAACCTCATCTACAACACGAGAGTTTTTAAAGCGACAAGCATGCGTTATCTTTCAGTTGGGAAACAGAAGCGTATTTTTTTCACGTGAAAATGGATGAGCCAAACCGGACCGAAGGGGTCCCTGACTCTTCGCTTTCAGGGTGTGTCTCCTCCATGTGCTGGTGGCTGGTGTGCCCCCGTAAGGGAGTGGAGACACTTGTCACCAGCGTTGGAGACAGAAAAAGCTGAGGAGGCCTTTTCTGGGTCATTTCCGGGACCTATTTTGGAGCCCCGGGTTGTGGACTCTCCGTCCCTGAGCTTTGCGCCTCCTCCCTACCCCCCCTGTTTCCCCTGACGCCTCCGCCCGCCCTCCGCTCTGCCTTCACCTCCTCCCGGGGTCCCCCGCAGCTTCCATCTCCACAAATTCCACGTGGCAGCAGCGAGTCGCTGAACTTTCTAATTGAGATCAGAGATAAATATAGTGGGGAAGGAAGGAGGGAGAGGGAGCAGGCCTCGTTCTAATTTGCAGCGTTCCCCATTAATAACAACTTCTAATTAAAACGGCCCCATCTCCCAGCCCAAGTCCAAGAGCAGAGCCTTCCCAGGTCTGTCTGGCAGGAACCTCAGCGCCTGCGTGCAGGTTCGGAGTGCTGCCCCAGCTGAGCCCTCCCTGCCAGAGCCGTAATTAAGCCGGAAAAGGGGGAAGAAGGCGGGGTGGTGTTGTCTGAGACTCTATGGATCTTCCCTCACTGCAGTCCTGGAAGGAGGCCATGCACCCTCCTAGGTCAGCAGTGCCTGCTGGGCGACTCCTCTTAGAGAAGGCGCCCAGGCCCGATGCGGGGAGACAGCTGTTGAGAGGGTGTGGCAGGAGCCAAGGTCAGGTGCAGGGGCAGCAGCGCTGAGTCTGAGAGAGCCCTCGCCTCCATTCAAGGTGTGCCAGCCTCATCTCCTCCCTTTCTCTTCCTCCCAGATTTCCTCTGCACAGGCCGCCTTCTGTGGTCTGCGCTCTCGGCTGTGTGTGTGTGTGTGTGTGTGTGTGTGTGTGTGTGTGTGTGAAGGGCGTGCCGTGCCACCGCCACCGCCGCCACCAGAGGAGAAGCCATGGCTGTTGATAGCCTAAGATTGTAGGACGTGCCACTTGGTATTGATCTAAATACAAGCCCAAGTTTATTTTTTCTCCGGAAACATCTTGATGTCTTTGCAACTCGTTGAACTGAAGCAGGCACTCAGTAAAGAGCCGTGAGCGTGCAGGGCTGAGTGCACAACAGGGCGCTCCTGGACCGTGGATCCCGTGGCCGCCTGGTGACTCAGCGCCGCCCTCGGCGTGGGACAGGCTTCTCAGACTTAATGTGTCCAGGGTCCCGCCCCTCCAGACCTCTGCTCCCCACACAGCCGCCTCTCGTCCCAGCTACAGGCACCCCTCCATCTGTTGTTCTGACCCCTTCGGTGGCTCCTGGTCCCCCTCAGTGAAACACAAGGGCCTTCCCAAAGCCTCAAGCCCTGCAGGGGCCCTCGCTGCCTCTCTCCCATCTCAGTCCGCTCGGGCTGTGTGCTGTGAACAACAGAAATTCACTTCTCACGTCTCAGGCTGCAAGTCCAAGGTCAAGGGGCTGGCCGAGTCCGGTCTGGTGGCAGCCCACACTTGCCCATTCTTAGACTGCTGTCTTCGCCCTGTGTCCCCATGGTGGGGGGGACAGGGAGCTCTCTGGGGCTCTGTCATACGGGCACTAACCCCTTCACAAGCGCTCCAGGCTCAGGGCCTAGTCACCCCCCAAAGGCCCCACCTCCCGAGACCACCACATTGCGGGGTAGGTCTCAACATGTGGATGTTGTGCACACAGGCAGTCAGTATTGCACTCTATTCACCTCCTCCTCCTCCCCCAATGGCCTCGCTCCAGACAACTGGTCTCTCTGCCATTTCCGCACCCCGCCAGCCACGCTCCTGCCTCCATCTCTGCACCTGCTCTTCTGCTGCTTGGAGGGCTCTTTCTCCCGGTGCCCACGTGGCTCAGCAATGGTCCCTGGCATATAGAAGGTGCTCATGGAACGTTTTCCGAATGTGTGAGTGAATGAATGAATGAATGAATGAATGAAGTAATGATCAGGGGGACTGCTCCCCAGACCGCCAGCACCACAGATGGCCAAGAGGTAGGGACCCTGAATCATCAGCACAGCCCAGCTATCAGAGTGGAAAATGACGAGTGTTTTCCCTCCCGGAAAAACCGAAGTCAGCCTCGGCCTGGGGCTCCTGAGTCACCGGGGACGGACTGAACCCAAGGCGGGGACAAGCGGCAGAGCTCGGTTTTGGGACCCGGCCAGTGAGGCCACGCCGGCAGGCCTTCCATCTGAGAGTGCCGACCCCCGAGGCCCACTCTGTGCAGCCCAGTCCCACAGCTGTGGATGCTAACGGGCTGCCCAGCGCAGCCTCCTTCTCTCCCCTCCCCTCCTCCCCCCCTCCCCGCCCCTCGTGCTGCTGGGAGCCATCCACCACTTAATGGACCTCTGGAAGGGGGGTGAGCAGCAGCCATCAGCGCAGCTCCCCACCCCACAGTCCTACTGAAGCCGTGATTTCAATTAAAGGGCCATTACCATGAAACCCTACCCAGCCCCGGCTCCCATCGGCCAGCGGGAGGCCTTTCTTCTCCTCGTCCCGGGCCCTGCTCTGTGGTTCCTGAGCAGCCCTCCCGCGGGGGCCCACCACCTTTGCTAAAACACAGCAGCTGCTGCTAATAAACAAACATATTGATCATACAGATATGGGATGTCAGGGACTTAATTCATGAATGAAGTGAGCTTTAAGAGTGCCCAGTGGGAGCTGCCTGCGTTTAAAGGGCCAGCAGCCGCCTGAGTGCTCCTGAAGTGGGTACCCAGGCAGGCCCCTCTCAGACCCACTGTGGTGCCGTGGTGCCCTGCTGGCATGAAAAAGGGCCTTCCCGCTCCACGGCTGCCACCGTGCCTGGAGTGCTCTCGTGGCCGGCAGCACAGGGCTGGGCTGGCGTTGGAGGAGGAAAAGGAAGACAGGGCTTGGGGTCAAGATGAGGATGATGGTGATCATGGCCTCCGTTTGGAAGTTCGACAAGTACAGGGCTTTCTCCTGGAGCAGGAGGCAGCCTCAATGCCAGGCCCATATTTCTGTGTCAGGTTTTACGAGGCTCAGTTTGCACACAGTAACATTCATCCTTTGTAGTGCGTGGTTCCATGGTTTTGGCAAATGCAAAGCACCGTGTCACCGCCACCACAAGAATAAATAGAACGTTTCCATCCAGGCCCGGCTCCCTGGACATGTGACCTGCATGTTGAGTAAGTCCCGGCGCTCAGAAGGGCCGGTGCTGGTTTAATGCCTTCCTTTCACGTCTTAAAAGTCTGAATAATTTCCGAACAATTGGTCATGCATGTTCATTGTTCACCGGGCCCTGCCAGCGAGGGAGTTCCTGTTTCCCATTACCCGAAGGGTTTCCTCCTGCCCCTTCCCGACATCCCTGGCAGCAGTGGTTCTGTGCTCAGTTCCGGTGGCCCTGCCGTCTCCAGATGTTCTCTAAGCAGCAGCGCACAGCTCGGAGCCCTCTGCATCCGGCTGCTTCTACTTGGCACCTGACGTTCGCCTCTGCTGGCCCAGGTGTCCCCTCCTGTCACTCTCGGTGGAAGCATCCCCGTTGGTTCATTCAGCCGCCAGGGGAAGGACAGTGGGTCGTTCACAGTGTCTGGCCGTTACGATGACAGGCATCATAAATGCTCCCGGGCAGGGCTCTGCGTTACCATGTTTTTTCCTCTGGAATAGATAGTGATCGTTCAGAGTGGGACTGCTGGGTCGAATGGTATGCGTATGCTTCACTTGATAAGAAATTGCCAAACTGTTTTTCCGAAGTGGCTGAACCGGGGCATTCCCACCAGCGAGTGTGTGAGAGTTCCGGTTGCTCCCAGTCCTCGCCAGCACCGGCTGATGGCATTATTTTCTCTCAGCCATTTTAATAGGCAGTCATCCTATTGGACAGTTCCAACAGGCGCAGTCATCCTATTGGACAGTTCCAACAGGTGCAGTCATCCTATTGGACAGTTCCAACAGGCGCAGTCATCCTATTGGACAGTTCCAACAGGCACAGTCATCCTATTGGACAGTTCCAACAGGTGCAGTCATCCTATTGGACAGTTCCAAGAGGTGCAGTCATCCTATTGGACAGTTCCAACAGGCGCAGTCATCCTATTGGACAGTTCCAACAGGCGCAGTCATCCTATTGGACAGTTCCAACAGGCGCAGTCATCCTATTGGACAGTTCCAACAGGCGCAGTCATCCTATTGGACAGTTCCAACAGGCGCAGTCATCCTATTGGACAGTTCCAACAGGTGCAGTCATCCTATTGGACAGTTCCAACAGGTGCAGTCATTCTATTGGACAGCTCCCCGAGGACTGATGACCTGGAGCATCCTTTCATGGGCCCGTTGGCCGTCTGCACACCTTCCTAGTCAAAGCATCTGTTTGCAGCTTGTGTCCACTTAATAGTCGGGTGTGTTTTTTTATTATCAACGTTGGAGGAGTTTTAAGTGTATATTCTGGGGACAAGACTTTACCAGATAAGCGTTTCATAGAGCTTTGTCTGGAAGAGCTTTCGAGACCCTCAAGTGTGTAAGCGGATGCCCAGAGGACGGTTCCAGGCCACGCATCGCCCCAGCCCCGGCTCCTTCCCTGGCTCTCTGGTTCATCCCCCCCCCCCCCCAAGATCCAGGCAACAGTGAGCCTCCCGTCAGCTGGGGTCTCTAGGTCCGTGCCGGGACCCTGTGGCTCGTTGATTGGTTTCCAGGCCATATTGGCAATGACTGGTAAATGCCGGCACTGCCTGTGGGGCAGAAGCCCCGTTGAAGCAGATAGTGAGAGAACAGGGAATGGCAATGAAGAATTCCTCTGGAGCCCGGCTTCTGACGGGGAGGAGGGTGAGGCAGACCCGGGGGGAGGACTCGAGGCCCAGGGCGTGGGTTGCTCCTGTTGTTCTTGTCAGAGGAGAGGGGCGTTCGCGAGTTTGTGGTGAGAGGATCCGACCTGGAGAGATGGCTCTGGTCGGACAGATGCAGGCACGATAGTCTGGTGGCCACTGTGGTGACATGTTTTTCCATGTAAAGCAATAGGGGAGAGCCCAGTTGGCCTGGCATCTGAAGAGCTGGGCTGATGTCAGTTGTCTTCAAAGGACAGATTGACAAGAAGAAGGAAAACGCAGGCTTAATTTTCAGCGGGGCATTTCAATACAGAAATACTGCTTCAGCCCAGCAGGGAGGCGTCTCTCTCTCTTTCTCTCTCTCTCTCTCTCTCTCTCTCTCTCTCTCTCTTTCTCTCTCTCTTTCTCTCTCTCTTAATCCTCACCTGAGGAAGTTTTCACCTTCGTTTTTCAGAGAGAGTGGAAGGGAGGGGGAGAGACAGAGAGAGAAACATCGATGTGAGAGAGACATAGCCATTGGTTGCCTCCCTCATGCACCCCGACCAGGGCCAGGGTTGGAGCCTGCAACCCAGGTTCGTGCCCTTGACCGGAATGGAACCCAGGACCCTTTAGTCCGCAGGCGGGTGCTCTGTCCACTGAGCCACACCTGCAGGGGCCACATTCTCTATGTTGCGGGACTTTCTCCAGGCATCCATGTGGCTTTTGGCTCACTGACTCCCAGGGCGGCCACCCTGTCCTGCGGTGTTTCAGCTGCAAGGGGACCACGTCAGGATCAGGGACAACATGCCTCCTCATCATTGTCGGCCTTTCTGAGGGACGCTCTGTGCATGCGCCGGAGGCTTTCATACTTGACAATCAGCTGTGCTTATTGTGTGCTCTTTGGAACAGCAGATGAGAAGCTGGGAAGACAGCAGTGGGACCCAGGGCCTGGTGACACAGAGGTGGGAGGGGGCTGTGGGAACGCGTCCTGCCCAGCCTCGCTGCTGCTGTCCTGGAGGACGGGGTGAGCCGCCAGAAACCCCAAGCGGTTGCTGTGGGAGAATAGGGCCTCTCACGCTACAAAAATGTACCAGACAGATGTGGGCACGGCAGCTGTCTCCCATTACCCCCGGCGCCCGGGAACCTCCGTCCTGCCCCCGGCGAAATGGGCCCGCACCCCAGGGAAGGGCTGTTAAGTCAGAAAGAGCAGGCATCAAACCCGAGTCCGGCCGCTCGTTAGCTGTGTGCCCTCTGCGGAGTGGAGGGACAGTCCTACGACGGGGCGGTCAGAGGATCACGCCGGCCTCGGCACAATGAGCTCGGATGGGGTCCGAGGCCGGGCAGGCCCCGGGGAGCGTGAGGAAGTGTGGGCTGCTGGGGCCCCGGCTGGGGCCCCGAGAGAACCGTGTCCAGCTGAGCGATGCAGGAGGGGCCGTGCTCTCAGCTCAGGTCCCTAGCGGTCCCCCAGCTGCCGGGGCGGCGATGGTGTTCTCCTGGCAGCACTTGAGCAACTGGAACCCCACAACGCGTGGCTCCGAGGTGTCCGCACTCTCGTCTCTGTTGAGCCACACGGCACTCACACACACACACACACACACACACACACACACAGACCATCTGCTCTCGGCCCCGTCCCAACGCTCAGAGCCTCACACTGCCTCTCCAGACCCACGGACTTGTTGAAGGAGTGAGGAAGGGAAGTCTTTCCCGCCTCACAGGAAGCATGGAGGTGGCTCCTCTCAGACGCTGTACTGGGGCCTGTTCACGGTCACATGGTTGTATGTAAAATAGCACCCACCCACCTACCGCCTGGCACAGGCCGCTCCGCTCTCCTGGCCACGCCCTCAGCTTCATCTGTTGGCTCCTGCTGACTGTGACACAGCAGGGATGGTCTCACAGGAGAGGCCACTCCCCGGGAACTGCTGCACCTGCCCGCCTTCTGCTCTCCTCTGGGCTCTCTGCGGCCTGTGCCCCAGCGGGGAGGAAGGTGGAAGGGTGGAGTGAGGGAGAAGGGGAGAGCAAAAATAGCTTTCTTCGTGGTCCTGGGAGATGATCCATGAGGTTTGATCGATTGGGTTCAGGGTCACTTTCAGCCGCTGCCTGGTAGGGAGGGGTGGGGGTGAGGGCAGACTTGGGGTCGGGGGGGAGGGGGCGCAGATGTTGGGGGGTGAGAACCTCCGAGACCTGGGGCAGTGTCCAAGGTTCCCTAGGGGCTCTAAGTGTTCTGGCGACCACGCCCTTCTGACTCTGCACCGTCACCGTGTCCTGCGTGGCTGGCGTCCCCGGAGACCGTGCATCCTGGCCGCCTTATTGCTGCGCGCTGTGGGCCTGCCAGTCCCTCCTGCCATGTGGTTCCGTCCGGCACCCGAATGGGCTGTCATCGCTCACCCCCAGACTTGCTCTCTAACACTTAGGTCATCCTAGAACTCTCAACCCATCCAGCTGCACACGTGGTCATTGGGACCACGCGGAGATACGCCGGAAGGAAGTGAGGGTCACGGGAGAGGAGGAGGGAAGAGGGAGCCTGTTCGTTTGTGACCATGTTTAACCCCCAGAGAGACCTTTGAACTTCTGGGCTTCTGTGATTTGTTAGATTAGGCAATGGCGTGCCCTTCTTGGTGAGTCTTTATTGGGTAATCTGTTACGTGCAGCCCAAAGCATTGCCCACCGACCACCAGGGGCGTGGGCAGCTGTGAGGTGGGGGAAGGAGCCCTGGGCTAGGAGTCTGGCTGTTCGTTCCAGCTCTTTTTACCACTTTCTTGGGGTGAGTCAGGGGCTGGTGGAAAATAGCTTCACTTAGAGGCTCAGACTAGACCCCAGGTCTTGATGGAAACTGGAATGGGTTCAAGAACCAGGCTCCAGGGCACCAGGTCATTGCCATGAGCTGGGCAGAGAGGGCACAGCGCTGTCACTCTCTTGAAACTGACCCCACGCTCACCTAGAAGGTGGCACTCACGTCCCAGCACACTCCAAGAGTCCTTCTGTCTGAGCGGAGGCCTGAGTCAGCGGTGTGGCCGGCCCCGCTTGGCTGGAGGACCGGCCAGAATGAGCCGCAGCTGGCAGCGCTCAGAACCACACAGGACATGGCGGGTTTGCAAAGCCTCGGGGCGGCTGTGTCCGAGGCCTTGGCTAAGTCCTGACCTTGGCTTTTTGAATTTTTCATGCTGTCCCTGCCTCCCCTCGAGCTCGCTGTGAAAAGGGCGTCCATGTCACGCTTGGTCTTGAGGAAACACCTTTGTGTAGATCAGGCCCCTCGCGGCAAAGGCAGACCCATAGCATCCAGCTGCCGGGTGGGGATGTCCTTTAGAACAACAGCTATCAGAGCCGGGGGTGCCGAGGCCAAAGAACCTGACCCTTTTTCGTATTTTATTTTACTTCTTAAAATGTGTCTTTATTGTGAAAGAATTACAGATGTCCCCCTTTAGCCCCCATTGGCCCCCTGCACCCCGCACCTGCCCTCCCAGGCCTTCACCGCCCTGTTGTCGGTGCCAGTGGACTATGCAATACGCACATATATTCCCTGGTTAATCCAGCCACCCCTCCTCCCCCCTCCCCATCTTCAGACCCTTTTCTCATATCCCCAGCCGGTTAGTGGGACCAGTTCAGGGGCCCCTGTCTGACATGGATCCATTGCATGGGTGCCCCAGACAGCTGAGATGGAGACCCAGGAGCTGTGCTCATGGAAGTCGGGGCCGCAGGCTGACAGATTTATCTCAGTCCCTCACCCCTCAGATTTCTCTGACCAAGCGCGGGCTCAGGTCACCGGAGAGACAGCGACCTGGCGACTCAGACGTAAGCACGGGCGGCCTCCACGTCGCCGGTGCACGTCTCTAAGGATGCGTTTCCCCCGGTGACAGTGGGTTCCCGGCGCGCAGCGGACAGGTAGCTGATGGGCTCGTTTCCCTGCTGACGTGGTTCACAGTCTGAAATAACTCCCAGGCCGCTGTCACTCTCTGCGCTTTGTAGGTCACTCAGATGAACATTTCAGGGCTGACGAAGCAATCCATGTTTGTCAGGCAGAGAGCAGACCCCGGTGTGAAGAAGGCCTCAGGGGGATAGGTTGAAACTCCCAGGGACGAGAATAGCTCACCCGGCGTGCTCGGCATGCAGATGGCCTACATCTGCCGGCGTGGCTGCGCGCACACCTCCGCCCGCAGGCACCCACATGACGGCGCGGCCACCCACAGATTCACACCTCCGCCCGCAGGCGCCCGGAACCAGGGCACGGGGTGCTGGGGAGGGAGGACACGGATCTTCGAGGCAAGCAAGCCTGGGCTCCCCTTCCAGCCCGCCAGCAGCGCATTGTCTAGAGCGAACGTCTCTCCACCTCTGGGTCTCAGTTTCTCCACCTGGAAAATGGGGGCAATTCTGTTAACCCCTCCAGGTTTTAGTAAAAATGAAAGGATACCACGTATGAAAAAATGCATAGCGTGTAGGAGGGTCTCAGTAATGCCAATGCCCCCCCCCCCCCTTTTTTTTTCTTTTCTCTTCCCTCATCATCTGTCAGTCACTTGGGGGAATTGGGTTACCCCCCTCGGAGGGTCTCAGGCCATAAACTTCGCAGTCACGTGCGGCCGCCGGGGAGGATGCAAGGATCAGGGAGGGGCCTCCCCCGCCTGTCCCCGTCCCTCACGCAGGCGCATCTGCTGCTCGGCAAATAGCAGGCACATCCCCCTTGTCCCCGGAGGGAACCGGACGTCTGAGACCCTTTTAGGTGTTGGGTGTCAGGGTCCTAATGGCCATAGCTCCCGACTACTGCGTTTTTTACTGTGAGCCAGGCGTCACATGACGTGCTGGGTGCCTCCTCACCCGAGCGATGCACATGGACGGCGTCAGGGCAAGGAAAGCCAGGCCCCGGGGAAGCTAGGCTGCTTGTTCAGAGGGCACAGGGTGTGAACCCCAAACAAACCCTTTTATTTATTTTATTGGTTTCAGAGAGGAAGGGAGAGGGAGGGGGAGAAAGGAACATCAAGGAGGAGAGAGAATCATGGATCAGCTGCCTCCTGCACATCCCCTACTGGGGATGGAGCCCCGCAACCTGGGCATGTGCCCTTGACCGGGAATCCAACCATGGCCTCCTGGTTCCTAGGTCCACGCTCAACCACTGAGCCACACCGGCTGGGCCAAAATCTCCCTCTTAAGCAAGGGTCCCAGCAAGCGTGTGGTGTGCACGCAGCTTTTCATGGGCGCAGCACGCAGGCGTGTTACAGCCGTGCTCAGGGCTGCATAGGCATCGATCATGCGCAGTTTTAAATCTCTGACTCCAGCTGGTTAAAATGTAGGTTGTAAGTCGGAGAGAAGAGCCACTCAGATGTGGTCCCCGCTGCACTGCTGGAAACGCGAATTCTCAGTCCCCCCTCCCCCCCGACCTCAGCCCCCTCCCGCCCCAGGCCTGCTGCAGCCGGTAGGGATGTGTGTTGGAAGAGTCTCCGGGTTTGTGCGGTTGTGAGAAGAGGGGCGCTACCCTGTTTCCCCGAAAATAAGACAGTGTCTTATATCAATTTTTGCTCCCAAAGATGCGCTAGGTCTTATTTTCAGGGGATGTCTTGTTTTTCCATGAAGAAGAATACGGTACACATTAATTGTTGAATGAAAATAAAAGAAATTTATTACCTGTATATGGTATGGTAGGACGGTAGTTGTCAACACAAACCAGACAAACTGTGAATCCTACAGTATCAAGAATTTACTCGTTTATTCCATGACAATCATGTCATCATCTTCTGGAACATCATCCTAACAATCCAATTCCTGGATTTCCTGGTGAATTTCTTATGACTCCATTTCTTTCAGAATCAGTGGACCAAATCTCTCACGTTTAGCCTGGGCGGGGGGGGAGGGGAGGGGGGCTTATTTTCGGGGGGGTGTCTTATAGTTCACTCAGAAGGAAACCTGTAAGTAGGTTTTATTTTTGGAGGATGTCTTATTTTCGGGGAAACACGGTAGTAGGGACGCTTCTCTGAGACGCTGGTCACTCAGCCTTGCAGCAAAATGGGAGCGTTTAAGCCCATCCCGTCTGGTCTGCTCCGCTGGCGGGTGGGAGATTCCTGCCTTGCGCTGGAAACCTTGCTCCCCTCCAGCTTCCCACCGTCCAAGACAGGCCCGCTCCTGTGCCGAGAGCTGGTGGCTGAAGGAGGAGCCGTCATCTCTTCTCCGGCCAAGATGCTCTCCGTCCAGCAACAATGGCAGCAAGCGTGGCCCCCCGCTCTGGAAGATTTAAATACTCAATTAATCAATGGAATATTCCATTAGCGGGGCAATCAGTTGCCATTGCCCTGATCTATAGTTACATCTCAGCTGGGCCTCCCAAATTGATTCCTGATGAAGTTCTAATTGACTGGACCATCTGATAAGGGGCCAGCGGAGTTTATTGAAATGCCCGGTGAGCAGTCCCCGAGGTCAGGGACCTTCCTTAGGGGAAGGCAGGGGTGGAGGAGGGGCAGAGCAGCGTGATTTATGCTCCGATTTCACCTCATCTTCTCCCCAATGGACTGTTTATGGGTCCCAGGTGAGGGACGAGCGCGCATGCCTGGGGCATGGGATGAGACAGCCGCTCTGAGCCCACTCCCAACTCCGGGGAGCAGGTGGCCAGATGGGATTTGCCCAGGAGTCCATTGGGCAGCGGTCCTTACGCTTGTGTGCTGGTGAGGATGACCCACAGAACTCCTGAGATCTGTGGAGTCCTTGTCCTGGTCTCAGATATTCAGACAGAGCCTTTGGGTCCGGGCAGCGTCCAGGCATCGGCATTTTAACAAACTTCCCACGGGTTCGGATCCTGATGGTCTCCAGCCCGTCCTTGGAGAACCACCACCTCAGGGGCCGGGCCTCAGCCTCCCCGGGGAGGTTCGGGTTTCCTGGGCCTGTGTGGTGACAGATGGGTGCGTGCGGGTCACAGGCTTCCAACCTCTTCCTTGCCTAGTGCCCCTGTCATCGTGTTTTTTGGTTTTTTTTTTAACTTGTTTTGAGTGATTTTCCTTCCAAATGATCTACATTTACTACTAATAGTAAATTCGATTTTCTATAACAAAGGATGTCATTAAAAAAGCATAGTGTCACCTTTGTCTCATTCATTCACGGACTTATCTGCAAACATCTTTTAAGACTCCTTATGTTCTTGGCATTGATAATTTATTTTATTTATTCACTTCTTCTTCCTCCTCCTCCTCCTCTTTCTTTTCCTCCTCCTCCTCCTCCTCTTCTTCTACCTTCTCCTTTCCTTCTACTTTTTCTCTCCCCCCCTCCTTTTCTCTTAATACACTGTGTTTCTGTATATATGCAGCTGTAATCCATGTTTAGATACAAATGGTCATGTTCTTTCTGTGAATAATAGATCCTGGTGTTTGGGATGACGTGGGCCTGAGTGGGGAGCCTCAGAATGGGCCCGGGGCTAGTGAATGTTCTAGTTCCCGTAGACACAGCCCCGACCCAAAGCGCCACCGTAGCTGCTTGGGAGATGGAACTTTCTGTGTGGTTTTACATTCCCGTCCCGTCTGCTTCGGCCTGATGCCGCTTCTGGCAGAAATCGCCAACTAGGTCAGAGGGTGTTCCCGCCACGCCTTCCCTCGTTGCCACGTATTGAGTGGCTCCGATGTAAAAAGCACCGCAGAGATGTGACTGCCATTAGGATGTCAGCTTGGCCGGCAGAGGCCGTGACCTTGAAGAGCGCCCCCCAGTGGGCGTGGGTCGCTGGTGGGCACCCCTCATGATGATTATTTTAGGGTGCGTGTCTCAGCGTACTTGCTAATCCTACCCTTTCAAATAGAGAACGGACAGCAGGCCTCGGGCCCACAGCCTGAGACAGGCTGCAGGACGGAGCCGGACTCACATAACGTGGTTAGATTCGCCTTGCCTTCATCTCCTGTTTGTGACGAGCACAGTGGTTAACGTGGTGTGTCAGCTTGACTGGGCCGCAGCGTGCCCAGGCGTTATTCTGAGCGTCTTGTCCGTGAGCTGCTGCTGGCTGAGAGTGACATTTGGACCCCTAGCCTGAGTGCAGCAGATGGCCCTTTGCACGGAGGGTCGGCCCCTTCCAGTCTGAGGCCTGGGAAAAGGCTAGGCCTTGGTCTCAGGATCAGGCAGAGCAGAGGGGACAGAGCAGGCCCTCCGGCAAGGGGCGCCATCAATGATGGAGGCACTGCGTGTCCGAAGGCGGCCGCAGCCCTGAGGTGGGCACTGAGGGCAGGAGGGCTCGGGGGTTCGGTAGTGGGGACAGGCATGTGAGGAGTGCTCTAGGGAGTAGGCCAGAAGGGGAGATGCTACAACCATCTGTGGGGTCCTGGGTATTCATTTCTTCAATCACTTATTCGATGGGCAATGCAAGACCTGCCCCGGGGCAGGCAGAGACCGGGAGGTCGCCTTGTAGCCATGAAACATTTTGGGAAAACCAGAACCTTAATATGCCCAGCTATTTTCTCAGCAGCGTATAGACCAGACATCTTCATCACATCCCCAAGCTGCATCCCCCCGGTCAGCCTCACCCCTGAGGGTGAGCATCGTGGCTGGGATGGGAGCAAGGGTAAGCTAGGACTCAGGGGTCTAAGTATGGATGTGGTTTGCAAAGAGTTGTCAGGTTTGGTGATGTGAGAGTCCTGCTCTTGCCACATACCGTGCTAAGCGTGGGCAGTCGTGTGGAGGAAGTGACAACCGAGCTGGGCTTCGAGGGGAGGGGGGCGTTGACAGGTAGGGATGGAGGGGAGGACAGTCTGGCAGAGGATGGAGAACGAGCAAAGCCAGGTAGGAGCGTGGGAGTGTGCCTGGGGACGGCGGGTAGACCAGTTGGCTAGAGGACGTATCATGACAGATACAGCTGGAGAGATTTGCTGGGGCTGGTTAGGAAAGGTTTTGAACGCCAAGCTAAAGGAATCACCTTTATTCCGGGGTAACAGGGCACTGAGGGGGTTGAGCAAGATTAGGTCAGCGGGAGATAGGCTATTGCGGCTGGAGAGGGGCCGGGACCAGTGTGCTGGCACAGGCAGTGAGAGGGGTGTGTGTGTGTGTGTGTGTGTGTGTGTGTGTGTGTGTGTGGTGTATGTGCGTGTGCAGGGGGAGTGGGGAGAGAGTTAGTCACTAAAGAGCTTAATGCAGGATTTGGCTCCGCAGCTCAACAAATCTGCGTCCGGTCTGGGCTTGCTCAGACAGGCCCGGTGCTCGGTGTGTGGGCAGGTCAGGAGAGTGGGCGCTCGTCACACACGGCCCCCCTGTCCCCCCCCAGGATGTGCTGCTTGCCTGGGGGCAGAGCAGGGCCCCGCTGAGTTCCACAGCAGTGACCTCGGTCTGAGAGAGGGGCTGCTGCCGGGAGGGAGGGCTTGTGAGTGAAGAACGGGCAAGCATGGGAGGTGCTTCTTGGCTGGGGACCCTGGGAGCCATGGCCAGGCCCAAGGAGGCGAGAGGGCAGGTGGGGCGGGCGCAGCAGCAGGGGCAGCGCTGAGCCAGGTGTGAGCCCCGTGGGGAGCCGGAAGCGTGCGCACCACAGGACTGGGTGATCTGCATCCGGTGCAGGACTTCCTGGAAGGAGGTTGTGCTTTTAGAAGGAAGACTTTGATGGTTGCATTGGAGTCTATGACGCCAACCTGGTTCTTTTTTAATTTTTTAATTTTTTTAAATTGATTTTCAGAGAGAGAGGAGCGGGAGGGATAGAAACATTGATGAGAGAGAAACATCATTAATCAACTGCCTCCTAGGGATCGAGCCTGCAACCCGGGTGTGTGCCCTGACCGGGGATCAAACCAGCAACCTCTTGGTTCATGGGTCAGTGCTCAACCACTCAGCGATGCCAGCCGGGCACAACCTGGTCCTTTTTTTTTTTTTTTTTTTTTTTTACCCAGGCTGGCAGGTGACCTGGCAAGAGCTTGCCTGTGCCACCGGGGACGTTCAGTGTGGAAACCCACGCGGCTTCGGCGGGCATAGCGGGCGCCCCCCCGGGACCCGGCGGGCAGCAGCTCCCTCCTGTGTGTGTCCGCAGCGGCCGGGAGAGGAGGCCCGCACGCCGCCCCAGCTACGTGCCCAATTAGAGAGCTTTCAAAGGGGATGAGCGTTCAAGGTACTTGGTTTGCGGGCTTTTTTTGATTCAGTTTTTCTTTGTCTCTTTTCCCCATTGTGGTTGTAATCCCAAATGGGACCTCGGGAGAAGGCAGTGTGTTATCAAGGCAGAGTTTATCTCCGCTCATTACCGCGCCGGGCGATGCTGGCAGAGCCGCCGGCCGTCTCTCCGCTTCCCCGCGTGAGTGGGGTGTAAATGCCCGGGGCCAGTCGGCACCAGCTCCCACACGGAGAAACCCGGGCCCCGGGGTGAGCATGCCCTCATTTCACCTCCAGGTCAGAAACCCTCGCTGCCTCTAGCCCCACGGTGCGGGGCCCAGCCCTGGGGGCCGGTTCTCAGAAACCCGAACGGGCCTCTCGCCGGCATTCCCCAGCCCCTTTCTCAAGCGTCGCCAGTCAGAAGTGTGTGCGTCGCCATCCTCCACGATGGAGCAGTGCTGAGGTTCTGCCCGGGAGCTGACGGTGCGGTGGGGACACTCACGTTAGCCAGTGCTGTCCTGCGGGCTGGAGGCCCACAGCAGGTCGGCGGCAGGGCCAGGAAGCCACGAGAGGGGTTAGGCTTGGCTCCGTGTCAGTGCTGATGGAGGTCACATTTCATCAGGCAGGGAAGTTCGCGCTCTGGTGGAGAGGGGTGGGGTCTGGCCTCTCCCTTTTCCTCCCTTCTGCCCGCCTCCCTCCCTGGGCCCCTGTCCGGTCCCCTTCAGCACCAGGGAGAGCGTCATCAGCATTGCATCCGTTTCCTATACTAGAGGACCGTAAACTTGATGGCGTTTAATGCAGCACAGACGTCACGTCGTGCAGTCCTGCAGGTCAGAAGTCCAGCTCGGCCCACTGGGCGGAAGTCAGGGTGTTGGCAGGGCTGCGTCCCTTCTGGGGCTCCAGGGCTGAAGCGGGCTCCTGCCTTTTCTGGCTTCTAGAGACCACCCTCACTCATAGCCTCAGGGCCCCTTCCTCCACCTGCACCCCAGCAGCCTGGCATCTCGGTGCCTTCCTGCCCTCGTCACATCTCCCCCTGGCCCTCCTCTTCTGCCTCGCCTTCCCCACTGAAAGGCCCTGTGATTACACTGGGCCCACTCGGACATCCAGGGCTGCGCAAACACTGAGCAAAGGTCTCGGGAGGGCACAGAGAAGGCGGCCGTGTGCAAGCCAAGGAGCGAGGCCTCAGGAGAAACCAACCCTGCTGATGCCTCAATCTAGGACTGCCATCCTCCAGAACCGTGAGAAATAAAAGCCTGCCATGGAAGCCGCGCCATCTGTGGCACTTTGTTATGGTAACCCTAGCAACCGAGGCCGGAACAGGGTGACATCGCCGTCTCCCTGGGCTCAGCACCCTGAAGAAAAAGAAGCGATGGCTCCCACGACGCTTCCATCCTGGGGCTACATTTGTGCATGTTCCTTCACCCAAAGGTGATTCTTTGGAACAAACATTTCTCTCTGCCCGCATTCCTCCGGGTTAGTTTTCTGGCTTCTGGAAGGTGGAGGTGACTCATTGGATCCCCCTGGTGAATCCAAGGACTGCAGATATCTGGACATCTCCTGGACAGCATAGAGCCCAGAGGCCTTTGTCAAGGTCACTTAAAACACGAATTGAACTTGGACCTCACTCTCCTTACCTTGAACCAAAGAGGCAAAGTCAGAGCAGAGATGGCGAAGATCCGGCCCGTCCAGTTCCAGTCCGTTCTGGGTGGCAGCCTGCGGCCAGTAGGAGAGAGAGCTCGGGCCAGTGGGCCTGGTCTGCAGAGGGTACTGGAGGAGCAGACGGAGCAGGCGAGCCGGGACCACCACCCCAGTCTGATGGCTCCCAAGGCTTTCCGAGCACCAGGATCTCAGGAGCGTGCAGCCCCGGGTCCGAGTGTCTCCTGATCGTGTGCCTGGAGCCCCACCCCTGTCCCAACTCTGGGCCCATGCCCTGCAGTCTGCTGCCGCTGTGGCTCTTTCGTGGGCTCTTTCCCTGCTGGTGCCTCCTCTGGCTCTTGCGGATGGCCATCAAGCCCCGCTCACCGCTAATGAAGGTATTTCTTCTGAGCCTATTGCTTAGCAGCTCGGATGGCTGATACCGCACAGCCCTCGGGTTCCCACTGGGACCCAACTCTAACTTCCTGAAGGCGGGCGCTGTTGCCAGTGGCCACCAGCTGACGGTCGGCGTTGGGACCGGAGAGCTGCCCACACGCCATTGAAGTGATTGTCACTGTAGTCCGTCCCGTGGTGGACGGAGGGACTGGCCTTTCCTCTTTGTTCAAAGCAGAGATGCGTGTGTGTGTGTGTGTGTGTGTGTGTGTGTGTGTGGTTTTCTTCCTCTGAGGAAAGCCTTTCTAATGTTCATTAGGCAGAAGTATCTATTCTACACGCACGGTAATTGTTCTCCCTGCGATGAAATATGTTATTTTTCTTAAGTAAAAGCTACAGGCAGTTTATTAGCAGAGCTAATTAACCCCCAATCAGCAACTGGCTCACCCCTCCTCACAACCTGCCCGCATCTTCACAGGCGGCCCGGTGGTGCGACAGCACTTATATTTATAAATCTGTACAATATGAACTATATTTACGCGCACGGCATCACTTTGGTTAGCCACCACGGCTGACCTACCTAAAGCAGGTGGCGCGAGAACTGGACCGCAGGTCCGGAGCTGGGCCCCGGGCCCCTCATGGCCGCTGCCCAGAGTCTCTTCTTGTTTGAACCTTTCGGCCTGTTAGGTGGCTATTCCTCCCAACTAATATTCCCTGGGGAAGGGCTGCCTTGTGCATGGCGCGGTGCAAGTTGGGGGGTGTCAGCCTTTTTCTGGCTCCCTTCCCTGGTTCCTACTGAGGGATGAATGGGGGTGTCCTGGTCAGGGGTGGTCCTTTGAAGAAGGTGGACAGTCTGCTGAGGCTTGAGCGGAGATGAGGGAATTCCTCCGAGCATCCTAGCAGGCGGAAGTTATCCCATGGAGGCCGGTGGCACAAATTAGGTTCACATTTGACGGTCTGTCTGCCAGAGACCCAGCAACTCTCACGTCTTGTCCCGACCACTGTCTCTGGAGGGTTCCGGGACACTGAATGGGAGAACCAGAGGGAGTAAGGGGCCCCTTTCTTAGCAGCCGGGCTGGGCTGGACTCCGTGGTTAAGACGCCTGATGCAGGGGGAGCCTGCGGCATTTGTCTTTGTGGCGAAAGCCTCTTCTCCCTGAGCCCGTCTTCCCGTTCCTCCAGGCAGCACAGCTCTGGGGGTCCCGTGGGCAGCCCTGTAACGGTGGTACTTTAGCTTCAGGCTGAGTTCCTTGGCGAGTTTCTCTTTTCCTGTTCGCTGGCAAGCCCGCCCACGTGCTATTGACGTGGCCGGGATGGGCCACTCTGATTGGCCAGGCCTGGGCCACGCCCACCCGTGAAGTGGGGCTTGGGGCCAGTCTGTGCCTCCCCCAGTGGAGGCTGAGCACCAGGGAGGGCTTGGTCAGCAGGGGGTGCTGACCCAAGACCAGGGAGCGGAGAGGGGTCAGGCAGCGACAGCAGACGCACCTGTACCATTCAGAGCCCCTGATGGTGCGTAGGAGATGGACGGGTGGCGCGGCCCGGGGCTTAGACTTGCTCTAAGCTCATGTCCACGCCTTCTCCTGCCCCCTGCCCTCCCGTCTGTGTCTCCCCTAGTTTCTCAGAGTATGTTGCCCTTCGCCGCTCCTGTCCTCTCTAGCCTAGGGGTTGGTGACCCCGTCCCAGATAATCCGGTCTGGCCCATCGCTGCCCTTCTGCCCGGAGAGGCCTGCCCTGTGTCCGCCAGGGCTGCAGGGAGCGCGCCCCAGATTGGGGGACTCGCCTTCGGAGGCCATGGTCTCGGCTCCCTCGCCCCGCCCGCCTTCCAGCCATGCCTTTCCCGATCCCGGTTATTTTCTTCATTTGTCAGCTTCCTGTTGAGACGCGGGGCGCTGCTTGTCGGTGGTGTTGGTTTGTTATTTTCACTCTGCTCTGTGCGCTGACACTTCCCAGAGGTGCGGGCACATTCGGAAATAATGATCTCCTGGGTCGCGAGAGCCTGACCCTCTGCAGGGCTCGGAGCGGCTCGGGCCTGGGGGGGAGGGCCGGGGTGTCACTCGGGCCCAGTGGTGGAGAATGGGGGTGCAGAGGCCAGGGCTGCGGGTGGACGGGAGGTGGTGGGGCCTCAGAGTGCTGGTCTGTGCTGGCGGCTCCTGGGCCCCTCAAGTGACCGTGAGGCTGCTCTGGGCGTCAGGCCCCGAGGGGGCAGGTTCTCCAGAACAGCAATGGCCGATGCGCCCTGGAGGGTCTGGGCAGGGAAGGGGTGCGGTAGGAGCAGAGGCTCCTGATCGTGAATGCCCACAGGTGAGCCCCCACCTCGCTGGCATAGAGGTACAGGGATCATCCCGTTATTCAAGGGGGCTCGGGTCCTTGCTGGTGGCAGGAGTGCTTCCGGATTCCGTTCCCGCCTCTCGGGCCCCGGCGGCCTTGTTCAGAGCCGGGTGGAGGCGGTGTGTGGTCACCAGCCCCAGGCGGGCAGCCTTCTCTCGCAGGAGCAGCTCGCTTTGGTCCTGCTGCTCGGCAGCCTGGGTGCAGCATGCACCCCTCCCCACTCCCCCCGTGCCCACATCCTGGCCCCCCCTGCCCTGGGACGCCCCCTGTGGGTGCAGCAGTGACCGTGACCTCACAGCCCAGCCAAGCAGGGCTCACTCAGGTGCTCTCTGAGGGGTGGAAGGGCAGGGGGGCACACAGCTGTGGAGCAGGGCCTGGGGCAGCCCCCCACCCCCAGGGCCTCCACAGGTGGCAGGTCACTCCTCCTGCTTCCCGGCACCATCCCCGCCTCTGAGGCCTCGCTCTGGAGGCAGCGCCTCTGGACATTCCTGCCAGGAGGGGCTGAGAAGCTGAGGGATTTGGAGAAATGGAGGACGGACTGAGGAGCCAGCGGGGCAGCCGGGAAGGCAGACACTGCCCTCCAGACAGGGATGTCGGGTCCTTCCCGGGCCTCTCAAGGGGCAAAGGCAGCCCGTGGACCCCGGAGCAGGGGCTCAGGGGCTCCTCCCACAGAGACCAGGCCTCTCCCCGCGCTGGCCTGTCTCCCGCCACAGCCAGAAATCCAATTTGCAGAGATTTCCCCTGGCCTGCGCGTGACTGCCTGCCTGTCTCGCTGGCTGCTGGCGCAGCGGGCCCTCCCTCCCCTGCCCTGTCTCCTCTCGGGTTTTGTGGGTGCAATTGATTCTCTCGGAGCCTCTCACCCGGATGCAGCTCAGAGCAGTGGGGCCAGGGACCATTTTCTTTAGCAAACTGCCCGCCTCATGTGTCTGACAAGCAATGCCCACGAAACCCTCCGACCGTGTGTGTGTGTGTGTGTGTGTGTGTGTTGTGTGTGTGTAAGAGAGAGAGCGAGGGGGGGGGAGGGTGGAAGAGGGAGAGGAGGATGTATGTATATGGACCATGGGAAGGAATTGAAGGGGTCAGGGAGCACCCAAAAGACAGTGGCTCTGCCCCCGGGGCTGGCCAGGGCAGTGTGTAGCAGCAGGTCCCACTGGTCATCTGTGAGGACTGTCCCTTCCGCTGGAAACTGACGAAGGCAGGTGGGGGCCATGTCCATCTCGGAGGACCAGAGAGAGACGGTGAAGCTCAGGCTCAGGAGGCAGCATTCCCCCTGCGCCTCCCCCCACGCCTCCAAGGCTGCTTGCTGCCGGTGCCACTGGAGTCCCTTCGCCTCTCATGGCCGCGGCACCTCCCGTGGACCCTCAGGGCCCATGCGGATGGCTGCAGTGGGCTCTCATCTGCCATCCTCCAGGCCTCCAGCCCCCCATGCCCTCCAGAAGCAGGCGCATTCCGTTCAGCGTGCCTTTCCTCCCTCCATCCCCCGACTCCCCGTCCTTCCTGCACACCCGGCTCTTCTCCAGTCAGGAGCCCGGGAAAGGTGCGCTGGCTCCATGCCCCAGAGTCTCTGGCCCCACTCCCCACCAGGTCTCACCAGCCCGCTACCTTGAACCATCAGGCGGGGCAGTGCGGGCCCGCTCTGGTGCTCTGCCACTTACCGCTGTGTGACGGAGAGCCGGTTTGCTGCTGCTGTTGTCGTTTTTAATTTTCTGAACCTTAGTGTTCTCACCTGGAAAATGGACATTTGGGGCCAGATACGTCTTTGTTATGGGATGGAGGCTGCCCTGCATTGTAAGTCTTTTAGTGGCATCCGTGGCCTCCATCCACCCGGTGCCCGTGGCCCTCCGAGTTGCGACAACTTACAATGTCACCAGGAATTGCCAGACGACCCCTCGAGGGCAAAAACCACCCGCAGCTGAGAGCCACTGTGTGAGAGCTCTGTTTTCACTCCTGCCTGTAGGCCTTACCTGTGTGGTCCCTCTGCCCAGCACCAACGTCCCTGTCCATCACGCGATTGCTCGTCATCTCTGTACCATGCAGCTGCCAGTTCACAGGGCCCTTCAGATCCCACACCTTCTCGGCTTCCTGCTCTGCCATCCCTCCTCTCCCCCACTGCAGGTCCCCGCCGATTATTCCCTCACCCTCCTCCCCTGGTGGGAGGGTGGTTCTTATGCATGTAGCTTGACCTCTTTAAAAGCAGGATAGGTGATTTATTCATATTTATTCGGTCTTTAGCATAACATGTAGCGTCTGGAATGTAGTAGGCGTTCAAAACTTATGGAGTGAAAGAATGCAAGAACGGGTGAAGACTAGATGGATTGATGGGTGGGTGAGCTGAATGGTACATTTGTAGGTAAGTGGGTGAAAGTAGTTGCATGGAGGTGAATTGGTGGATAGAAGGATGGACGGATGGGATTTAGGAATAAATTAAGTAGATAAGTGAAAAAGTGTGTGGTTTGATGAATGGATGGAGGATAGAAAGATGAATGGATGAACGGAGAGATGACTGGGTGGGTGGGTAACAGATGGATAGGTAAAGCGGGTGAGAAGATGGATGAGTGAGTGAATGGAAGAATATGCGGAGAATGGATGTGTGAGTGCGGGGATGATAGAGGGATGGATGAAACCTGTGACTGAGTCAATGAGAGGATGAATGGATAGGTGTGTGGTCTGATGAATGGAGGACAGGTAGATGAATGGGTGAATGGATGAGGAGATAAATAGGCTGGTGGGTAGATGGATGGGTGTGTGGGTGAATGCACAGATAGGCGGGTGGATGCTTGAGGGAATTAACCCAGGTAAGATCAGAAGGTTATGAATGGTGAATGGGACGAATGAATGGAAGGCACGGATTCAGTGTGAAGGAGAGAGGCGTCCCTGTGCTCAGCTCCTTATCTGGACGCCCTGGGGTGAGAGGGGATCAGGGCACCCCCTGAGGACACCCCGGTGAGGACACCCGAGGGCCTGGATTGTCAGGGAACCCAGCCTCCAACCCTATGTTCACAGGCAGCGCTTCCACACAGCAGTTCCTTCCGATCCCCCCCTCATTGACTTCCCTCCTGTGCTGATGGAGACTGGCTCTTTAAGAAGGGCCCTGTTGTCCCATTTAAGCGATGGGTGTGGAGCCACGGAGCAGGCCCGAGCCCTTGCGTGTGGGGTCCAGATCTCTGCCTTGCAGGCTGCCCTTCCGTGGACGAGCACATTGGGCGCCTGAAGGGCTTCGGCGAGTGTGCGTCCTCTCGCTCTTCTGAGAGGCTGCGGATGGCAGCCCTGGGGGTCAGGCCAGCGACAGACTCATTCTGGATGCAGCGGAGGCTGCAAGCTCCAGGGCTCGAGGCTGAGCACCAAGGGGGAGGAGTGCGGAGAGCTAGAGTCTAGAAAAGCCAGCGGCAAAGGCACTGTTCAGCCTGGGAGACGAGCGGCCTGGTGCTGGGCCTGCGGTGAGGGCCCTCCCCGCCAGGCTGCGGCCAGGAGCAGAGGTGTTCATCTGCCCGATCAGCAGCGCTGACTCCGAGCCATATGCCGGCTCCGGGCTCCCGGAGGAGGCTTCCGAAATTAGAACCGCAGTGCCAAGCTGGGGTCACGCCTCAGAGCAGGGGTCATGTGGGGAGCTGCTGGAGCCGCACAGGCAGCTCCGAGAGGGCCAGTCCACAGAGTCCCACGCAGCCAAGTCGCACCCTGAGACCCGGCCTTCAGAGGATCTGGGGACCCCTGAGAACGGAGGGCAGAAGGGGAACGGATGTGTGCCTTCTTCTGGGGGCGGTTCTGGGAGCTTTCTCCCATTTGCCAGGTGCTTCCGGCAGGCCTGGTCAGGACGAGGGACCTGACGTGGCTGGATCTGACGGGACCGGGATGCGGGGTGTTTCGTGGCCACTGGCGCAAAGATGGGGTGCAGGCAGGGAAGGGAAGGGGGCTCAGACGGCAGCCGGGCTCTGGTGAGCCCCCATCCAAACGGTGCCCGCCCTGGCTGTCCCCCTTCTCCCTTCCCCTGCAGAAACGCTAGGCCCCGTGGATGAGATGTGTTTGATGTGTTTGCGGCCAGACCAGAGCCCTTTGTTAAGCAAACACAGGGCCCTCCATGGAGCAGAAGTGGCTCCGAGCAGAGACGGAGTGTGTCCGCAGAGCCATTTGCGTCTAGGTGTCAGAAATAAATTTCACCGCTGGAGTCTGCAGCATCTGATTAGTGAATTATTCAGTTGGGATATTGCGTTCCCTCTGACCTCATTAGTAACCCTGAGGTGAGAGGGATGCATTAGAGTAACCGCCAGGCTGCCACTGGAGCAGACGAGTGGGGGCATTAAAGTGGATTAAAGTGCTTTACCAAGAACTACAGCACAACTCGTAAAAACAGCGCATTGGTAAACCAGGCTCAGCAGATAAACAGGCAGACGTCACGGGAGGGGCGGGCGGGGAGGGGAGGGGAGGGGAGGGGAGGGCAGCAGGCGGGGGAGGAGGGGCGCGGAGCTTCGGGCACAGCTGGCAGCTCTGCCCGCCTGGCTGAGGCTTTGGGGACAGAGTCCGGGGATAGGGTGCTCTCCAGCCCGGCCCGACCTGTCGATTTTGGTGTTGAGGACCCTCCCACAGCGCCTGGCACCCTGCGTGCTCATCCCTTTTGCCCCGTTTTGCCAGGGAGTCTAAAAAAGCGCTGGCGAGCTGGTAAATTCAGAGTAAACAAGAGCGTATGGAACATCTGCTGTGCCTGGGCCTCTTACCGGCTTTCCCATTTCCCTGCAGCCTCCTGCCCCGCTGGCCAGTGTAGAGCTGGCCGGGGCGGTGGGCCGTGGCTGTGGGACCCCTGAGCCCCTCAGCGCTCCGACTCCCCTGTGCACCCCACGCCGAGAGGCAGCGTGGGGTGAGACGCGGGTGTGGGGTCAGGAGGCGGAGAGACCGTCCCCCTCCTGCCTCTAAGGAGTCGGAGCCCCTTTGTGAGATCCCAGGGACCCATGTGCTCCAAACACCACTCCCGACCCTCCGACCAAGCCTACTGCCCACGCTTTTGAGTCTGGCGCCCCATAGAAGGAACGGGGATGGGAGGGGCCGTTACAGTGACCGCCCGCTTCGCTGGAACCCCCACGGGCCCCACAGCCCCTGTCCCCCGCTTTGGGGACGTGGAACCTGCACGTGGGCACTACAGCGGGTGAATTAGACAAACGCATCTGGTTCTGAAGGCGATAGGACAGCAGTCTCTGCTCACCAGGCCATTGCCCACGGGGTGCCGGTGCCCAGAGCTCTCCCCCTGCCCAGGCCCAGGCCGCCCGGGGAGGCCAGCAGCAGGAGGGCGGCGGGGGCCAGGCCTGCGCCCCTGCACAAAGGCCAAGGTGGGGCCGCTGCGGGCACCCCCTCTCCTTTGTTTGGGGATGGGCCCGGGCTGGAGTTCAGGGCGGTCCCAGGAGGCCTGCGGCCCGCTAGTCACCGGTGTGTTTGCAATTGTTGGTTCAGCAGCAGTCGCAAATGGACGCTAAAAGGCTTTGTGGTTCATTGATGGCCATGCGCCTCGCCAGCCCATTCTTCATCTCCTTCTTAGGTGATCCGCAGCCCTGCCCAGCCCCGATCTGCGGGTGCTGGGTCCTAAGCCGCGCCCGCTCGCTCGCGGCCTCCAGGCCCGCAGCCTGAGAGCCCAGCCTGAGCCCTGGCAGGCCCAGGGTCCTGCTGGCTTCCCCTCGGCTCGTCACTTCTGCCCGAGCTCCTGGTAGCTGCGCAGGTGGGTCCCCGTGGGAGCTTGTGGGTCCCGCTCGGTCAGTAGTTCTCCCAGGACGCCCCTGAGGCCTTCGTCACCCCGGGACACAGCCCAGAGAGGGGCTGCGTGGGTCCCCGGTCCCTTCCCTGTGGACTGGGACCCCCGCCACCGACCCCACTAAATGCCACTGTGCCTGACCACGTGGGCTCCTTTCTGCCCAGAGAGCAGAAAGCGGGGATGACGCGGAGGCAGCTAACGGGACGCCCCTGGCTCAGGACGCCTCTCAGTCTGCTCTGCTCCGACGTGGGTGCCCCCGAAGCCTCGGTGTCCATGAGGAAGCCACGCACCGAGGGCCACGTGCTGCCGCTTCAGGCGAGGTGGCACGGCCAGAACAGGCAGATCCGCGGGCTCTGGGAGACCGCTGGCTGCAGGGCCGGGTGGTGTGGGCAGACGCGGATGAACGCCAAGGGCCCAGATCTCTGGAGGGATGGAAGGTTCTAGAATGGGCCGTCCTGGCGGGGGCCCACGGTGTAACTGCAGTGAAGTCTCTGCACTGTGTGCTGGGAGCAGGTGGCTCGTGTGCTGTGCGCACACTTCTCAGTAAAGCTGTGCCCAGTACGCAGGTTTCCTCGCTCACAGGGTGGCTTCCCCTCCCCTGCCACTCAGCAAGGGAGCCCTGGCGGGTGCCCGCCCTCAGGCAGGTTACGGGGATGCCCCTTCCGTGGGCTGCTGGGCTCCCAAGCCCGAACATAGGCAGGGCCAGGTGAGCTGCAGGAGGTGAGGGAAGATGCTAGGGCATAGACAGCGAGTCGTGGAGAAGCAAATAAAAAGCTGTCTTTGGAAAAGCTGCCTGCACGCGGGCCCGCATGTGGCCTGGGCAAGGGCCTTGTCTAGAGCAGAAGAGGATGGGAGCCGCCAGACCCCCACGGCACCCCGAGGGGCAGGAGGCCCCAGGGGTGATCTGAGTGGGCAATGGCTGGGCGAGTCGTCAGTTCTGTGAGGGGTTTCCAGGGAGGAGTGGCAGAGAGACCTGAGGACGGGCGGTGTTGGGGGACATAGGCTCTGGGAAAGGAGGCGAGTCATGAGTGAAACGGGGACCTGGTCCCGGGACCTGCGGGGACCAGAGGCGGAGAGGCGGGCAGAGCCGCTTTGTGAGCTCAGGGGAGACTAGAACTGGAGGCTAGTGGCTTCCTAAGGATCAGGGAGGGGTCCCAGCAGAAGGAGAAACGGCAGAGAAAGAAGGACGAGGCCGGAGAGGGGAGAGAGGGAGGAAGGTGGGCGGGCGGGGGACGCGCTGTGGGCGTGTGAGCCTGCGGAGAGCCTGCGTCCGGTTCTGTGTCCGCTGTGCACCCGGCTGACTGAGCAGCTTTGTGTCTCACCCTGTCTGGCAGAGGGTGGGCTGCCTGGCAGGACCTTTGCAGAGGGGCAGTAAGGGTTGCAAAGGAGAGGAGCAGAAGCTGGGAGGTCAGGGGGAACCACTGGGAGGGAGCTCCGAGGCCCTAGAAGCTGGGGGTAGTCGGGGTGCAGCCTCGGAGGCCCCCCCTTCCCCCAGGCAGATTCCTTTGCGTTCAGGACAGAGCCGTTTCCGTGACAAAGGCACACATGGCAGCGCCCACGGAGCCCCCTCGCTTGGAGAGGGTCCCGGGAGCTGGCACAGGAGCCGGTGCCGGGGAGGAGGGCGCACAGCGGGGGGCGGCTTGCCCTCCCCGATCTGCTATTTCAGACCCAGAGTCTGTTCCTCCCGGGTCTCCGCTCAAACTAAAGTGACAGGGCTCCTCGCCGCAGCGATCTCTCCCTTAACCCCTCTCGCTGGCCATCTGTTCATCGCGCTGAGTCTGCTGGTCCCCGGAGCAGGAATCCCATTATCCCGCTCCCTGCTGGCACGCGGGCCACCCCTCCCGCTGCCCCCGCCCCCGCCCGGCACAGCCAGCCACTCGCTCACGTCCGAGGGCGTGGATGCTGGCAGGCCCGTGGGCGACGGGCTCACGGCTGAGCAGAAAACACCGGAAGCCGGTCCCCCACGCGTCCTCCGGCAGATCAGAGCCTGGGAGCCTGTGCCTCGCCCCCGCCGACTCCCCCAGCCTGGCTTGGAAATTGCCCCTCTGCTGTGCTCCGCCACCTGGCACTCGCTCACACCCCATCCTTCTGGAGGGGCTGCGAGTGCCGTACCCCCCTCCTCCGGCTCCTCAGGCTCCAGGCCGGGGACACGCCCTCCCCTCTCCTCGCCCTCCTCTGCTTGGGCATTCCCGGGCGTCCAGGGCAGACTCTGGACAACACTGTTCCGTCCAACCCCGCGTGATGGTGGGATGTGCCGCGTCTGCCCTGTCCAGGATGCTGGCCACCAGCCATCTCTCCTGGCGGAGAATGGACCGCCGCGTGCCACCTCACACGGGGAACTTGTGTGCGACCCATTTACCATCCGATCGATAGAGCGGGAACCCTCGCCCTGTGCCTTCTCCCTCTGTCTCTCCCCGTCTTTGTGGCTCTCTCTCTCTCTCCCAGCCAAACGGAGCAGGTCCCTGAGAAGCTGCCTCTGACTCCAGCTGGGTCCCGGGAGCCGCCAGGCAGGTAGAGCTGGAGGGGTGGCGTTGTCTAGCGCGGGGGCACCTTGTGGCACCTGCCGTGGCCCGGCGTGACCTCTTCCTGAGACCTCAGTGTCCCCCAGAGAGCTTAGGGAGACTGCACACAGCCCGCCAGCACCTGCCCCTCCCCTCCCCGCTCTCCTTGTCCCTCTCGCCGCTCCTGCCCAGCGTGACCCCCGCTGTCTCATCTCCTCTGCTCGGCCTGTCCCGGGGCCTGACAGCACCAGCTGGCTCCGTGGCCTCTGCTTCCTTCGGAGTGCCCACGCCACCCTCGAAGCTTGCCTTCTGCCCGTGGATGAAGGATGGGGTCGAGGGGATGGTGCGGGTGTGAAGGGGTGTGACTGCCAGGCCAGGCCTGGTGTCAGGAGCCACCCCAGGGGAGAGGCGGCCGCTCAGCCTTCGCGTTTCCCCTGGCGGCCAGTAGGTGGTGCTAGATGCCAGCCGAGGCCCAGCTGTGGCCTTGCGGGAGCCACCGCAGCCCTCCTTGCAGGAAAGAGCTCAGCTCTCCTGCCAGCTGGGTGCCTGGTCCTCTGCGCAGGCCCTCCCTGTGGGGGGGCGGGGTCCATGCTGGCTCCGCTCTCAGGTGTGTGGGCTTCCTTCGCGTTGTCCACAGGCCCTGCAGGAACACGGGACCCCACTCCTCTGAGAGTGAGAGGGCTGACTCGGCCAGTCCGCCTTCCACTTAAATCGCTCTCGAGGCCACGCTGCCCTTTGTGGGCGAGGCTTGACCCTGGGCCCCAAGGAAAGGCTGGGGTGGAGGTCGGGGAGCAAAGAATGGGAAGCAGAAGGTTCGGGCTTGATTCCCTAGTTGAAGTCACTGTTTAGTGGATCAACACAGGCGCCGGGCTCTGCAGATACAAAGCCCTGGCCTCCGGGACCCCGAATCCGGAGGGAGGCAGAGCACGCCTGGCCACCTCCGAGCCGGGGCGGCTCTGGTTCACGCTCTGAGCAGGCGCGGAGGTGAGCACGGGGAGGCGTGCTGTGGAGGCGGGTGTGCAGGCGTTGGCAGCGAGGCAGGCTTTGGACAGGTTAGAGATGCATCACAAGACGTCCCAGTGGGGAGGAAGCCTCCCCCCCCTCCCCCCCCCCGCACAGACGGGCCTCTGCAGTGATCGCCCATCTGTGCGGCAGGTCGCTCCAGGTGGCATGGGCTCCTTGCTGAGCTCATCGGGGTGCCACTGGCCTTATAACGTGCCTCTCTGTCTCCCTATGGGATAACCAGGGCGTCAGTCAGGAGCTGTCCGGGTTCATGTCCATCCTCGGCAGGCAGTGTCCTGTCCCAAAGGCTCCAGTTCCGTCCGTGGAGGCCTGGCCCCTAAAGCCAGGGAGGATGACTGGCCGGGGCTGGTCCCAAGTGTGACTTCCGCCATCTTGCCCAGCCTGTGGTTGGCCCTTAGTCTCTGAGAAGCTCCTAGGTTCTTCTTTTTCAAGATCCTGGATTCACAGCAGCGGGGGATGCTGGGAGTGAGAGGATATTCCCATCCTGCCCCACTGCCGCCCCGGTCAGCTGGAGAGGAGGAGGAGGCCTCCCTGCCCACCGGCCCCCTGCACAGAGTCAGCAAATTGGCCATGCTCAGGAAAGGTCAGCTGAATCAGCCCCCCTGCAGGACCACGCCGGGTATTTTTAGAAGCTTTTCAAGCCTGTGCTCCTGCACTCAGCAGGAGGCACCATAGCCTTTGTCCTGTCAACTCAGCCCCAGCTCAGCCTCAGCCCCAGCTCAGCCTCAGACCCAGCTTAGACCCAAACTCAGCCTCAGCCCCAGCCCCAGCCTCAGCCTCAGCCCCAGCCCCAGCCTTAGCCTCAGCCTCAGCCCCAGCCCCAGCTCAGCCCCAGCTCAGCCTCAGACCCAGCTTAGACCCAAACTCAGCCTCAGCCCCAGCCCCAGCCCCGGCCCCAGCCCCAGCTCAGCCCCGGTCCCAGCTCAGCCCCAGCCCCAGCCTCAGCCCCAGCCTCAGCCCCAGCTCATCCTCAGCCCCAGCTCAGCCCCAGCCCCAGCCTCAGCCCCAGCCCCAGCTCAGCCCCGGTCCCAGCTCAGCCCCAGCCCCAGCCTCAGCCCCAGCTCAGCCCCAGCCCCAGCCTCAGCCCCAGTCCCAGCTCAGCCCTAACCCTAGCCCAGCCCCAGCCCAGCCCAGCCTCAGCCTCAGACCCATCCAGCCCAGCTCAGTCCCAGCTCAGCCCCAGCCTCAGCCACACGCTCTCATAGCTCAGGCAGGTGGAGCAGAAGCTGATGTAATCATTCAACGAGGCCGGGGCCGGGTGGGGAAAGCCGGCTCTTTTTCGGTGGTATAATACAGCATGTGACCCTGTCCACCCCCCTGCCCAACGTCTACCTTGTGTGCTTGAGAAGCCAGGTCCCCCCGTCATTCCCGTCTGCACAGTGGGAGGTGGTGCGTTCACCTGCACATCCCCATGGGACGGGAGGCCAGAAGCACAGGAAACGCCCACCACTGCTGAGCTCTGCTGCCTCTGGGCGGTGGTCCTGAGGCCCCTGTGCAGTTGGCCGGGGAGTCTGTGTTCCTTGGAGAAAGATGCTTGGAGAGATGATGTCATGAAATCTGTCCGAGAGCGCCGCTGTGCTCAGAGGTAGCTTTGCGTTTGGGGAGAGAGGTCCGTGGTCCAGGAGGGCCAGCTGTGTTTGGACAGGAGGCCCCGAGAGCTCCTGTCCACAGAATGTTTTTTGTGCTTTGCTTTTATTTTTGTTTATTTTTTTCGAGTGACGGAACGGGTGCCTGAAAATAGAAGTTGTTGGCTTCGGTCCTCACTAGCCGTGTGGCCTTGGGGACATAACTTAGCCACTTTTTGGGCCCAATTAAATGGCAGGGCCCAGCCAGCGTGACCCCGTGGTTGAGCGGCGACCTTTGAACCAGGTCAGGGCACATGCCCAGGTTGCGGGCTCGATCCCCCAGTAGGGGGCGTGCAGGAGGCAGGCAATCCATGATTCTCTCTCATCATTGATGTTTCTCTCTCCCTCTCCCTCTCTCCCTTCTTCTCCAAAATCAATAAAAAAAATTATTTGTAAGAGATGGCAGGGATGGGGAAGAAGGCGTGTGGACGAAGTGTGTGCTGCTTAACGGGGGAGCTTCCACGGAGGGTCTTGTGGCAGAGCATCTCCGAGGAAACGGGGATAACGGGCTTGGCCTCCATCCTCCGGGCGCACCCGCTGGCTTCACAGGGAGGTTGTCAAACATTTGTTTCTACCGGAACGCACGCAGCATGCTCTGTGGGAGCGCGGCACACTAGCACACATTTCCAAAATAAAGCTTGAGACTTCAAGGAAGTTCCGTGCCTGCTGCCTCCTGCCCCCACCCACCCCCTTCCTCTCCCTCACCCGCCACCCCGGGGTGGGCTTCATTCTCCCGTGTGCTGGGGGTTCCGGTTGGAAGAAGCGTGAGAAATGTTGGACTGTTTCATTTCTAAGGTGTTGTTTGTTTTTCTTTTTCCAAATGTTAACCTTCTATAGTGATATGACCTGCTATGTTTTTATTGCTGTTATTTTTGGTCTGTGCGTGGGGGCAGGTGAGTTCATGATAAACTGAGCTTGCAGAGAGACAATTTCACATCTTTTTCCTTCCCTCCCGGAAGTCCCAGGACCGGAAGCTTCCGGTGGGCTTGGGCGTCGGAGGGAAAGGGAGCCGGCAGCAAGGGACGGGAGAGAGAGTGGGAGTCAGGAGATGGGCTGATATTTAAAATGTTCTATTTTGTGAGCTTCCCAGTGAGAGCTAACAGATGAGAAGCACAGCTTCTAACCTAATTGAAGATAGCTCCCCAACTCTCCCTGGGGCCAGCAGTGGCCTCCACACACACAGCACCCCGACCCCCAGGCACCCTCAACCCCGGGTCCTCCCCCGCCCCCACACACGTGTGCCCAGCGCCGAGGTCCCTGCCTCAGCGGCACACCCTCCCGCCACCCTCCTCGCCCATGGCTGTCACTGCCCACACCTCCCCCAGGCGTTGGGCACACGCTGGTTCACCTCGTGCAGAATGAAAATAAACTTTCTGGAAGCCGTTCAAGGGCTAATGTGCATCCTCTCTTAATTATTGATCTGTTTATTACAGACGCTCCGGTAGGACATCCAATGCGGCCCCTGTGCCAAGGGCCTACCTCTCCATACTCGCCCTCCACCAGGAGGGAGTTGGGACAGTGACCCCCAAATGGGAAGGGGGATCTGGGGGCTGGGAAACCTGCTCCCAGGGCTGGGTGTGCAGTGACCATCTCCCGGACACGCCCAGCCACACCCGCCCCGCCCTGCCCAATGACCACACCTGGGGGCTCCCTCCTGCCTCCTCTTTCCCGTTCCAGGAGGAAAACCCCGAAGAGGGCTGTCAGGGGCAAAAGGCGGGCCGCCCCTGTCCCCTCTGGAGGTGGCAGCCTCCTCTCTCATGGGCCCTCACGTCTGGCTCATGCCACCAAGCAGCTGGGAGGTGGTGGGCAGGAGATTTAACCTCTCCTCTGCGTCTGTTCTGTTTCCTCACCTGTAGCACAGGGCATCGGTTTGCAAGCATTCGGTGGAATCGTGCGTGGAAGGAGCGTAGAAATTGCTACCACACACAGCAGAAAAGTGCAGCACGCAGTCTGTACATCAGCGATTGTCACCATCATTCTGCTCGCGCCATGCCTGGAAACCCAGGATCGGGGAGATGGCCAGGTGGCCCGGGGCGAAGCTCCCCTTTCGGTGTGGGGCACAGGCTTCGGAGGCCCTGAGCCTGGGACCACCCTCCACCAGAGGCCCGAATTCAGGTGAGTGCGTAGGGAAGGCAAGGGGACACGTGGTCTGCCTGGGGAAAGGGCCACGGCCGTCCCTCCAGAAGGCTGGGGTCCTGGGCTCTCTTCCTTGCAGTCCTAAGGATGGTTCTAGAACATGACAGCGGGAAGGGGGCATCCCTGGGGGAGACTAGTGCCCCACCGTTGAGGGCCGTCTGGCTTCCACCCGTTGGATGCACCCATGGCGCCTGCCTGCCTTCAGAGTGTGTCTCCCGCTGGGTCTCTGAGACCCGCCCCCCACCCTGCACCCTCACCCTCAGCTCTGGTTCTGACCTGCACTTGCTGGGCCTCCCCGGGCCCGGCTTGCACCTTCCCCCACGGCCACCTCCGTGCCTGTGCGCTCCCCTCCAGCCCCCCCGCCCCCCCGGAACTCCCTGGGCTGGGCTTTTGTTCCCCGGTTCCCAGGCAGTGCAGCTGGTGCTGTGGGCTGGGAGGGGGTGGTGGACGTGGCAGAAAGCCTGTGGGAGGGAGCCGGCTCTCAGTTCCAGAGCAGAGGGGGCTCCTCGGCCCCTCCCCCAACACACGCTTCTCCCAGTTCCCACGCTGGTGTCCCAGCACATAGGATTAATTTTTTTTGGGGGGGGGGACGGGGAGGGGCCACTTGCTCTCGATACCTACTTAAATGTGTGAGCATGCGGTGCTCCCAGCCGCCGTCCGTCAGGGGAAACGAGCCGATCGGGTGCTTTCTTGCTTTAAGCCCCAGGTCCACTGGCAGCCTCCCCTTCTCCAAGCCCAGGACTGGGGGCACCGCCTCTGCAGCCCTCTGAGCTGCAGAAGGCCTGGGCACTTAAAAGAGCCGGAAGCAGGCCCGGCTCCCCCTGGGGAGGGCCCCGGGGACTGGCTGTTCTGCGAGCCGCTGTCCCCCCCAGCCTTCTTTGTGCTTCCAGAAGCCCCTCCATATTGGCCCGACCAGGGACAAGGCTGTAGCAGCAGGGGGCACAGAGGAGGTGGTCGGCTCAAAGCACCCGTTTCTGTCCCAGACTTCCCTGTGGGTACACTTGGGTCCCAGACAGCCAAAGGGCGCCTTAAATCACCCCCTAAGGGGTGGTGTCCACTCTCAGCTGGCATGCAGGCCGGCCCCTGTCCTGGGAGACGGACACTAAGGGATCAAGCGTGCAGGGGCTTAAGGAGCGTGAGCAGAGTACCTGCCCGTTCTCAGGGCTGTCTGTTAAAAGCTTCTAAAAATACCCCAGGGACTCTGCCAGAAAAACAGGCCAGAGCCTTGTCCTCTGGGAACTTACACTTATTTTCTTTAAAAATTTTTTTATTATTTTAAAATATATATTTTTGTTGATTTTGGAGAGGAAGGGAAAGATAGAAACATCAATGATGAGAGGGAATCATGGATCGGCTGCCTCCTGCATGCCCCCTACTGGGGATCCAGCCCGAAACCCCGGCAAGTGCCCTAACTGGGAATTGAACCCTGACCTCCTGGTTCGTAGGTGACACTCAGCAGCTCCCAGCCAGCAGGGATGGACCCCCGAGGAGGCCAAGAAGGAGCGAGGAGCTGGCAAGGGAAGCAGGGAGGGCCGAGGGGCTGCTTCTCAGCCGAGACATACCCCTGCCTGGGCCTGGGGCTGCCTTCCCAGGACCTAGCAGCCAAGAGCCGAGCCTGAACCCATTGGTGGGCGGAGGCTGCGCCTGCCTAGCCCGGCCGGAAGCATGGACTCGCCAAGAGGTGCTGCTGTGCCCCTTCAGACCGGCTGCTGGTGGACACCGATGTGGGGTTTCCTGCTGCGGCAGGACAGCCTGCGGGTGTCAGGCCCTCCCTGTTCAAAGCGCTGTACTGCCTCTCCTCCCAACAACCTCGGGAATTAGATACTTGCGACTCCCAAGTTTGCAGGAGGGGAAACTGAGGCACAGAGCGTTAAGTGCCTTGCCCGGGCTCAGACGCCGCTGGGGGGATGGATGCAGCCCAGTGGGCGTGTTACATGGAACCACGTTTGGTCCCATTGCTGCTGCCTGCTCCCCCCTGTCCGGAGCTCAGAGCCTCTGAAAGCTGCGTGACTTCAAGTCACACTTTCCGGGCCGTTGACAAACCTGAAGGCTTGGCCACTGACCAGAGGGAGGGCCGAGGGCTGTGCTCTGGCGACAGGGAGGGGCTGAGGGAGTTTGCTCCGGGAAGATGGGGGAGGTGGCAGCCTCCCATGGGCTTCTCCCTGGGGTGCTCCGTGCCAGCACTCGAACCCCGATCCCGATCGGAAGCCTCAGGGGGCTGGCGGCATTGTTTCAGACTGAGGGCGACCAGGGAGTGGGGCGGTGAGGGGGCAGAGTGGGAGCCTGGGCAGCGAACTTGGGGTGCTGGTGCGGGATGTCTGCAGCAAATGGGGGTTGTGGGTCCTTGACTTGGGATCCTTCCCAGGTCAGAACCTCTATGAATCAGTCATTCAGGGTCAGTAGAAGCAGGCTCACCTGGGCAGCATCCCCGGGAGGGCCCCAGCCCCTGCGTGCACTCCCAGCAGGGCAGGATGGCTCAGTGAACCTTCTGTAACAGACAGCAGTGAGCGGCGGGCCCTGACCCCAGCAGCTCTCCCCGACAGGTGTGTGTCTAAGATCTTGGGACCTGAGTCAGGCTCCTGAGCTGGGGCCTCCTGTGGGGGACTTCCCTGCTGCTGGAGACCCCCTGGGTGCTTGCCTGTCTCCCCTTCATGGGTGGGTGTCCGCTCCCCAGGCCTGGCCAAGGACCCAGTGTGGGCATCGCGATGATGTCAACTCCGGGGCCACCAGGGCACTCTTCCCAAGAAGACCAGCTACTCTGACCCCTGCTGACCCAGAAAAGGGCGTCCGTGCAGGAGACGGGTCTTGCTTCTCCACCCAGCTGGCCTCCCAGCGGTGAAGGACTCACAGGCGCATGCCCAGGCAGGCGAGCCCTGGCGCGGGCAGCGAAACTCACAGGCCTGCGTCTGAAGCACCCCGTTTACCCCAGCCTAACTGGTCAGTGTTCCAAGACCTCACAGCCCCGGGCCCTCCTCTCTTCTCAGCAGCATCCCTAGCCCCGGTCCCTGGGGGGGACTCGTCACGCCATCTCCCCACCCCTCCTGCTATAGCGCGGCCACCAGGCACCTGGGGAGCGTGTGACAGGGGCTTTCTGGGCTGGGAGGCCGGGCGGGGGCCTGGGATCCTGCGTTTCTGACAGGCTTTCGGGGGACGGGGTGCTGCTGGGCAGAGGGCCTCGCTGTCATTTTATAGACACGAGAGCTGAGGCCCAGAGGCTTCCGTGATCGTCCGGGGGTTAGACCTTGGACTTGGCCTGTCCATGCCCAGGCCATCCTCTCCTTGGACAAGGGCCTCCCCCCCCCCGTCAGCTGCCACTTCCTGCTCAGGCTCAGGGCTCCAGCATCAGTGACAACCTATCTCCATCCAGTTTCATGTCAGGATGAGTGACGTCCTGTGCCACCGGGGCCCTTGCTGCACAGCCTGTGTTTTTGTTGTTGTTTTTTTTTTTTTTTTTTGCTATCTCCTCGCCAAAGGGGTTTCTGAAGGCTTTATTTTATTTGTTCTGAGTTATGGACACCCCCCTTTCTCTGCTGGGAATGCTAAAAAAATCACTTTTCATTTTCAAAAAGTGTGCTGGGCACCCGAGCTGGAGACCCGATGCTGGGCGAGGTCCACTCGCCCTTCCCTGAGGGGCCGAGCTAGAGGTCTGGCTGTGCCTCAGTTTCCCTGACTCTCGGGTATCTCAGAGACAACCCCAGAGGGGCCCTTGCAATGGCAAGGAGATGCCCAGTGGACTGAGGGGATCGGGATTGGCCAGGGCCAGTAGGCACTGGTTTGAGAGTCTGAGGCGGTCTCCACTCTCTGTCCCCTCCTGCTGGTGGGAGGGCAAAATGCCAGTGTGGGGACCAGGCCATCCTGGCAACTGGGGGAGAAGTCTCACGGGGCCAAGGGCAGGCAGAATGCGAGGGGGAGCCGGGGAACTGCCTTTTATAGACATGTTCTCTCCCTTGCCTTTCCCCCCAAGTTCACTCCCGGCGACAGTGCCACTCGCAGGCGCCAGGCCCGGCGGTGGCTGGCCCGGGCGGGCGGCACCGCGCGCCCCCTCCCCCAGCCCGCCTGCAAGTTGCATGACCTGCATCGGAATCCGCAGGGGGCGGGGAGGACCTTTCAGAGGCTGAAAGCGGCTGAATTCCGGGTCTTCTTTCCTCGCCTGCCCTCGCCCCAGCCGCTTCCTTCTCCCGGGAATGAATGCTGTGTGTGTCTGCCTGCCGGGCTCCCTAACCCTTTCTTCCCCTGCGCCCGCCAACGCGCCGCTCCCCTCCCAGGCGCACGGCTCTCACACTTGGCATTTTGACGTTTTATTTAAAAAAAAAAAATTAAAAAAAAAATGAAGTCCCTACCGAGAAAGTAGGGACTCCTCCTTCCTCTCCCCTGGGGACCCTGAGCGCCCGCCAAAGGTCGGCTGCACCTGCTCTGCGCCCCTACCAGGAAGGGGTGGCTGGGGGGAGGGGGGAAGGGAAGGAAGGAGGTGCCGCACCCCCATCCCCGAATCCATCCGGAGACAGTAGCCCGCCCGCCCCTCACCCAGCAGCCAGAGCAGCGCCCCAGAGGACGGCCCAGCCCAGAAGCCGGCGCTGACAGGGCTGGCCTGGCGCTTGGCAAAATCTGCCCCTTGCATCTCAATTCCCCCTGCCTCTCCACGCAGGGCCACCTGCGCTCCTCCCCTGCCTGCCCAAGGCCCCACGGGGGGCACAGCCTGCCGCTCAGGAGGCGCAGGGGGGCACGGAGGCACCCACGGGGCGTGCCCCGCAGCCTCCTCCCCGCCGGGCCCCGCGCCGGGTCTCCCCATCACGGAGACGAGAGTCATTTTAGCCGAAGGACCACGCGTCCGCGGCCCTCCTCGGGGCTCCGGGCATCCTGTGCGCTCCCTTCGGCGAGCCGTTGCCCCCCACCCCCCCTCCCCGCCCGGGCTCGGGGGCGCTCCCCCGTCACCTCGGCCGCGCTCGCGTCCCTTCCTCCCCGCGGCGGGGATTGCAGCAAAACCGGGCAGCGCGAGGGCCAGAAAGTGGGCAGGAGAGCGCCTTTCCGCATCGCGCCGCCGGCCGGCCAGCTCCTCCTCCCCCGTCCAGACCCCCGCGATCCCGCCCGCAACTTTTCCCCTCCGCCCGGGTCCCCGGGGCCGCGGCCAGCGGGCGGGCGCCGGGCCGCGGGGCGTGGAGCGGGCGCGCGGCTGCGGGTGGCGGTGCGGACGCGAGCCGGCGAGTGGGTGGGTGGGTGGGTGGGTGGGGAGGGAGGAGGGGAGAGGACGGGCGGGGAGAGGGAGAGAGGGAGGGAGGGAGGGAGGAGAGGAGGGGAAGATTCCACTCTCCTGCCGCTCCCAGCCCGGGCGGGGGGCGGGGAGGAGGGAGGGGAGCGGGAGGGAGGGAGGGAGGGAGGGCGCCGAGGAAGACGCTCTGAGCACCCGTGCGTTTCGCAGGCTCGGAGCACATTTCTGCAGGCGCGGCGAGCCCTCCGCGGCGGCTGCGGCAGCTCCTCGCACACCCTCCTCCTTCCCTTCCTTCCCGTCCCTTCCCTTCCTTCCCTTCCCCGGGCTCCGGGCGCCGCGCGTGTGCGTGTGCGTGTGCGAGTGTGTGTGTGTGTGTGTGTGTGTGTGTGTATCTTGCAGGTGTGTCCGTTTTAATTCTGCCCAGTAGGTGGGACTTGGTGACTTTAGCACCATTCTCCTCCTCCCCCTCCTCCCCCGTTCCTTTTTTTTTTTTTTTTTTGCCTCCCCATCGTCTGTTGCAACCCTGCAAAGTCTCGGAGTGGGCGAGCGCGGCTCGCTTTCCCCGGCCCCGGAGAGCCGCGAGCGCCCAGCCGGCCACCATGCCGGGCGGACCGAGCCGCTAGGCGCTCCCCGCGGCTCCCACCCGGCGGCGGCGGCGGCGGAGGCAGCGGCAGTGGCGGCGGCGGCGGCGGCGCGATGGTTTCCGACGCTGAAGGATTTTGCATCTGATCGCTCGGCGTTTCAAAGGCAGAGGCCCCCCTCCCCCTCCCCCCTCCCTCGCTGTCTTTGTTTCCTAACCCCCCCCCACCCCCCACCCAGCTCTCCCCGCTGCCCCCACCCCAACCCCCCTCTCCTCTCCTCTCCTCCTCCTCCTCTCTTTTAGAAGCAGCGATCGGAGATGGATGTCTCTCTCTGCCCGGCCAAGTGTAGTTTCTGGCGGATTTTCTTGCTGGGCAGCGTCTGGCTGGACTATGTGGGCTCCGTGCTGGCGTGCCCTGCGAATTGTGTCTGCAGCAAGACGGAGATCAATTGCCGGCGGCCGGACGATGGGAACCTCTTCCCGCTCCTGGAAGGGCAGGACTCGGGCAACAGCACCGGGAACGCCAGCATCAACATCACGGACATCTCAAGGAACATCACTTCCATGTAAGTCAGGCGCCGCTCCCTCCCCGGCCGCCTCCCCTGCCCGCCCGCCCGCCCGCCGGAGGCTCCCCCTCGCTGGCTCTCCCGCTGCTCAGCCCGGAGCTGGGGCCGCCCTCCGCGCCCCAGGCTCGCTCTGGCTCGGAGATGCTCGGGCTGCGTACGCAGGTGGCTGGCCCTGTCCAGGCTGGTCCTCTGTGCGTGTGTGTGCCTCTCCGGGAGCAGACCCCCGCCAGCGAGGATGGGGGGGCCGCCCGCCCCCGCTCCCACCCGCTGCGGCTGGTTTCCAGGGTGCCAATCGGGTTCTCTTCCCCCGTGAAATAGCAACAGTTTGGCCACGCTCAAGTGGGATAAAGTAGAGGAGGTTCGAGCCCCCAGCATTGGTGCTGGCTGCGGTGGCAGCAGGCACAGAGGCGCTGAGCCCAAAGGGAAGGTGGCAGGGACTGCCGGCCATCCCATCGGGCAGAGATGTTTCACTGTTTCCTTTTGGAAAGAGCACACAGCACGCCGACAAGTAAACAAGTTGAGAGCTGGCTGCTGTGTGTGTGTGTGTGTGTGTGTGTGTGTGTGTACACGCGCGGGGGGCGGGGGAAGTGTGTGTGGGGGAGACTTTGGACAAGGCCAGGCCAGCATGGACGCTCACCCTTGCCTGCCTTCTGCCTGCCCTCCCCAACCCCATTTTGGGCATTTCCGAGACCCCTCCCCTCTCTCCTCTTCCCTGCATCTGGGCGCCCACAGATCACCCCTGTTCCGCGGAGAACAGCTGGGGATTGACAGTCAGGATGGCGAAGGGAAACGAGGGCTTGCCCGCTTTGCAGCCGGGGCTTCTGATATGATCGCGCAGATCTGTTTATTTGGAAAACTGAACTCTGACCCGTGCTTGTACGGTTCCTCCCCCATAAGTGAGCCCTGTGGTGGCCTGTTCTCGTCTGGTGATGTTTCCTGGGCAGGGAAGCGGCCGGAAGCCTGGGCAGGGAGCAAGAACTTGGGGTTCAGGGAGCCTGTCCATCTTCTCTTCCCCTGACCTCAGCCAGGTGACCCCCCTCTTCTTCCTGCCACCAGAGAAGGGTGGGGATGGCCTGCCGCTCTGGCCTGTCTCTTCCCAAGGTCCCACCCCTTGGGGGCTGGTGAAGTGGGTGGGATGCTGGGAAGGGTTCTCACTGGAGTCTGAGAAGGCATTTGGGGGACTGGGTGCCAGTGGGGGACTGAGTGCCGGTGGGGGTATGTGTGAATCTGCCATTGGCTAGGCTCTCTCTCTGGCGCCAGCCCTCCCTGTGCCCGAGCCCCAGCGAGATGGGGCTGCGAAGCCAGGAGGAACTCAGTCCTCTCTCTCGCAGCCCACAGCCCTCGGCTAATGGAGTCTCTGCTGGCGTTCTGGCAGCCAGCAATTCCAGGGGAGCGCTCAGCCCAGGAGAGTTCCCACTCCTGGCCCAGGAGGCAAGCCTGACCCATATCCTGGCGAAGCCATTCAGCCCCTCGCCACCTCCAGTGCCTGGCTGGCTGGAGAGGACCCGAGGAGCAGCAGGGTGGGGGGGGCAGGAAAACAGTCCGGATAGACCATGCCTCTCCCACCCTGCAGGCCGGGCATTCGGGCATGCCAGGGCGCAGGAGGGTCTGAACCAGATTGCTGGAAACTCCGAGTCCCCGTGCACGCTCAGGATTGTATGTGTGTGGAGGTGGGGAGCCCAGGAATGGGTCCCAGGGCTCGGCAGAACCTAGGGAATTTCTGGGGCCTGTGGGGGCCAAGGGGTCCCCGGTGCCCAGGGGAGGGGGTCTCCGGGAGCTGGGAGCTCATCCGGCTTGTTCTCTGCTCTGTGCCGTGTGTATCTGTGGGAAATTGGTGGGTGGCAGGGGCAGCCACCGTCGTGAAGGCTCCGTACAGCCCCACAGAGCTGTGGCTCCTTTGAAAAGAAGACTTGGGCGGGGGGGGGGGGGGGGGCTGTTTGGTAGCAAGAGTCCATGTGGTGTTTCCAGGCAGAGAGTCCAAGGTGGGGGTGCCGGGAAGGCTGGCGACGGGCAGCCTCTCTCCCCTTTGCCACAGGAGGACCCCCAGAGGGCATCTGCGGGGACCGGGAGACCCTCTGTGTGTGTCCCCATCCTTGTTTCAGGGCCGGGACTCCGGCCAGGGAACTGGATTCTCATAGGCGCTCCGAAGAGGGCGGGTGGGGGGAGGTCAGAGGTCGTGGGTCGGAGGCCCCCTCCTCACCTCTCTCCTCCCCAGTGCCCAGTTATGTCTACGGCTGGTATTGACCCTGCCTCAGGCCCAGAGGCGGGACGGAGAGGGAGGGGAGCATGCAGACCCTGGGGAGCAGCTGTCACCATCCCTGCTCCCCGCCGGGAGTGGGGCTCAGGGCGGCCAGGTAACTCTCCCAGGCACACAGTCCTGGGGGGCCAGGCCCTGAAGCCGGCACCCCACTCTGGAGCTGCCCTGGAAGCAGCCAGAGGAGGCAGTAGGGCAGAGAGAGCTTCTGGCAGGGAAGGGGCCTCGCCGTAGAGGAGCCTGGTGCTGCCAGGGATGAAGAGCCAGGGGTCTCCCAGCCGTGTCACCAGGGGTGCCCTCCGGACTTCACTCTCCTGGTCTGGGGGCTCTGGTCCCTCCTCTCGGTGGTGCGTGCTGTGGCTCCTGTGTACCCACTGGGGGCTCCTCGGATGGGGAGGTGTCCCCCCCCCCCAGTATAAGGAGGAAATCAGCTGCCAGGCATCAGGGCAGCATGTGGGTCTCACCTCTGCCCCTCCCAGCGCCCAGCGGCTCCAGCGCCCCCCCTTCTGGCCTCTCTGTGCCGAGGAGGCCGGTCCCTGTGCCAGGGCAGCGCTGACACGCGGTGACCTTACCTGGAAGGGCCCACGCGCAGCCGCGCCCAGCCGGGCCCTGACGTCACAAAGGCAGGCAGGAGGGTGGTGGCCGGGAGGTGGCTGTCTGGGCCTCTCTCGGGCCAGGCCGGCTCGGGGATGGGTGGGGATGGCGCAGCCTTAGACCGCTGGGAGGGAGGTCAGGGGGAAGATGGTACCGCGGGGCTGGGTGTCTTGGGGTTGGCTTCCGGGCATGGGCTCTTGGCTGGTGCTAGTGGGCACCCGCTAAGTCTCCCTGCCAGCCCCTGCAGCGTCCCCGGGGTTGGCTGCCCACCCTCGGGCCCGCCCCGGGTTGGGTGGAGGGTCTTTCGGAGCACTGGCTCCTTGCCCCTCAGCCTCTCCAGGGATCTGGGGCACAGCCAGCCTTGGCGGTTACCACTGAGAGCCGGGGCGCAGACCGGGGGGTGGGCCAGGCCCCAGAGGCATTGTGGGGCCTTAGTCAGGAGCCCCAGGATTGGGGGCAGGCCTGAGGGGGGAGCTGAGTGGGGAGGGGCCTTTGAGGAGAGCTTTGGAAGCGGGAGGGGATACTGCAGGGAAAGAGGGGCTCCAGGGTGGAAGTTGGGGAGCTTGGGCTCTGAGTCTTGGGATGCAGCCTGGAGGCCGGTTGGGGTAGGCCCCGGGAGGGGTCTCCTTGGAGCAGAGTCTTTGCTCCTGAAAGCCGAGGTCAGTCTCCCGAGGCCCCAGGGCTCAGCCCCGCAGCAGGAGGGGCCCGAGCACGTGACAGCCTGGGCAGAGCCATCCAGCCCGATCCCCGAGTCTGGAGGTGCTCGGGGCCCTGCAAGGCGCCTGCTGCCCTCCGCATGGCCTGAGTGGTTGTGAAGGAGGGAGGGGCCTGATGCTGCCCCCTGGCACACTCCCCCCTGCCCTCCTGCCCCTGCCCGCTGATGTCTTCTGTCTGTCTGACGGTGGGGATGGGCGGCCCCACCCGCTGGCTCGTGGGGGGTGTGGCCCTCCCGGCGATGGCCCTCGGCCAGTCTGTGGCGTCTCCGGCTGCCTGGCCCCGCTTCCAGTGCTCGTTGAATGGCTTGTTCCGGGACCCCTCGGCCTCCAGTGGACGATGGCAGAGTAGGATTCAGGAAAGGGATGGGACCCAGCACCCCTGGCTCCGCTCACGTCCCAGTGTGAGGCACCGTTGCCCTTCTGAGCCTGAAAGTTCTACGTTGGGCTGAGGCCACAGGGCAGTGTCCCCTCCATCGGGGACATAGGCCCTCCCAGGACGCTCTGCAGGGCCACCCCTTCAGGATGGCGCTGACCCCTCGGACGCCAGAGGGCACCCCCGTGGCCATTTTCCCCTTTCCTGCCTCTAGGGAATCAGGGCACACACCGTGGGGTCGGCGCCCCACACCAAATGCTGCACACAGCACGGGCGCCAGGCCTGCACACAGCACGGGCGCCGGCTCCCCGGCTCCCCATTCACCGGGGCTCAGGGCTGGGGGTCTCCTCAGAGCCCCAGCCAGTTGCTGGGCCTGAAAAGAAAATGCCAGAACTTCTCTTTCACACCCTCCCTGCCTAGAAAGAGGGATGTTCGATACGTAACGCGTGGACCGCAGATACACACGCACACGAGCGCTTTGGGGTTGCGAGATAAATGTTTCATTGCTGAGGAATACGTAATCAAGAGCTCGCTGCCGCCGTGTGCAGGGGAGGTCTGAGCTCCAGAGGGCGATGGGTGGCGATGGCAGAGGCCAGCGGAGGCCCTGGCTCGCCGGCTCTGTTTCCAGGAGGGGCTCATCGGCGGGGAGGGGGAGCAGGTGACGTGAGGGGCTCAGGCTGGGTGGCAGAGCGGATCTCTGCTCCCCATCAGGGTCCCCAAGACCCCCTAGTCCCCGAGGGCCAGGCCAGTTCTCGCAGCCGGTCTGTCCATCTGCTCAGCACCCTGCCTTCTTGGCCCCTGCGGAGCAGACTCGTCATCCCCGTGCCCGCCCAGCGCTCCTCCCCACCCACCGTGCTTCCCGCTTACGGTCCTCGGGTTGGCTCTCGGGACAGCTGCTGGAGGTGCGCAGGCAGGCTTACCTACCAGTCCCATTTACTGGTCACCGAACAACAGGACAAAGACCGGGATTTGAGTCCCCGTGGTGGAGTTGCCAGGGGTCCACGGAAGAGGGGCCACCCACCGTGGACCGTCTAGATCTGGCCACAGACGGACAGATCTAGAAGGGTTCAGGGCTCCTCCTCTCCTTCTCTGGTTCTGTCCACCCCACCCTCTCTCTGGCCAGGGCACCCTGCTGCTCGTGAGGGAGGGAGGTGCTGTCACCGGCAGAGTCCTTTCCTCCCAGAGGGCAGCATCCTGGGAAGAGCCCATGCCTCGAGGGCTTATGGGACGGTTCAGTGTGTTGCACTGGGTCTCAGCGTGGCCGGGGTGGAGATGGTGGCCAGCGAGCCATCAGTGCAAGTCACGGGTCACCCTCTGAGCCTTCCCCACCTCCTCCCGGGTGCCCGTGAATGTCAGGGCCCGGGCCGGTGGGTGGCCCCTCTTCCGTGGACTGGTCAGCAAGCACGAGGGCTCTGGGGGTGGCGAGAGGGAAAGGTCGGCGCCCAGTGGAGCCCCGAGAAGCCCCACAATGCCAACCCCAAATTCGGGGCTCTCCAGGATGCGGGGCTGGAGGGATTCTGCAGTTCCGCCTCCCTCCTGCTGCCTACGGGGGGCCCCACGAGAGGCCCAGAGAGGAGCGGGCCTTTTCTGCCCCCCTACACCCTCCCCTTCCTTAGCTAAAAGATCTCGTTTCCCAGGGGTGGGCACTGCCCTCTCCTACTCTGCGCTGGTGCCCGTTCTGGGCTCCCTGTCAACTCCAGAGCCTCGCCCACGACTGCGTCTCCCTCTGGGACGCTGTTTCCAAATCCAGGGTCCCCCGAGGCAGCAACTATGCGCGGCTGGCAGCCCACACCAATTAGAAATCCACTCGGCAGGGCCCCTGCGGAGCTCTGCTCACGCGCAGGGCTGGAGTCGGCGGGCTGAGCGGGCTGGGCGCCCGTCCCTTCGCGCTAGCCTCCCCTCTGCTCCCCACCCCCACTCTGTCCCCGTCTGTGGGGGTGCCGTCCAAAGCTTCCCACTGGGGCCTGGGTGGTGGATTCCTTCCCCAGACAGACAGACAGACAGACAGGCATGGGTTTCCCTGGCAGTCCTCCCCAGCGTTAGACACATCCCTTACTCCTCGGACCCGGGTCCTGATCTGTGAGGTGAGGTAGGTGACCTCATGGTCAGGGCCCTGCGCCATGCCGCGGGGGGGGAGGGGGGGGGAAGCAGTCAGCGCACGATGGTTAGTAGTGACCAGCCTCTGTGAGCACCTGCTCTGTTCCAGTCACCCTTCCAGGCACTTCCGCGGTCGGGCCTCGTTATGGCGTCCCACCAGCCCTATGGGAGAAGTACTGCTATTAGCCCCATTTTACAGACAGGGACACCGAGTCCGGAGGTGGAGCTGGCCTTATTTCATGCAGCCGGTGAATGGCAGAGCAGTCTGACGCTTAACGTGCAGCTGTATTGCCCCGTGCAGAGTCATGCGGGGTGGTACACACACACACACACACACACACACACACTCACAAACACACGAGCTCCCTGCTGTCTTAATGAATTAAAGGTTCGGGAGGCTTCTCCCATTGATGACACTCAGTTCCCCAGGTGAGAGCTGCCTGGCCGGGGCGCAGGGGAAGGCAGATGCGATAATGATGGCATGGTGTTGGCCAAGCCGCGCTGGCCAGCAGTCACAGCTCCGGGCTCGCCTCCTGGCCTGTTCCCGGCAGTTGCCGCCCCCAAGGCCTTGTCTCGGCCAAGCCTCTTCCCAGGCCTCCGTGACCAAGCGTGGCAGCCTGGCCTCGGAGGGCAGGGCAGGCCCACAGGAGCCCGGATGCCAGCGGAGGCTGGCAGGGGTGCAGCCGGCTGGCGCTGGGTCCAGGCCAGCTCCGCTCGGGGCCGAGGCGCAGTCAGCATCCTGGTGTCCCTGACTGCCCGCGGCAGCGAGAGGCGGACGGGAGAGCAGAGGGCTGGGTGGCTTCTTCGGGTGGAGTCTGGACTTCTGAGGTGCCTGTGGGTGCAGAGCAGGAGGGGTGTGAGAAGTGCTGAAGGACCAATTGTAATTCTCCAGGCCCTTTCCTTGCCGCCGCCTCCTCCACCGAACAGCTTTTCCTCCCCTCGGCCCCATCTCTTTCCCCCTCCCCCTGCCCCCTTGCTCATGGAAGCTGCCAGCCCTCAGCGTAGGAGCGATCAGTCCCCGTGGAGAGAGCCCGAGGACCCAGCACACAGGGCGGGCATTTGTGGGACCACCCTGTTTTGGACGCTGCGTGGCCGGATGAGTGGGCTGACCATATCACAGACCCTCCCTGGCCTCAGTTTCCCCTTCTGGGGGCGGGCTCTGGCTGGCCACGGGGTCGCTGTCAGGTCAGTATGGGGACATGCGCCTGGGCTCGCCATTTATGTCCATTTCTGGATGTCTGGGAGCGTTTGTGAGGTAGGACGGAAATCAGACAGGGAAGCATAAATCATCCGATCTGGAAAGGGGCTCAGAAATGACTGGAGCCGAACCCAGTTTTACGGAGGGGAGACCTGAGGCCCGGGAAGGGTGGGGGGGGGGAGTTCCCGGCAGGAGGCAAACCGGCACCCGGGGCCTGGCTCCCCAGGGGGGGTGGGTCTCCAGCCCCCGCCCTCGCCTCTGCTCCAGCGCTGAGGGATTCCGGTTCTCCCGAGGGGAGGCGGGAGAGGAGCCCTCAGCCTCCTGCTGAGAGCGGGAAGAGGAGAGTGATGCGACTCGAAGGGCTAACCCGCTGCCTCCACCCCACACCGTGCTCTGTGCTCCCACAAGGGCGGCTCTTCTGCTGGGTGCACATCCCCCATGAGGTCTTACAAACAAGCCCCAAACCTTGGCTTCTTGCCTGCCAAGGCGGTCCAGACCCCTGGCGGCCACCAGAGGGCAGCACCGCGCACGAGAGCGGCTGGCTTCCCGCTGGAGCTGGGGTGTCACACTAGCCCGGTGAGGTGTGCGCAGAAGCAGCCTGGGCGCTCCCTTCCCACCTCCTGTCTGGCGGCGCGGAGGGATCAGGATGTGGCCGGCTGCGGGGTAATGAGTTGGGTGACTGGGACACAGTCCCACCCAGCAGGCCTGATCCTGATGGGGGCACAGAGACGCTGGCCGATGGCTGCGCTCTGGGGTCAGAGTCCTGGGAGAAGCGGCTTTATAAACCGCCACAGGCCATATAGATATATATATATATCCTGGCCCCAGAGGGGGCGTCTCTCACCTCTCCTGACCCCTGTCCCCCATGCCAAGCGTGGGGATGGCTAGGCACCGAGTGGCTGTTCGGTAAATGCCAGGTCCTCGCATTTCCCAGACCTGAGAGTGGGGTGCTGTCCTAACCTCCCGCACCCCATCTCTGCTCCCAGAGATGCCTCTGACCTGATGGGCATGGCGGTGCCTGCAAGCCAGCTCGCGGCCCGGCCTGTCGGCTTCCTCCTGCGAGTACGTGCGGCTCTTCCCCGCGCCATGGTGGTTCCCGAAGGAGCCTCTTCCACTAGCGCTGTCATCGGCCTCGGGGCCGGACCTGCTTGCTGCCTCTGTGGTGGCCTTGACTTAGAGGACGGGCCCTCCATGCTGTCCTGAGGGGGACCCCTGGCTGCCGGACCCCGGGCTGCGGGCCTGACCCTGTCGGTTATGGTCAGTCTTTCCCCACCCGCCTATTTCTGACGCTTTTTGGGGGGCAGTGACAGGCACCCTGACTTTAGGGACGCCGCTGACAGCTCCCCTCCTGCTGAGCCAGAGGTCATTTGCATGGATGACCTTGCATGTTGGCGGCAACTGCTACATGGAACTCGAGGTCACAGCTGTCCTTATGCGCTGGGATGCCGCGCCGGCTGCTTTTCTTGACCCCCAGCTTCCTCACCTGAAAAACGGAGAAATAATAACCAGGCTTATGTAAGGTTTTGATGAGAACGCACACGCTCAGTGTCGCGGTAATAGTAGTGGTTTCTTTGGCCAAACGGCCTTCGGTTTAAGCCCTGGCTCCGCCCGTGTGCGTTTAGGGAAGCGACATCCTTTCTCTGAGCCCCCGTTTCCTCATCTGAACAGTCACGTGGGCTTGGGAGAGGGCAGGGAGACTGGGAGGTGCCTGGCATGTGTGGGTTGCTCGGTGGCCAGCGTGGCAAGGGCCACAGCGGGCATCTCTCAGAGGCGATGGGCAGCGACAATTCTGGGTCCTTGAAGAATGGATCAGGGGCAGTCATGCCAAGAGAGTTAGCACCTGAGCCAGAGCTGAGGGGATCAGCAGAAGGACCTAGAGGGTGTGTATTTGAAAGAGGCGGCAAAGTAGCAGAGACACGCGTCAGCTGGAAGAGCAGGGCGATAGTTATGGCTCCGCTGAGAGACTCCGCTGGGGTGCCAAGCAGCAGAGTGGCCCAGGCAGAGCCCACCTGCTGCCCACCTTCCCCACGCTCCACCCCGGGGTTTGGATGCCAGGCATCTTGGTCCAGGGTAACTCTGTAACACCCACCCCTTACAGACGTCGTCCAAGTGGTTCTACTGCTATTGTCACCCCGTCACCATTCACTGGCTGACTCCCTTCTGGCTGCAGTCACTGACCACGCGTCTCAGCTACAGATGGGGCTGCAGGACCAGCCCTGGGGCAGAGTCTAGGATTCTCTCACCCAGCCACCCCTAAGCTTCCCACGCCCATTCATTGCAGTTCCATACTCAGCCACAAGAGGGCACTAGACCATGCCCTCTGCAGGGAGGGAGGTGCTGTTTGGCCTGTCCCATTGTGATTGGGCCTTTGATCAGAGCAGCAGGTGGTTTCTTCCCAGATGCCTGGCCTCTCTGAAGGCCATCGCAAGCCAATTTGACTTAAATGGAGCCATAGCCCAGTTAAGGGGGCTACTATCTCAAGGGAGGCTGCATCTGGGGCAAAAAGCCATGGCATTTGGCATCAGACTTGGGTTCCAGTCCTTGCTCTGCTCCTGGCTGGCTTTTCTGGACGTTGAGTCCGTTGCTTGGTTTCGCTATGGCTCCCTTTCTTCACCTGCAGAGCATGTTGTCATTGGGAGATGTGGCTGCAGGGATGGAACGACATGATGTGTGGAAAGTGTCTGGGATGTGATGGATACTCCATGGCTGGCCATCTGTTTCTTTCCGGAAGAAGGATGGAGTTAGGACACAGCACAGGAGACATTTGTGAGATCCTGTTGGCCGGATGGGATCGCTTTCCTCCCCAGTAAAACTCTATGGTTCTGGTTCATTGGGGGCAGCAGTGACCCCCAGTGGCCGGAATGGAGAACAGCAGTGCATGCAGATGGGGTGGTGGGGTGGGGTGGCTGGGCCGTGCTGGCGGGCTTTGCTGGGTATCGTTGGGGCACGTGAGACTGAATGTGTCAGGGGATATTGCCTTCGGAGGATCTGTCAATCAAATTCCTCTTCCCTTAGATGCTCGTGGCTAGAGACGGTTCCCTGAGGGCTTGGTGTGATTGGTGGCGGCCCCTGGGATGTTTGTTGCCTGGACCAGTCGCTGAGGCCTTACCTGCAGAACACACACGTGCAAGCGACTGACTTTACTGTAGCCACCGGGTCCCGCCTCCAACAGCCAGACCCGTGGTGCGTCCTGGGATCTGCTCTCTGTGAGGTGCTCTGGCCCCTCATCTCTCAGGGGGGCCTCAGCCAAGAGGCTCAGGACCTCTGATCCTCAGTGTGTTTATCTGGGAAGTGGGCTGGCTGGCTGGCTGACTGGGAGGGCTCCTCCAGCTTGGACCTGGGTGTCAGCCTCACTGCACAGCCTTCGCTCACTGTGCTTGTTGCGTGTGGGAGTCCGTGGGAAGTGGGGATAGTGAGACCTGCCTGCAGAGCTTCTGGCCTTCCTGGCACAGAAACTGCAGCCCAGAGAAAAGAGGGGCCCCTCTCGGTGGAGGTGTGGCCCCGAGGCTGCAGTTGGGGTGTCTCTGACTCCCCACCTCACGCAACCTCTTGGTTACCCACCTGAGACCAGGGGAGTCCCGGCAGATGGCGCTGGCTCAGGCCAGGACGGTATCAGGGCCGGCCTTGCTCCAGATGGGGTTTCTGAGTCCCTGCCACCCCTGAGTGGCAGTCATCTTAAAGGCGGTGCCAAGATGCCACATGGGAAATAACATGCGGACTGGGAGGGGCAGGGCCCAGGGAGGGTGCAGTGTATTCTCTGAGGGGCTGTGAGGAGGGACAGTGGAGGGGGCAGGGCCCCTCAGCCCCGGCCAGAAGGGGAGGGTGGAAGCATGCCTGAGTTCCAGGGCAGGTGGCCTGTGGCCGGCTCTCCCTGCTCAGGGGAGGCCCTGTGTCCTTGGGCAGGCGCTGGAGGGGAGACCCCGTGCTTCATTTTGCAAAGGACTGTCTTCCAAGCGCGGACAGACAGCTAACGGGCCTGGCGAGCGGCGTTCAGCTCACTGGCTGCGGAGCGGCATCTGGACCTGGGCTGTGGGCGCCAGGTGTCTGGCTGCCCGCCTCCCTGCCTGGCAAGGCCCGTCCCGGCAGCTGAGCGTGGGGAGGATGAGCAGAGGCACTGGCTGGGCAGGGAGGAGCAGCGAGGCCTCCCGTCCTAGCCCGGGGCGCCAGCAGGGTGCCGGCACCGCACTGAATGCTGGGACACCAGGCCGGGGAAAGGGATGGGCAGGGCTCCTTCTGGGAGCTCACAGCCAAGCTGGGGCGGCGGGCCTGTGCATGGACGTACCGCTAGCCTGTCTCCAGAGGAGCGGGGGCAGGACCTGCCTTATTTATTTTGTAACTTTTCTAATGAAGCTTTAAACTGATTTCAGAGAAAGGGAGAGGGAGAGGGAGAGAGAAGCATCCACGATGAGAGAGAAGAGGGGATCCAGCCCACAAGCAGCCCAGGCATGTGCTCTGACCAGGAATCAAACCGTGACCTTCTGGTTCCTAGGTCGATGCTCAGCCCCTGGGCCAGGCTGGCCGGGCACAGGGGCAGGGTTTTAGAAAATGTGCCCGGTGTGAGGTTTAAAGAGAAAGGCGTTTACATGTGGGAGCATGGCTTCCTGACCGTGGAGAGGGCACAGATTTTTCTAGAAGGAGATTCAGAAAGTCTGTGTGTGCCGGTCCCCGGCCCGCCTCAGACTGACTCCAGAGGAGCTGCTTCCGGGTGGCCGCCTGAGCCCGGAGGTTGACCCATTGCCTCGCTGTGCCCACAGGAGGCCCCGTAGCATCTGGGGGGCAGCTTTCCTGCCCCTTTCCGGTTGCCCACTGCGGGGACGTGAAGCGGGGGGCGGGCCCTGATGGGAGGGGAGCCCAGCAGCCTGGAGGGCAGCGAGCCAGGAACAGTGCTCGTTCCTTCTCTGCTTCTGCGTTGACTCGGCGGCGTGTGTACTGGGAACCTGCGAGGGGCTGGCCCCTCTGGAGAGGTGGGGAGCGTCGGCGAGCCAGACAGTGAGGTCTCACGAACTTTCCATCAGCTTATAGGGCGCGTGAGGTCAGGCCCCTTTCTCTTGGCCCCTGGCCCTTGCTGGTGGGAGTCTACCTCCTGGCGGGGAGCGGGGGTAGGGCCAGGTGTGCTGAGGGGCAGCCAGCTTCCCACAGCCTCCCACCCCCCAGTTCCTGGGAGGAAGTTCCACCCGAGGTGATGTGGGGGTAGAAAAGCTGGGAACGGGCTCATGCCCAGCTCTCACTGCACAGGTGGGGAAACTGAGTCCAGGCCACAGTGCAAGGGCCCGGTTCGGGCTCAGACCCAGGCCGGCTCCAGCGCCCATGGTCCACGGAACCACGGCCACTGCAATGTGCAGGCGCCTGGGACGAGCCCACGCCACCGGGGAGAGGGAGGGACGGAACCGGGGGTGTCGGTAGGCGGGTGTGCGGCTGTTTCGATACTCGTCTGTGTAGTCACACGGCCGTATTCCGAAAACATGGTGCCGATAAAGGAAAAAGCAAGTTTCAGAATGACATATTATATGTGCGGTTTAAAAAACACAGTGATAAATATGATGCATTGTCTATGGACACAGATATATAGTAAACGGATAAAATCACGACCTGGATACAGAGCAATTTCAGGATCGCCCCGGGGAGGGAGGCGGAGGCCATGGGGAAGTAGCACCGGGCTTTATCTGTGGTCTTTTCCTCCTCTTTTGCTGCGAGATCCCAGCTTAAGACAAAATGGAACTGCGCGCCCACACCAGGCGATGGGGAAATAGGGCGTGTGTATAGAGCCCTTTGCTTTTCTCCATGAGAATGAAGCGTTAGCCTTAAGCAATAAAAAGACGATCACACCCTTCAGATTTGCGATTTAAAAAAATAAAAACCACGTTCAATCGTCCTGTTCGGTGGCCGGGGGGCTGCCATCACAAAAAACCGCAGGCCCAGAGGCCTCAACCCCAGGCCTGGGTCCCTGTCAGTTCTGGAGGCTGTAAGTCCAAGGTCAAGGTTGAGCAAGGCTGACTTCCGCCCCCCCCCCCCCCCTTGGCTGTGGAGGGCGGTCTCCTGCCCGCCGCACCTGGGCATTCCTCTGTGTGCGTCTGTGTCCTCGTCCGTGCCCACCCTGCTGGCTTCACTCTGCCTCTCCCCCGCGCGGAGCCTGCCTCCAATACAGTCCTATGTGCAGACGCTGGCTTAGGACGTCGACATGGGAGCACTTGGGGTGGGGGTGGGGGTGGAGGAGGAGCAGCTAAGCTCATAGGACTCAGCAGACAAAGCAATTTGCACGTCGGCTGACTTTGTGGGCGCCTGGGCATACTGCTTGGCTGGCCTGTGGGCGGTGGGACGCTCTTATAGCTAACCTTGTCAAATACCCCAGGTCTTTGCCAAAGTGGTTGCACCTGTGGGCACGCCATGGCCTGGTTTGGATGCACCTGGGTTAGGTAGGCCCCACACACAGGCCTGGGCTGCAGAAACGGGCCTGTGTAACTGGCTCGCAGAGGAGGAAACGGAGAGGCACGGGCCCTGCCACTTGCTCAAGGTCACGGTGGGAGGTGGCCGAGCTGGGCCTGGCTGACGCAAAGCCCTCAGGGTTTCCGCTGTGACACCACGTCTTGCCCGGGCCGGGCTGAGCAGGCAGGAAAGCAGGCGCTGGCTTTTCAGGGCATCTCTGTGTCCCCGGCCCAAGGGCATCCCCGGTCCCCTGGGCCCCTGTTCTCTCTGACACCGAGGCATGAGGGCAGGTGGCAGGTGGTGCTCCCAGCAGGGCCTGGGCAGGTGCTCACTGGCCTGGGCTGGGCTGCTGTCTTCTCCATCCGCCCTGGTCATGCAGCCCCGCTCAGGGCTCTGGGCTGCATCCCATGTGGTGTGTGCTGTGGACGGACAGACAGACAGACAGACGAATGCCAGACAGCAGGCGGGATCCACAGCTCCCCCTGCTTGCGGAGTGCTCAGACACTGTGCAGGGAGGCCCCAGACCATCGCGCCCACTTATTCCTCCACATCCTGGGGCTGTGCTGAGCACGAGGGTGCGCTGCTCAGCCTGGCCGGCCTGGACCTGCCCCCCCAGCCAGACTGGGGTGCGGACGGAGACGCACACGGGTGAGGTTTCAGGCCGGGCCTCCGGGGTTGGGGACCATTAGCGTTTCTGTGACTCACTCAACCCAGCGAAGGGAGGAAGCCGAGGGGAGACAGGGAGACTGGCTGAGGGGGGGCTGCTTCTTGTGGGGCTGGGCGTGTTGGGGGGGGGGGACTGGGAGGAGAAACCAGGCCAGCAGTCCACTGACAGTGAGGAAGCGGGGAGCTTAGGTTTGGGAGATGGATGTAGAGGTTTGCAGCAACATAGCACCTCTGTGGCGGGGCCGGTGGGAGACTTTGGGGGGTGGAGTGGGGTGTGCAAGGTGGTGAGGAGCAGAAGGGGTTCATGCTGCCCAGGAAGCCTGGCGGGAGGGGTGGGGGTTCAGCTGCGAGTTCTGGTTGAGGGTTGGGGGCTCAGTCCTGCTGCTCTTGTCTTCCCAGTGCTGGGTCTCGGCCTGGCTGAGTCCAACACGCGGATGAATGAACAGGAGGATGTGGATCGAGTGTTGACAGTCAGGAGCTTGGAGGGAGCCCCGGGCCCAGGGCACAGGCGGTTGGACTGGAGTGTGCCCATCACCCTCGGCCGGAAGTCAGCCCGGTGTCCGCGGCCCACGGGGCAGGCCTGGCGCCACCTGCAGGGTGGCAGAAAGCACCTCTGCCTCGGGAGGGCCACCTGCTGAAATGTATCTGTTTATTCAGAGATTTAATTACATGTTAAATATTAAAGAGTAAACACCGTGTCTAGTGGGACTCAGCCTTTATCAACCGGAGCCCTGCCCGTGGAGTCACTGTGGTCTCCCGGCCCCCGAGAGCCGCGGCTCGGCTGTGTCCCCGGAGGCCCGGTTCTCCCTGGAGAAGCAGGGAAATGGGCCCAGGGGAGCGGGGAACCCAGGGAGGAGGAGCGGGGTGCAGGGGCAGGAAAGGAGGGGGAGAAGGAAGGGAGGGGAGAGATTTCTGAAGAGGTGGCGCTGTCCAGGCCAGAGCACCCCCACGCTGTAATCTGTCGACCGTGTGTGCAGGGGAAGGAAGCCCTGGGTGTGTGGGCAGCTGACAGCAGAGTCCAGTGAGGGAGTCTGGAGGGGGGTTCGCGGGTCTTGGGGTCTTCCTATGGGGATGCCTGCTTCCTGTGCTAATGTTTGTGGGACCCAGCTTCTCACCTGCCGTCCAGGGGGCAGCTGCCATGGCTCTCTCTGCCTCGCTGGAGGGAAGGCACGGGGCGGGGTAGCGGGCAGGGCCGCCGCCGCTGCAGGCAGCTCTGTGCCGGGTGTTCGGGGACCTGGTGCGGTGACACCCTCAGACGAGGTCCCGGGCGCGGGGAGATTACACGGGGTTATTTATCGGCGGGGCGCTCTGGGCTTTAATTTTTCCTTTTTGCTTATTCAGGCTTTGGCTCCAGAGGAAAATAGCCTGGGGTGGCTCCGAGATAGATTCTCTCTGCCCCATTAACTTATTCAGCGCGTTTAATGGTCCTCTCTCCCCTCAGCCTTGAAGCCATCATTAAAACGCAGAGATTTATAGAAGCAGAGACACTGAGCTTTAGTCAAACTTTTGCTCTGGGGTGGGGGAAGGGCAGGGGCATGAGAGGTGTAGGGGGGAGCAGCTTGGCTTGCCTTCACTTGTGCCCCCAGAGCTGTGGGGTGGCCTGAGAGCGGGTCCTAACGGCAGGACTGGGGGCCGAGCTGGGCAGGGGGGTCCCCAGGTGCTTGTAGTGACGCCGCCCCACAAAAGCTCTCTGGGGTGAGTGGCCCCAGCTTCTCCCACTCTCGGGATGTCTCTGAAACATGGCTGACAGGCTCTGGGGTGAACTTGTCCTCAGTGGGTCCCTGGGGCCATGTCTCCCACATGCCCCCGTCACTCACCTGCCACTCAGGGTCAATTTCCCGCAAATCAGGAGTCACTTAGCAGAGGGGTCCGAGCCAAAAGCCCCTTCTCTGAGTGATGGACAGCCGGTTGCCCACATGCCCGCCGAGCAAGGGACCCGTTTGCCACAGGCCACCCACGGAAGACTTGCAGCTGGGTGCTCAGTGTACCGGTAACAATAATGCAGATCCTTTCACTAGATGGAGTGACACCTATGTTGACATATGTGGGATTCGATATGTATGCTATTTTGTTGTATTGACAGTGAGCTTCAAAACTTCCTATGTCAAATTAACTAAAGGTGTTAACATCATAGATATTTTTTTTTTATACGTAAAAATGTTGAATTCCATGCCAAAAAGAGAGCGTTCGCGGGAAGTTTTAGTTCATTGCTTTATTCTGAAGAAAAGTGCTGCTGGAAGGTATTCTATACTTCGGGAAGCTTATGGTGAACATGCTCTATCCCAAGATCCTTGTAAACGCCGGTTTAAACGCTTTAAAAGGGATGATTTCACTGTGAAAGACAAAGAACATCCAGGTCAACCAAGGAAGTTTGAAGACCAACAATTACAAGCATTAGTGGATGAGGATGCCTGTAAAACTCAAAAACAAATTGCAGAAAGATTAAACGTTGCTCAACAAACAATTTCCAACCGCTCACAATGGGAAAGATTTTAAAAGGAAAAAATGGGTGCCCCATCAACTGAATGAAAGACAAATGGAAACCCTAAAAGTCGTCATTAAATGTCGCCTCAACAGCACGAAAGAAAGTCCTTTTTGCATGGAATTGTGACTGGCGACGGAAAGCGGCTTTCTTTTGAGAATCCCAAACGCACACAATCATGGGTTGATCCAGGTCCACCATCAACACCGACTGCAAGGCCAAATCGCTTCGGAAATAAGACAGTGCTCTGCGTTTGGCGGGGTCAGGAAGGTGCGGCGTATTATGAGCTTCTCAAACCGGGCGAAACCGTTAATACTGATCGCTACTTAGAGCTGCCTCCTGGACTGCCGGGGGCTGTGCCCTCCGCTCCCGGCAGCAGCTGGCACCTCCCAGGATCGCCTCTGAGGGTGCTCTGGGCGCTGGGGGGGCCGGGCAGCCTCTGCAGCTGGCAGAGCGACAGGAGTGGCGTACTGAGGTCTCAGGGTGGGAGAGGGCGGGACAGGGGTGTGGGCCGTGCTGTTTTGGGGCTCACAGTCTCAGAGCTGGGTGCTGGGTCCACAGGCCCGAGGCAGGAGGGCTCGCCCGGAGCCAGTGTGGACCAGGCCGTGCGACTCATACTTGCGCCTTTGACCTGCCGTCCAGCGCGCTCTTGACGACGGGGCTACTTCCTGGAATCGTCCTTCTTGGCCACAGCAGCCCTTGGCCCGGGCCACCCGTCTGGTGTCTGGGGTTCGAGGGGAGGGGCCTGACTCGTTCTCTGTAGGGCCGAGCAGAGGGTGCACCCAGCTCCCCGCCCGGAAGCAAAGCCGCATCTGCTTGAGCCCCTGTCAGACCCAGATTGGAGGAGACCCCGTGGGTGCAGGATTCATCGGGGTTCCTTGGGGGGGTTGTCCCCTTTGGCTCCATCTTGAGGTTCCTTCCCTGTGCATTTCCCTAGCCTCACTGTCTTCCCCTGCCCGCGCCCTGTGAGAGACTCCCTCTTTCTCGTTGGCATTTACATGGAAAAACACACACACACACACACACACACACACACACACAAAACCCAACCCAACAAAAAGCAACTTCACCGAACACAAAGAGAACCAAGCGGAGGTAATTATAGGGGAAAAGCTGAACGGTATTAAAATAGTCCGCTTTTGGAAGCAAAGGCTGCAGCCCTGCTGCCCAGGGCCAGCTCTAGCCCCTCCCGTGACCCCGCCGGGGCTGGGGTGTGGGGGCTCCCGCCGCCTCCGCTGCCTTCGTGGTGCCAGGATCAGTCCTCAGGGGCCTCCGAGAGAGGCGGCGACCCCTCCAGGTCATCAGCAGTGTCACCTCGGGGTGTCCCAGCTCCCGTGCAGCCCGCCTGGGCCCCGTGCAGGCGACAGGAAGGCCGTGCAGTGGTGGGGAGCAGGTCATGGCGCCGCAGGAACGTCCCTGTTCATGTCCATCAGCTCCACGGGCTTGGCTGCTGGGAGGGTGCACCGGGCCCTGCAGGCTCTGAGGGCGCTGCCCGTGCCCTGTGAGCCCCCCACTCCCCGGAGTAGACAGGGTGCCCCATTCTGCACCCAGGTCCACCTCCGCTGCCACGGCGTCGCTCATCCCCTGGCCCCCTGCCCGAGGGTACTGCCTGTCTCCATCCCCCACCCCGGCCCTGACTTCCTGTCTCCCCCCTCCGCCCGTTAATCACGGCAGCGCCGCTTCCTATCAGCTCGGACTCGGTGCCAGCAGCTCTTGCCGGGCACGGCCCAGGCACTGCTCCCAGGGCCCCAGCGGCTGATGCCTGCCTCACCGGAAGGGGATGGGCACCCGGGGCGGCTGGGTCCTTGTCCCGGGCACGGAGAGTGAGTGGTAATGCTGCCTCCTTACACGGCGCCAGGCACCTGCCTTGCTGCCCGTGCCCTGTGTCCCTGGGGCAGCCTCTGCCTCCAGCACGTGGCTGGGCAGAGCGCAGTCATGTGGGAGGGCCCAGCTGGCACGAACTCCCCCCACACCCCGCTCTCACCCTGGGCAGCATGGGCGCTGAGGCCTCCTGGGCGGCCTTCGTGCGCCGTGTGCCCCGGCCAGCTGGCTGAGGACAGTCACTCCGCTGCTTCGGGAAGGTCACTGTCTGCTCTGGGGCCGTGTGCTGGGCGGGCTCCAGCTGCAGCTGCTGCCATCTGCCTTCCGCCAGGCCCGGCTGCCTCCGGCCGCAGCCCTGCCCGCCACCTCCTGCCAGCCTCCGCCTCCAGCCCTCCCCCAGCCCCGAGGCCTGTGCGGCCCCGTGGGAGCTGAAGGGCGCGGTGCGAGGCAGCCCGGGGTCCCCAAGGACTCCGTGGGCCCCTCGGCGATCTTATAGCCCTCTCCGCTGCTGCCCACGTGGGGGAGGCCGGCAAGCTCGGTCCCCGCCTCGGTCCCCCGTGGAGTGGGCGTCACAGGATGTTTCATGGCAGCGTGACAGTGAGTTCTGTGCAAGTGGCCTGTGTGCGCGTGTGTGCGCGGTGAACCGCACGCACGAGATGCGGTTCCTGAACGGCAGCCTCGCGGGCTGCGGAGCAGCGTGGGTTGCGTCCGAGGCTGCCATCTGCCCGCTGCAAAACGGGCATCATCGTGGCACCTGCCCCCGGGGCCTGTGGGTGTGAGCGCCTACTGTGTGCGGCCACACGGGGGATGTGGAGATGCCCATGCTGTGAGAGGTGGGCCCCAGGCGTCGTGCCTGTGCCTGTGCGACAGGGCCCGCCTCAGAGAAGGCCCTGTGCAGAGAAGGCCTTTGCAAAGCCCTGACTTCAGGGTGTTATCTCTCCAGCGTCACGTAAGCCGTATTGATAAATTAATCTTATATTGTCGGGCCCAAACGGCCCTGCAATTTTTCCATTGTGCGGCCTAATCGGTCTTGACAGCTGCGGCATTCGTTTATGTTTGTTTGTAATCTGGCTCCCCGGGGCTGCCGTCTCAGCCACGGAACAAGACCCCCCACCCCCGCCTTCTCCCACCCCGCCTCCCCCTTCACCTGTCCCTAGGGCTGCCTTATCCGGCCCTGGGCTCCCGTTCCGATGTGAATGTCGGGGGGCCTGGCCGGCTCCTGGGCGAGGGAGTGAGCCAGCTCCAGGCCTTGCCCTGGGAAGTCACCAGCTCTTTACCTTGTGTATTTACTGTGTATTTACCTCTCAGGTTTTTCATCTTTATTGATTTTCTCTTATGAATCTGTAACGACAACAGAAGACACTTAAGATGAGATATAGGGAAGGGGAGCGGGGACGGCTGGTGCACCCGCCGCGCGCTCTCTGCCCCAATGAGGCCGAGGACACGCCCCCGCGCCCCAGGTGGCTGTGGCTGCGAGCGGCGATGACGAGTGGCTTTAATTTTCCTGAGCTCTTTTCATTTCCCCCAAACTTCTCACGAGGAGCCTGTGTTCCTTACAACGGGGGGCGGGGAAGAGTCCCCGAGATTCATCAGCATTAAGTCCATCAGCAACAGTTGGCTCATTTGTAAAATGGAAAGGTTGGACGCGGTCCCTGGCCCTGGCCGAGCACCAGGAGGGCCTGTGAGCAGGGCCCGTCCGGCGAGCGTGACCCTGGGGCCCGGGGCTGACCCAGGACCGGGTTCCTGCAGGTCCCCCAGACGTTCCCGGTGGCGTCGAGGGCTCAGATCTCCGACTCCGGTTGATCGTTTCCTACGCATGCAGTCATCTTGGATTGTGGGGTGGGAGAGCAGGGAGCCCAGGGCCGGGCTCCCCGCTGGCTCGTTCTGCTCCAGCTGGGAGGGAGCCGGCAGCTGTGTGTGTGGCCGGGAGTAGAAATGGGTGGTCCGAGGGCCGGGTGGCCCAAGGGGTGGGTGGGCTCCGGGCCTGCCTGGAGAGGCCTCCCTGCAGCCAGCATTCCTCATCGCCCTGCAGGGCTGGGCGGCTCCCCGTCTCTGATCGCATCGCACACTCAGTCACACTCAGGTCCGCTCTCCTCGCTTCTCAGACCTGAGCCCAGAAAAGCTCAGTGCCTGCCCGGCGTCACACAGCTAGAAAGCAGCGGAGCCTGGATTGGAAGTGCCCCCTGGAGCCGCTCATTGCTGGCAGTTTCTTTAAAGATATATTGCTGTTGATTCGGAGAGGAAGGGAGAGGGAGCGAGAGATGGAAACATCAGTGATGAGAGAGTCATTGATTGGCTGACTCTTGCATGCCCCACACTGGGGGTCAAGCCTGCAACCCTGGGCATCGACCTGTAATTGAACCTTGACCTCCTGGTTCATAGGTCGACGTTCAGCCATTGAGCCACACCGGGCTGGGCTGATGGCATTTTTTTTTTTTTTTTTCTCCAGCAAGTGCCATTGAGGGCTGGCCACGGGTCTCTGAGGTCCCAGTGTCCCTCTGGGTGGGACAGGCTGGGGTTTTATTTGCGGCTTTCCTGTGGCCTCTGCAGTCCCCGCTTCTCCTCCCGGCCCTGCCTCCTGGGTCAGGGGGCACACAGCGCACGTAACACAGCTGGCTGGAGACGTTTGAGCTTGGTTTGATGCCAGTTAAAAGGATATCCAGAGCCCCTACCCTTTCCCGTTCCTTTGCTTTGATGCTGAGAAGTTGGTCTTGGCTAATGGGCGTTCGTCTGTGCCCAGGCACGTGGCGTCCAGCCCCGGTGGGCAGTGCTGGCTTTCTTCACCCCTCCTCCGCACATGGTCTGTGGTTGTTTATGTATTTCCATCTAGCCTGTGTCCAGGAGGCTGTCTCCTGTCATTGTTGCTAGGGCCGTTGCTAGGGCCTGCCATCCAGGCTGTGTTGTGACGTCCTTGCCGCTGGGACGGAGAAAGGCCCGGATGGGGCACCTGCTGGGCTTACACGCAGGAGGGTTTCGGTGAGAATGGGGAGGCCTCGGGCATCCTCTGCTCTCAGGGTCAAGAAGAAATTGAGCCCCCTGTGCCGGGAGCAGACACAAGGCTGATGCTGGTGGGGATGTCACAGAGGTGCAGGTGCGGGGCACACAGACGCACAGTTACACGTGGCCTGGGGTCCACCCCCCCAGGGACCCAGGTCCCGCAGCTGTGAGCCTGCCAGTAGGGAGGTGGGGGCTGGGCTGACAGCTCCATGGTGCATCTCAGAATCCTCCTTGCGTGGCCACTGTTGAGTGCCTTGTACCCGTCAGCCTCTTAGCAGATCCGCCGCTAATCCTCGGAGCAGTGCTGTCAGCGGCATGGGCTCCGGGTCCGCAGAGGGTGCCCAGGCTCAGGTCCCGAGCTGGGGAGAGGCCGAGGCAGGATTCAAGTCCGGGTCTGTCTCCAGCGTTGCCCATGGCCTCGGAGGCCCGTTTACTTCCCCCGGGCCGTTTTCTGTGGACCCTCACCCAGGGCAGCCTTCTCCCGAGAAAGCCAACTGGCCCAGCGGGTTCCGACAGCGGGTTCCCACGGTCTGCCCCGGTGCGTCTGTACCTCAGCTCCTCCGCCTCCTGGCTTCTCTTCTGGAAGTCCCCAGGCTGCTTCTTCCCACCTTTCCTCCCTGGCTCAGCCCCTGCTGAGAGCTGCCCGCGACCCTCTGGAGTTCTCTCCCTCCCGGCCTCAGCATGGTGGGAGGCAGCTTTTGGCACTGACTGCGTGCGTGTGTGTGTGTGTGTGTGTGTGTGTGTGTGTGTGTGTTGGGGAGGGGGGGGCTGAATAAATGATGTGCACGGGCAGGCGTGAGCGTGTGCACGCAGAATGAAGAACTGAATGAGGGAGACGGGACGGCCAGGGCAGCGAGCAGCCGGGCTGGTCCCAGTCGTAACGCTGTTGGGCGGGGGCTGCGCTGACACGGGCAGCTGTCAGCCCGCAGCTGCGCACACCCCCCCCTGCCTGTCTCCTGCAAGCGGAAGGCTCTCCGTGCCCAGCAGCGTGAAGTGTCCGCGTCACCCGCACGCGAGAGAGAACCCGGAGACTGCTGCGGGAGGGAGCTGTTGGCGTGTCAGGGACACGTGGGCCGTTCCTGCTTCGGGCTGCCGCACGTGTGGCTTGTGTACTCACAGCGTAGCCAGTGTGCGGGGCCCAGCATTGTTAGCTTCGTCTTACCAAGCTGACTCGACTGAGTGGCAGTAAGTGTGCTCACGACCCATATTCTGTTCTCATTTGGAGAACGCTGCGGTCTCTTGCAGAAAGAGAATGTTTTCCACAACGCGACACGCGCTCTTTTATGCCAGGATCCGTGTTGCGGACGCCTTTCTGGACTTGAAGTTTATCATCTGTTTTCCCTTTTCACCTCAGCTGCCGGGAAACTCGGGCCCGGCTCAGAGCCCGACGTGGAGATTAGTTCACCTCGGGCTCCTGGGAACAGAGACTCCTTTGCTCCCTTTTAAGGAGAGTCTGATTGTTCCATATGTTTACATAGATGTTCTCCCAAATCCTTTAAACATGGGTGGAACTCTGGGGTATAACCCCCCCCCCCCCAAACTGCAAATAGGTGTTCAAACAGTGAGTGGTCATAGCAGCGCCGTTTAAAATAGCCAGGGGTGGAAACGACCCAGGTGTTGAGCAGCTGTTGGGTGGTTAAACAGAATGTGGTACATCTACAGCGGGCTCTTACTCAGCAAAGGACGTTCTGACACGTGCTGAAACACGGGTGATCCCCGGGCACACTGTGCTGGCTGAAGTAAGGCAGACACGTCACACGCGTGTGATTCTGTTTACGTACATGAACTGTTGGGATTAGGGAAAGCCACAGGGGAAGAAAGATTGACAGAGGGGTGGCGGCTCGATGTTGTGTTTTTGTTGTTGTTTTTTTTTTTTTTTTTTGGGTGAGGAGAATGTTTTGGAGATAGGAAGAAGCTGTGCTAAACGCCACTAAACGATACACTTTGAAGGTTAATTTTAAAGTGATGTGGATTTTATCTCAATCAGAGAAACCATTGTATTGCTATAAGACAAAAAAGAGTGGATGTACAAACCCATTTGAATAAAAATGGGGCGTTGGGGTCTGCAAAAGCCCTGGCTGCTTTGGCCTCGGAGGCGTATCTCCCTCCTCACTCAAAGCTGCCACTCATGGGAGATGGCACTGGCCCAGGTGCCCACTCTCTGGTCAAAGGCAAGTCACTGGCCACCATCTCAGGGTGAACTTCACGCCCCATTGGTAAACAAGTAACGGTACCGGCTGCTGTGAGGGCAGGCCTGGGCTTTCTCATGAACTTGACTGAGATGAACTGAGAGGGATTCCCGGGTCTGGGTCTGATTCTGGGTGTTGGCAAGTCTTTACAGCGACGGCTGTCTGTCTGAGCAGCTCCCGCTCCTGCTGGGCAGTGCCCGCTGCCAGCTCCCTCCGGCCACCAGCTGTGACCCGGAGCCTCGGGCTCCGCCACCTCCCGCTTCCGTCCCTCTGGCCCCTGGGCCTCCTGCTGCTGCTGGTCTCCGGGTCGCAGTGTGGTGCCGCTTGGTTTTACAGCGATTCCGGCAGATCTCTGGGTGCCCAGCAGTTCCCTCGGTCACTTTCCTGGTTGGATTCTGGTTGGCACCCGCCAGGGACAGACAGCATGCTGTCGGATTGGCCTTGTTCTCTGCGCACACCTTTCTCCCGCCCACCGTAGGCAGCCGACCTGCCCTCAGGACCCCGGGCCCTGGCCCAGCACAATGCCCTGTGCTCAGTCACAGGGAAGAGGAGGGGCCTTAGCCCTTTCCCCGGGGAGCCTGCAGGGTCGCACCC